>QGSO01000585.1:39136-383596 GCA_011037825.1 Carya cathayensis
TTTTTTTTCTTTTCTGTTTTGTTTTCTTCCGTATAAACTTCTTCTTCTGCTTTCGGCTTGCTTTCCGTTAAATTTGACTTTGTGTTTCCAGCTGCTAGCTCCCTCAAGTTTTGTCTTTCCGTAAATACTCTCCAACATCAACTCTCTCAAGCCACCTCCAACCGAAATCTCCTTGCCATAAACATTGACACATGCCTTTTTATTTTTTTATTTCTTTGCCGTAACACCAGCTGCCCAAATCCACCGCTTTGAAAAACTCATATAGCATGCGTCGTGGCTCAGAATCGGATCTCCTTTGAAATTTATTTATGCTGCAAATAAAGAAATAAAATACCACTCAAAATAAATTAAAAAGAAAATAGATTATTCAAAATATATTATATATGTGAGGAAATATTTTTCAATTAAATCATAGTTATAAAATTAAGCATAAACATGATATTAATCAATTAAAAATCACAATTCGAATTTATGCTTATTAACTATTTTTCCATCTAAAACCAATAATAATGTCACGAAACAGTTGAAATAAATTGGTTTTAAATAGCTTAAATATGCAATTTTTCAGCTCAAACACAACCCCCAACTAGCTTTTTGCTAATCCTTGAGCAAAATAGTGAAAATTAATTGAGATGAACATTGCATAAAGCTCGAAATTCAAACCAAAACAACCAAGCATAATTCTGAATTCTCATAAAAAAATCGATTCATGACTACTCAACACCAGGAGTTGTATCCACAAGAAAAGTCTCAACAATTATTCACATAGAATTGGGGCAAATGTCTTAGAACTCGGATATATGTGTGTGGCTAAACCTCTGTGTGTTCCTCATTAATAAGCATGATTTATCAAAGGATTTTTCAACCTTAAGATTAATCATTATTGATTCTAACTACCTCAAAGCCTAAGGGACTAGCAGTTTTCACGCCAGCTCTGTTTTTAAAGGTTGGACACTCAACCCCCAAAGTCTTGGGTAACTGTTTCTAGCCCTTTTTACTTAGGAAAATTCACTAAGCCGCCTTTATTTCTTCTTCGTTTTTTTTTTCACATTTTTTTTTCTTTTCTTTTCTTTTTGGCATGGCTCGGTAGTCCTGCAGTTTACTTCTCCTATTTTAAATCAATGAACATTAGTGAGGAACACTACGAGTGTAAGCATGTGCAAAATGTTCTTTCAAAACTTGCCCTTCATTCTATATAAATCATACTAATTCTCATTTCTGTAAATATCGCATCCCGGTGTTTCAAGTCACTCTTCAACAAAATGTATGCATCATAAGTCATGCTCTATGCTTAGGGTTGAAAATAAATCTTCAAAAATAATTCCGCTCAACTACTCCACCAAGATACTCAAATTTCACAAAAATGCCAGAAGTGTGTGTTAATCATTTATGTTTCAATACACCTCACAACAGAAAAATTTTTTATTTTTTATTATTTATTATTTTTTTTTATTTTTTTTTTATTTTTTTTTATTTTTATTTTTTTTGGATCCGTCTGTGACCCGACAAGTGTGGCTAGAGATTTGAAAAAAAAAACGCCTGATGTTGTTGACAAACGAGACTGAAGGCTCCGGACTTGTTCTTTATGCTATCTCTATAAAATCAGTCTCAAAGTTCATCCAATCCGCATCAAGTTTTCTTCTTATCTCTATCACTCATCTGCATTCCTTCAACATTCTCGCCTTAAGTTCTCAATCCCTTTCTCAATGGCTCATTCCTCTACATCTCAACCTCCTGTCCTTTCTGCAACTGCCATTGGTGCCATGTTGCAGCAAGAAAATAATAGCATGGCTAATAAGTCAGACTCTGATGCTATCTATGACTTGGTGAGTCTCGGAACTCGCTACTCATCCTCTATTGTTGCTTTTTCCCAGCGGGTTCAAGCCAAAAACCATGAGGTTGAAAGGCTTAAAGAACAAATTGCTGTACTTCAACGAATTGTTCAAGAGTCTCACACAAGGGAAGGAATCCTTCGGAAGTAGAATAAACAGTTGAAATCTCTATTGGATTCTTCATTCCGCTTGCCAGTTCCCATGAATAGGGATGACATGAAATTGTATGAAGAGAATGAGCGTCTCCAATCTGAGACTAAGAACCTCAAGTTTATGTAAAAGTATTTTTTTTTTTATAAATAAAATCTCCCTATTTTTTTTTTTTATTTTTTTTTTACTAACACATCTTCAACAGAAAACTATCCCCCCAACTAAATTTGACATTTTCCTCAATGTTCAGCAAATGAATGTTCGACGACATATGTTATGCAGGCATGAATTGAAACAAGATAAACACTGCAGAACATATATTGAAACGAAAAAGTAAAGAGGAAAGATGTCACCTGAAATACTCGAGTGCACACAGGGAGTAAATTTCTATCAAAGTTAAAAGATACAAAAAGCAAAAGAAATAAAAACAAGCAAGAAAGTAAAATAAAAAATTTTGGAACGAGATTACCAAATGATATGAATATGAAGGCAATGTTTCTTGATCCATTTTTTTCAAAATAACAAAAAATTGTACCTGCAAAAAGAGAATACGAGAAAATTAGCAAAAGATTACTGAAATATATTTTTTTTTTCTTTTTTTCTTTTTTTTAGAAAAAATTTCACACGTTGCAATCCCCGGCAACGGCGCCAAAAACTTGTTGCGCCTAAACTTTAACTCAAATTAATGAACCAAAATTTAGTGCAGTTTTACCTGCAAGTATACAGGTGTTGTAGTACCTTACAGGATCGAATCCACAGGGATTGACTAATGTGAAAAATTCTCTCAAACAAATGAAAATAAAATACTAAAAGAGATGCGCGATTGAAAATAAAATGAGATTATCGAAATGATGATTTTTGTCATGAAAAACCTTAATTAAAATGATAAATTGTATTGATGTGGAAAAAGACTAAGGTTTCGAGGATCCGTTTAATAATTTAAAATATTGTTTCCGATCGAATTACTTCAATTAAACTAGAATAACGATTCCGTTTAATTGGAAGATTTAGCATTTAAGATCAAGGAAAAATAATTACTAATGATTGAATATGAGCGATTGATAATTAAAACGCTTACAAATCTATTTGATTATCACAGGGATTTCTCAAGCATTTACTGTATTCGGAAATCACAATAAATCAAGAAAAATATATAGATAACCAAAATATCCAATAATAAAATCATTCAATCGATCAAATTCGCAAAATAAATTTGTCGTCGATCCAAAAATAATTTTCAAAGCATTAAACTTCACCTCTAACCTTAGTATGAAAATTTAGCCAACCATGTTCATTACAAATGCTATAAAAATTAAATAAACATTCTTCATGATAAAACTAAAATAAAATACAATAAAATCACACAATAGCATAAAACTGAAAAGAAAATAAAATAAAATAAAAATTGAAACTCCCTCTCCGTTTCGTATCAGTTCCGTTTCAGTTTCCGTCCAGCTTCACGTCAAACCTGGCCTCCCTTCGTTTGTTTCTTTCTCTGCTCGCATCACCAAATAAATGGATAACTAACGTCACTCGTGTGCTTTGCTTCTGCTGCGTGTCCGACTTCTCTCACCAAAGCTAGTTCACAGCTCCCTTTTAGTAGTCCAGCATTAAGCTCAAGTTCAGCTGCCGAAAAATCCAGTTTTCATCCAGAACAGCTGCAGCTTTCAACAACAACTTAGTTCTTTGTTTGAAGTGCAGTGTCCAGAAAAAAATCCCAAATGAAAACCCAAAGCCCTTCATCATTTACATGCCTTCTTCAGTCAGTCCGTAAACTTCCTCCAAGGGCCCGACAGTCTCTGTTTTTCACTCTAAAAAACAAGCAAATAAAACTCACTTCAAGTTTCACACCAACCTTGCTCAAACGTAAACTCCTCCTAACCTCTCACCGTAAGAGCACCTCCGCCCAGCTATCCCTCTCTGTTTTCACCTTCGTTTCTGTCCGTTCAGTTCTTCCCTCTCCCAGCTAGTCTCACTCCAGCCAGGAGGGGAAGCCCCCTCAACGTCCCCTAGTTCTTACGTATTAGTAGTTTTTTTTTTTTTTTCATGTCCACCTCTCTGTTTTTTTTACGTAACTTTTTTTTTTTTCACCCTCCAACTCTTTGTTTCCGTCTTCTAGCTTTTTCTTCCGTAAGCTCCGTCCCCTCTACGTAAACTCTCCCTCAACGTCAACTTTGAACATCAACTCCACCTTTCTGCTCTACTTTCCGTTAAAATTGACAACTTGCTTCCTCTTTTGTTTTCTTCTTTCTTTTTTTCAACTTTCCTCCAGCCTTGTCTACGTATTTCTCTTATTTCAGCTCTTCTTATTTCTTTTTCCACGCACCGACCTCCTCTCTCAATTTTCTCACGTCACTCTCCCCACCTTCTCTAACCGAACGTCAACTTCCTTCTGTATCTCCCTTCTCTTCTATATTTTTCTTTTCCTCCTCACCGAACCTTCAGGCCCCTTGGACGTAAACTCATTTTTTTTCTTTTCTGTTTTGTTTTCTTCCGTATAAACTTCTTCTTCTGCTTTCGGCTTGCTTTCCGTTAAATTTGACTTTGTGTTTCCAGCTGCTAGCTCCCTCAAGTTTTGTCTTTCCGTAAATACTCTCCAACATCAAATCTCTCAAGCCACCTTCAACCGAAATCTCCTTGCCATAAACATTGACACATGCCTTTTTATTTTTTTATTTCTTTGCCGTAACACCAGCTGCCCAAATCCACCGCTTTGAAAAACTCATATAGCATGCGTCGTGGCTCAGAATCGGATCTCCTTTGAATTTTATTTATGCTGCAAATAAAGAAATAAAATACCACTCAAAATAAATTAAAAAGAAAATAGATTATTAAAAATATATTATATATGTGAGGAAATATTTTTCAATTAAATCATAGTTATAAAATTAAGCATAAACATGATATTAATCAATTAAAAATCACAATTCGAATTTATGCTTATTAACTATTTTTCCATCTAAAACCAATAATAATGTCACGAAGCAGTTGAAATAAATTGATTTTAAATAGCTTAAATATGCAATTTTTCAGCTCAAACAATGCTCGAGAGAGTTGTGAGACGGAGATGAGAGAGGCGATGAGAGACGACACGGCTACGTCGGCTAGGGTTGAGAGAAAGACTGAAGTGAGGGAAAGAAATCTGGATTCCGTTCGATAGATTTGAGAGGGAAAGAAACAAAGCCAAACCGGTGTCGTTTCGGCAAAATATTAAAGCATCCGGTTTATAACCCGGTTACGGATTACCGGGTTATAAAACCGGATCCGTGTTTTATAAAACCGCCCGGGTGTAATCCGGGCGGATAACCGCCCAGATTCACCCGGATCCGGATTTTCGGTCCGGATGCACACCCCTAGTGTAATGGCCGGATTGGTGGGAGGCGTATTTGGACTTGATTGGATCGCATTTTGGTTGATATAACATTTCTTAATATTTTTGAGGGGGCAAGTTCTAGCTATCTTCCACGTACATCGTCAGATCACTCTCCTATGTTGTTTCAATTGTTTAAGAGAAGTCAAAATATTGCAAAGCCTTTTAGGTTCCTGCGAATGTGGGGATATCATGATGGTTTTCTTCCGTCGGTGAGACAGAGTTGGGAGGAAGCTGTGGAAGGTTGTGCTATGGTGCGGATTAGTCAAAAATGGAAACATCTAAAAGGTGAGCTGGTGAAATGGAATAGAGAAATTTTTGGTCATGTTGAGGTGGAAATACATAGACTTGAAGATCATATTTTGTGGTTAGAGGAGGAGTTCACAAGAAATTTTTTAGTTCAGGTTGAAGGTGAGTTGCAACATGCTAAATAAGCACATTTGCAATGGATTCACTGTGAGGAGACTTTAGCTTGCTAGAAGTCACGTATAAAATGGTTGGCAGAAGGGGATTCTAACTGAAAATTTTTCCATGCTGCAATGAGTTTGAAGAAAAAAAAAATAAAACCGTGGATAGAATATTACTGGAGGATGGAAGGGTGCTTGATTCAGCGGATGCAATTCATATGGAGGCTGTACAGTTTTTTCAGGGGATTTTTTTCCTGGTCAAACATGTGTAGTAATGTACCAGAATTTAATTTGTTAATTCCAGCCATAATAGAGAAAGATAATGTTTCTTTGTGCAGAGTGCCGTCGGTAGAAGAAGTTCATATAGCTCTTTGGTCTATACCTATGGATAGTAGTCCTGGCTCGGATAGGTTTTCAGCTTCATTTTTTACGTTGGCTTGGGACATTGTTAAAGATGATCTTGTAGAGATGGTGAATGATTTTTTTTAAGGTCAACCTTTTTCTACGTTTTTTGGTGCTACTAATTTGGTTTTGATTCCTAAGGTGGAAGAGCCTGTGGGTTTTGGTCAGTTTCTGCCTATTAGTCTTTGTTTGGTGGTTTACAAAATCATTATGAAAATTATGGTTTGGCTGCTATTCTTGAAAGAATTATTTCTAAAGAGCAGGCAGCGTTCATCCCAGGACGTAGTATTTTCGATAATATGGCTTTGGCTCAAGAGTTGGTTCACGGGATGAATTGGAAGATAAGAGGGGGTAATGTGATGCTAAAGATTGATATGGCAAAGGCGTATAATTGTGTTAATTGAAAATTCCTTATGGAAGTTTTACGTAGGTTGGATTTCTCCGAAAATTGGAGGAATCTAGTGTCAATGCTTACTTCTTCTCCATTTTATTCGGTGATGTTGAATGGTTGTACCAAAGGTTTTTTTCAGGCGTCAAAGGGATTACGGCAAGATGATCCTTTATCGCCCTATTTATTTATTTTGTCCCAGGAAGTTCTTTCGCGTATATTGCACCAGCAATTCAGGTTGGGGCTTATTAAGCCTTATCATCCGGGGGGTGGTACTCTCATCTCTCATTTGCTTTATGCGGATGATATTTTGATTTTTGCCAATGGTGGAAAATTGTCAATAAGGAATCTCATGTCAACCTTGCACCGATACGAGGAGATGTCTGGACAATTGATTAGCCCAAGTAAGTCTATTATTTTTTTCTCCTCCAATATTCTGTTGGAGAGAATGAATGAACTCAAAGGGATTTCCGGGTTTGAAGAGGGTGAATGGCTGTGTTTGTATCTGGGAGTTCCTCTTTATGTGGGCTGGTTAAAGATCAATTTATTTGATGGTTTCTTGGCAAGGATTCAGAACAAACTAGCGGGATTGAAGAGCAAGATTTTATCGTTTGGAGGGAAGATTTTGCTTATGAGGCATGTGTTGAATAGCATGCCAATTCATAACTTATCGGTTTTGAAAATGCCTAAGGCTGTCTTTGTAATGATTAAAAGAATTTTTTTGAACTTCCTTTGGGGTCTTCAATGGAGGCTAGGAAGCGTCAATGGGTTTCTTAGAGTCTGATTTGTAAGCCAGTGGAGGAGGGTGGCCTTGGTGTTCAAGATCTAGTGGAAGTACAAGACTCCCTTTTTATGAAGTTCGGTTGGAATTTGCTTATGGGGGAATTGATGTGGGCAGAATTTTTCTGCCAAAAATACCTTCGTCGGGAGCATTTTTATAAGGCTATGCAACTAAATAAAGGTTCAAGGTTTTGGAAGGGTATAACGGAGGTAATGCCAAAAATTTTCCAGAATTCTAAGTGGTTGGTTGGGAGTGGAAATCTTAATGTTTGGATGGATAATTGGGTAGGAAGTGGTCCGTTGTAGGATTTCTGTCTAGTTGTAGGTAGTAATGAGCTGTTAGTTACTATGTAGTTTATGAGAGGGGGCCAAAAATTCATGTCATACGAGATTTGGTCCCGTCAGGAGTGTTGCAGCAAATTCGAGAGTCTGGTGTGCGGTGGAGAAATAGGCTAGATGTTCTGATTTAGGAGCATTCTTTGGAGGGGAATTTCACTACAAAATCAGCCTGGGAAATTTCTAGGAAACGTGGAATGCCTTGTGAGTGGAGGAAGTGGTTGTGGCTAGACAATATATCAAAAAAAATGTCTTTTCTATGCTGGAGGGCGAAAGATGAGTAGTTCCGACGGATGATGTGATTCAGCACTGTCCATTCCACTAGCCTCTAAATGCCATTGTTGTTCAAAGCCTATGTCGAAACATTGCAATATATTATGTGTGAGGGGCCAAGTGCTCAAGCGGTTTGGAAATATTTTGCTAATATTTGCAAAATAAGACTTCCGCAAATCAGAAATTGGAGAGGTATGATGGCATTTTGGTGGCAGCGAGCAACAAAACAACCTTAGGTATGATGGATTCGTGGTGCCTTGCCCATTGTAATTTCTTGGTCTCTATGGAAGGCGAGATCTTTGGCAAGAATGGAAGGTGTTACTTTTCAGGTTGTAGATACGATTCGACAAGTGAAGTTTATGCTCAAGGATGTTTCTTGCAATCTGAAAAATTTCCAAGAATTGAAGAAGAATGATTCTTTAGTAATGGATGGATTGAGTATTCCGATTGTACCTGTTAGAAAAAAAACAAGTGACTTATGTTAAGTGGGAGTTGCTGAGGAGGGGAAAGGTAAAATTGAATGTTGTTGGTGGGGCTTGTTCAAATCCAAGAGAGGCAAGGGTGGGGGTGTAATACGAGACTCCAACGGCAAATGTATTGCTGGTTTTGCGCATCACTACGGGATTGCTACAAACACGGTTGCTGAATGTCATGCTTTATTGGATGGGCTGAGGCTTTGTAAAAATTTAAGAATTCAGGATGTCCTCTTAGAATCAGACTCCTCGGTGATCATGAATTGGCTCGCTTATGGAATTTGTCGGCTTTGGTTTCTTTGGAATTTTTGGGATGAGATAAAGGAGATTTCCATGGAGATTAATGCACGTTTTAGGCACGTGTTTCGAGAAGCAAATATGGTAGTGGATTTTTTGGCAAAGGTGGGGACACTTGGAATTAACACAGATTTTGTTGGTTTGGATTTTGAGCATACATGGTTAAGAGGCTTGATTCGTATGGACCGGTTGGGGATGGTTTTTATTAGAGAAAAATGATGCTTTTGTGGGGGTATTTTTTGTAACAACGGTGTTCTTCTACCATAAGTGAAGGTTTTTAATAATATTGGGATATAGGTCTCTTGTGGATAGGGAGCCCTGACTTTTAAAAGAAAATAAAAAAGTTAGTGAAACTTAATATTATACTAGCATGACCTAATTATTATATAATAATAGTTTAGTATATATAAACATCATACTATTACAATATTACTACCATGTAACACTAATTTAATAATGTATAAATATAATAACATGAAATACTAACGTATGATAACCAATGGATAAACACTAACATATAAATTTATAATAACATGTAATACTAATGTATAATAATTAAAGTCTAATAACATAAAAATTTTATATAATTATATCTTATATATATATATATATATATATTTTAAGAGTCAGGGTCACCATTAGGGACCATCTCAAACGTAAGAGCGTCACCCCCACAGAAGCCAAATCTTACCACCCATCGCTTCACTAGCACAAAAATTAGTCAAACCCACAAAACTTGCTACACGAGACAACGAGATTCACTTTGAAAAGGTTCTAAGATTGCAACTATCTGAGCATTATGCTTCTTCACCAAACACCTTAACCGACTTTTTGATGTGCCTATCCCGCGCACATTCCATACCAATAGCTTTTGATTCATAAATTAAGTTTGGCTGGGCGGGATATCACCCTCTGGGATTGCCTCACCTGTTGATCCACCTATCTTTGTTTTTGTCGAGAACTTCGATCCCCCTGATCCGATTCATAGCCCTTCACCTTTGATATATTCCGCAGCTCATCAATCTCCTCACTGTCTGACAAATGGTGACTCTCTTCTTGCATACCGAAGCGGACCATGGCCTCGTGTGTAAGATCTGGCCTTCGACTTTCCATCTCTAGCACTTCCGAGACAATATTAGACGTCCCGCCCATATGGCCAAACATCACAGGGCCCCCTTCAATGAACTAGACCTCCCGTAACGTTGAAACATTTCCATCCTCCGCCGATAAGAAATAGCTAGGTTCCACGACGGACTCATCCTTTCTTTGCTCATAGAGAACAATAGCCCGATCATTGTCTACTGGCAGACTGGAAACACCAACATGCTCATTAACACCAATCTCAGATTGAGTAACACCCTGTTTTCCACTTGCCCCATCCCTCTCCTCCTCGCCCCTGGACTCCTCCTGCACCAGTCCCATTGTCTCAACCTCTAATGGTCGTGGATTTGCCACCACTAACGCCTCGTCCTTTTCCTTAACACCCTGAGATGGATCCTCCGAATTTAACTCGGCTACATTCTCCTGCGAAACGACTTTGGCCTTTTCACGCCAATCTTCCTTTCGAGACCCAACTTTTGCATGGCGGCCCTCGTTCTTAGCCTTCTTCTGAATCTCCCCCACCCGACACACCACTGCTGAGTGGCCTTGCCGATTACACTTACCACAGTAAAACTCCGACTTCTCATCCCTCGCCTCCTTCCAGAACTTTTTTGAAACCACTACGATCGGGAAGCCCTGGATTGGCTCCTCCAACAAATCCACCTCCACACAAATACGCGCCCCCGTAGCCCTTGTTCTATGTAAAGTTACATTATCAGTGCCTAAAAACCGGCCAAACCTAGTCGTGAAAATCTGTAAGCAATCAGTCTGGTACATATGCATTGGGAGACCAGGAAGAAAAATCCATTGAGGTGCTAATGAAGGTTCCTTATGAAGATCAAAATCCTTTTCCATCGAAATAAACGAAAAATGCATCCATCCATCACCCTTCCCTCTCTAGCCCAACCAGCCATGAATAAAATCACGCTCATTTGTCATCTGAACCAGAACATGATGAGCATCCATAAAACTTATCGTCGGGATAACGCTCAACCCCCAAGCTTTCAGTACCTTAGATAATCAAATAGTATCAATTGGAGGTCTGGCCTGAATAAACTTTAGCACGAGAGCAAAGCAAAAATCCTCCGCCGTTTTAGACATTTCTTGTTCCGAAAAAACAAAACCCTGCTCACCTTGAATATCCACAGGGTAGCGCATATTTAACTTAAAAAAGGATGAATCAGGCAAACGAGACGCAGCTTGCACGTACGACTTTTGCATGGCTCCACCATCCGAAGAGCCCTCTGGCGGTACGGTCACCAAGGGGCCCGCAGGCGCCGCCATGGCAGCTCGACAACCAAGAAAACGAAAACCTAGCAAAGTACAGCACGATAGATGTATGTTTCCTTTGAAATGTGCTTCATAAAATCTAGATATGGGATCCCGCTCGTATTATATCTTATATATATATAGTTACTTAAAATCAATAATTATATCTTATAATTATTAAAAAATAATATATTTATAACATAATATATAGGCTAAATTGACTAATAATAATTTAATATATATAAACATTATACTATAACAATGTTACAACAATGTAACACTAAATTACTAATGTATAAATATAATAATAGGTTATGCTAATGTATAAACACTAAAATGCATAATAACATATAATACTAATGTATAATAACTTGTAATAGTAATATATAATAACTAAAATATAATAACATATAATAGTAATATATAACAACCAATGGTCCAATATATAATAACTAATGTATAATAGCATGTATGCTAATGTATAACAAATAGTATAATAACATTAAATATAGAATATTAAGTCTAGTATATAATTAAATTAGAAACTAATTGTGATGACCCGCTTTTACGTGTATTTTCACTGAAGGAATATTTTAATTTAATTAATATTATAGTGCTTTTATTTTAAATTATCGGATTTTAATTGGATTTTATTGGCTGTTGAATTTAAATTGCTGTTTAAATTTATTTTAGCTTGTTTTCGGATTTAAAATTTAATAGTTGGTTTTTACTAGTTATTTATTATATTTTAGCTTGACGTTGCGTTTAAAATATTTTAAATATTGTTTATTTATTTATTTGATGTAGTGTTTAATTTATTTTAGTCGTTTATGTTTTTTATTGTCGTTTTCGGCGGATCAGTTTCTGGATCCCGGAAGTGAAGTTTGGACTTCATTTCTTTTTCCCTTCTTTTCTTTTTCTCTTTTTCTTTTTTTCCTCTTTTCCTTCTCTTTTTCTTCTTTTCCTTCCTTTTCTTTCTTTCTCTTCCTTTCTCCCCGTTCCCCCCCCCCCCGTGCACAGAAAACTCTCCCTCCCTTCTCTCTTTTTCATTCCACGCAGCCACCTTTGGCTAGCCATATCTCCGCCGTCCGGTGCAGGTGTCATACACCACCCCGGCCATTCTCTTCCTCTCACGGCAGACTACAACCCCTCCAATTTTCAGAGCCATCGGAGCCACCTTTAGCCGCCACGAGCCGCTCAAAGTAGCGGCACCAACCCAGAATTTTTCCCTGTTTCCGAAAATTTCCTCCGCCCAGAACCGCCACTTGCCGGCGGTGTGGCCTCCACCACCCACCCAGAAAACTTCCCCTCCCTCCGGTGCACCACCCCTCCGAAGATCTCCCCCAACCGGCCGGCCGTTTGGCCGGAAAAGCGCATCTAAGCCGCACGGTTTGTCACCGTTTTCGGCACCGTCGCACCACCTCCGGCCACCATCTTTTCACCACTTCTTCCCCTACCTCTTGCCGTCCTAAACCGCCTAATTTTGGCCCCGATCCGTTGCCGGAGCAGCTCGCACGAGCTCAACTCCGATCAGCCCCTTCTTGGCCTTCGACCGCCGTTTCCACCGCCACCCACGGCCAAAACTCACTTCCACTAGCTTCATAAACATCCCTAGACCATTCCCTATCAATTTGGTGTCTTGGTTTGTCCCCGTTCAAAAGTGGGTATTTTGCGACCCACGACTACAGTGCATTTGCACTGTTACGTTGCTTTCCGCCCCTCGTTTGCCGCGCGCCGAACCTTCTAAAAATCATATATAGCTCTGTAAATATTTTCCAAACTCTACTTTTAGATTTAAATATATTTTTCTCTTACAATAATTTATTTGGTTGATTTGCTGATTCCGGACTGAGTCCGAGGAGTTCGGGGGTCGGATGGATGGAGGACGGAGTTGCTTGAATTGTTGTTCTATGGTTGGTTGTGTTTGTCGAGCATTGAAATTTGCATTTACATGGTGCATGCACGTGTATTTTATTTTAATTGAGAAAATCCTATTTTATTGGCGTAAATGGATTTTCGGGTGCGTGCGTATCACGAGCCCAAGCCGGGATGGGTTATTATCTCGGTGGAGCTCCTCTGGTCACTCGGGAGTGGATAATACTGAGTGACATCCCCTGGGTTGTCGCCGGGCGACGACCGGATCGCACGATACGGTAACGCTGTCGTGTCGACTCCGTGGTCCCTAGAGTGGCGGGGACTAGAGGATGGTCTGGCCAGGTACGCGCGAGGCGGAGGCGCGAGTCTGGGCATCACTCGTGTAGGTGTCACACGCGTAGACGTTACCTGCGGTGTGGCACAGAGCCAGAGTGTGCGGATGATCCCTAGGGGAGATCATGGTGCATGCATAATTGGATTGGTTTTTATGGTTTTCGGATGCGGGCCATTTTCTGGGAAAATGGCGAGGATGTGTTGAGGACTTGTGATCCATTTTCTGGGAAAATGGTGGTTTATTGATTGGGCCATTATCGGGGATAATGGCGAGGTCTGGTTTTGTGATCCATTTTCTGGGAAAATGGTGGTTTGGGCCATTATCGGGGATAATGGCGAGGCTTGGTTTTAAATGATATGTTTTGGGCCGTTATCGGGGATAACGGCGAGATTTTGTTTAAAGGATATGTTTTTGGGCCAAATGGGTTTTTGGCGTGCGTGGAAAAAATATGGTTTATGAGTTTTGTGCATTGACATTTACTCATGCATATTGTTTGAGTTTAATATGCTTTTATCTAGTGGTATTTGGATTTTACTTACCTGCGGCACCATTTTTGGTACCGTAGATTTTGGTGCAGAGTTCGAGGAAGAGGAGAAGGCTGAGCCCGAGGATGCGGCTCCGCCGGAGATCTGAGTTGAAGTTTATGTGTTGGCTTTGGGCTTTAAAACAATATTTGACTTGTAATATTCTATTATGTATGTGACTATGTTTAGAATGTGCTTCCAAGTGCAAAAGTGTCAAGTTGTATCAAGGATAAGTCCAGGATCGTATTCCACAGGGACAATGGGTTATCAAAGCGTATAAAGGATTTGTGAGGAACAAATGAATCGAGTATGTGAGATGAAATTAAAATGCTATGCCAAAAAAATAATTGAAATTGAATTTAGAGTTTCTAAAGAAAGGCAAATTAACAAACACTTGGGTTGGGTTTAAGATTCTTTTTATCTCGGATTCTAGATAATTTCTCGATTAACAATCCAGTCAAGGAATTGATATTCGGAACATAAAAATTAAGCTCAAGTATTTGCAATATTTTTTTCAAGAAATTCTCTAATTTACTAGCCAAATTTATATTCATAAACAATCGAAAGAGACCTTGATAAATTCAAGCTTTTGTTGTGCCTTACGTCAACAACAAAACAAGAGCAAGAGCCGCAATCTATTTTCCATTTGAATCCGACTAGTAATTTAGTGAAATCAACATTAAACAATAATATATTGCATCAAACTAGAATCTAAAATAAATTAAATCTCATTCCACAACCCAAGCTTTAGTAATTAGTTACACATGATATTTTTAGTAACAAAAATAAATCTAAGTGGAACCATATCAAAAACTAAGAAAATATAAATAAAAAAAATCTTTAATATCAACTCGAAGAAATAAGACAAACTAAATTAAAGAAATAAAATTGAAACTCTAACAAGGTAATAAAATTGAAACTCCAAAAAACTTATAACAAGGTAATTGAATCTGAAACTTATAACAAGGTAATAGAAACTGAAGCTTATAACGAGATAATGAAAACTGAAACTTATAACAAAGTAATATAAACTGAAAACCTTAACAAAGAAAACTAAAAACTAACTCTTAACAAAGTAAAAAAACTGAAGCTCTTAACAAAGTAATAAACTGAAATTCTTCACAAAGTAATAAACTCAAAACTCCAAAACTAATAACTTAAAAACTAACCCCGTAAATAACTTGCAAAAGACAAAGGTAATAACTTGCAAAATAACAAAGGAAATAACTTGCAAAATACAAAGGAAATAACTTGCAAAATAACAAAGGAAATAACTTGCAAAATACAAAGGAAATAACTTGCAAAATAACTCCCTCGGTCGTCTCCACTCCTTGATGATCTTTCTCTTCTGAGCTCTCTCCTATTTATAGGAGAGAGCATCCTACCATTTCTCAAGAGTGGGTGGCCAAACTTTGAAGAATGGTGGAGTGGGTGGCCTAACTTGGGAGTGGGTGGCCTAACTTGGGTGTGGTAACCATGGGTTGCCTACCATTTCTCAAGAGTGGGTGGCCAAACTTTGAAAAATGGTGGAGTGGGTGGCCTAACTTGGGAGTGGGTGGCCTAACTTTGAAGAATGGTGGAGTGGGTGGCCTAACTTGGGAGTGGGTGGCCTAACTTGGGGTGGCGTGCTTTCTATCTTTCTGCATGTGCTGATTTTCTGCTTGCTCCCTTGAGTTCCAGCCGTGAGTTCCATTCTCTTTTAGTATTTTCATAAATGCCCTGCAGTACATAAAAAATGTATTTCTTTCAAAGGCAAATATAGAACTTTATGTATATAAAATATTGACATCAATTAATTTGCATTCAATATTAGAATTTGATGCATAATTAAGTGTTCAATCTTTATTTGATAAAATAAATCACCCATTTAAACAACTTAATTATGCAATTCTAACCTTTTATCACACCCCCCAACTAGCTTTTTGCTAGACTCTAGCAAATAAAGCGAATGAATTCATGCAAAGGTGAAATTACCAACTTGAGAAAATCTGAGAATCACATGCCATGAAATAGATTTGTTGAGTTTAAGAACACTGGAGATAGATTAATCTGAATTTTGTATCAACTGAGAGATTTATACACAATTTAGTTAATCAACCAAGGGAATTACATGTAACAAAGCTTGCTTTCTTTTAAGTGCATGGAAATGGGGTTAGAATTCCAAGATTGACTACCAAGAGGCATTAATAATTTCAATCACAACAACTAATCTGAGAAAACCACATGGTCTTACTCTAATTCAAAACCATTGTAGTGGCGGCTTTCACGCTATTACACTTTGAAAGGCGCCTACTTCTTTTGTAAGGACCCCGGTAATAGGCAGCCTTTTCCAGTACACAAATGTAATTTTTGTTTTTGTTTTTTTTTTTTTTTTTTTTTTCCCTTTTCTCATTTAATTCAAATTTCTTCCTAAGCCATTAGGATATGGTTCATTAGAGTCTCAAACAATTGAAGTGTAAATCAACCAACAATGACTCAATGTAGTCTTTCTAGGCCTTCCGGGTATGTGTTGTGTGTGTTTAAGCAAAACTCTTAACATCTTTCCCTTGGTTTAACAACTAAATAAAATGGATAAGTCCTTCTTTTGACATATACTCATATTTGCACTACATTCCACATGTTCCATTACTTCAACAAATCATTTTTTTTTTTTTAGTACTAATACATCTTCAACAAAAAAAACTTCAACAGAAAACTCTCCCCCCAACTAAATTTGACATTGTCCTCAATGTTCAGCAAATGAATGTTCGACAACATATGTTATGCAGGTATGAATTGAAACAAGATAAACACTGCAGAACATATATTGAAACGAAAGAGTAAAGAGGAAAGATGTCACCTGAAATACTCAGGTTGTTGGTTGCTAAGAAGATACAAAAAAATCGTACCTGCAAAAAGAGAATACGAGAAAATTAGCAAAAGATTACTAAATTTTTTTTTTCTTTTCGGTGGATCCGTCCGTGACCCGACAAGTGTGGCTGGAGATTTGAAAAAAACGCCTGATGTTGTTGACAAACGAGATTGAAGGCTCCGGACTTGTTCTTTATGCTCTCTCTATAAAATCAGTCTCAAAGTTCATTCAATCCGCATCAAGTTTTCTTCTTATTTCTATAACTCATCTGCATTCCTTCAACATTCTCGCCTTAAGTTCTCAATCCCTTTCTCAATGGCTCATTCTTCTACATCTCAACCTCCTGTCCTTTCTGCAGCTGCCATTGGTGCCATGTTGCAGCAAGAAAATAATAGCATGGCTAATAAGTCAGACTCCGATGCTATCTATGACTTGGTGAGTCTCGGAACTCGCTACTCATCCTCTATTGTTGCTTTTTCCCAGCGGGTTCAAGCCAAAAACCATGAGGTTGAAAGGCTAAAGAACAAATTGCTGTACTTCAACGCATTGTTCAAGAGTCTCACACAAGGGAAGGAATCCTTCGGCAGCAGAATAAACAGTTGAAGTCTCTATTGGATTCTTCATTCCGCTTGCCAGCTCCCATGAATAGGGCTGACATGATTTTGTATGAAGAGAATGAGCGTCTCCAATCTGAGGCTAAGAACCTCAAGTTTATGTAAAAGCATCTTTATTTATTTATTTTTATTTTTTTTTTTTAACATTTTCCAGCATGTAAAATTCAAAAATGGGGAGTTTCATCTGCTTTCAACTCATTACTAGTACTCCCCAAGATGGACCAAAAGGCATGCAAAAGAGAAATAACTTCTCTTCCACCCCCCAACTAGATTGTACATTGTCCTCAATGATGCAAGAGAAATGAAGGAATTTACACAAAGAGAGCAGTTAAGGGGCAAAATCACTAAAAGAAGAACTGAAAATTCAACGAAAAACCTGGACGGCTTGAAATGAATGCAATCAAAATAAAAATAAAAACTGCAAAACAAAAGAAAATAATGAAAAGAACAGGATAAATCAATGACCATCAATTTGGATCAAGCAAATGTAGAGTAGATTCCTCAGGTGCAAAGTTAGAAATAAAAGGCTTGAGCCTTTGACCATTAACCTTAAAAGCATTTCCATTTTGAGGATTGACAACCTCAATAGCACCGTGAGGGAAAACTGTTTTAACCACATAGGGGCCACTCCATCGGGATCTTAACTTGCCAGGGAACAAATGAAGTCGAGAATTGTAGAGTAAAACCTGTTGATTAGGCTCAAATGATTTTCTTTGAATATGCTTATCATGGAAAGACTTCATACGTTCCTTGGACAGCTTAGAATTATCATAAGCATCCCTCCGAAGTTCCTCTAATTCACAAAGATGTAATTTTCTCAAAGATCCAGCTTGATCAAGATCAAAATTAAACTTTTTGATGGCCCAAAATGCACGGTGTTCAAGTTCAACAGGGAGGTGACAAGCCTTACCATAGATTAACCGATAAGGAGACATACCCAAAACAGTTTTATATGCAGTCCTATATGCCCATAATGCATCGGTTAATTTCAAAGACCAATCCTTTCGGTTCGGACTCACAGTTTTTTCCAAAATGGTCTTAATTTCCCTATTAGCAAGTTCAACTTGGCCATTTGTTTGGGGATGATATGGGGTAGAAATTTTGTGGTGAATGCCATACTTATGCAAGAGGGCAGCAAAAGGCTTGTTGCAAAAATGGGTGCCGTTATCACTTATGATGGCCTTAGGCATGCCAAATCTAGCAAAAATATTTTCCTTCAAAAATTTAAGCACCACCTTATGGTCATTTGTTTTACATGGTATGGCTTCGACCCATTTTGAAACATAATCAATGGCCACTAAGATGTACAAATAACCAAAAGAAGAAGGAAATGGCCCCATAAAATCAATTCCCCAACAATCAAAAATCTCTATGACCAAAATGGGTTTTAAAGGCATCATGTTCCTTTTCGTGACAGCACCTAATTTCTGACATGACTCGCAAGTCTTGCAGAAACTATATGCATCTTTAAACAAATGAGGCCAATAAAAACCACTTTGTAAAATTTTAGCAACTGTCTTGTGTGCAGAAAAATGACCCCCACACGCCTCACTGTGGCAAAAAGAAAGGACAGCTTGCATCTCATGCTCAGGCACACATTTTCTAATGATTTGATCAGGACAATACTTGAAAAGGTAAGGATCATCATAAAAGAACGATCTCACCTCATGCATGAATTTTCGTATATCTTGAGTACTCCAATGAAGTGGTGTTTTTCCTGTCACCAGAAAATTAACTATATCAGCAAACCAAGGCACATTTTCAACTAACATAAGATGTTCATCAGGAAAAGAATCAAGAACAGGTGTCGGTTGTTCAGTTTCAGCAACTGTGAGCCTAGACAAATGGTCGGCTACCACATTTTCTACTCCTTTCTTGTCCTTGATGATGATATTGAACTCCTGGAGTAAAAGTATCCATCTAATCAACCTTGGTTTTGCATCTTTCTTTGTCAACAAATACTTGAGAGCTGCATGGTCAGTAAAGATGACTATAGGAGACCCAAGAATATATGCACGGAATTTCTCTAAAGCAAATACCACAGCAAGTAATTCTTTTTCAGTAGTAGAATAATTTTTTTGAGCAAAATTCAAAGTTTTACTTGCATAGTAAATGACATAAGGAAGTTTGTTCCTACGTTGTCCAAGAACAGCTCCTATAGCAAAATCACTTGCATCACACATGATTTCAAAAGAAAGTGACCAATCAGGAGGTTGAAGAATAGGAGCAGTGGTTAGCAAAGTTTTAAGTTGACAAAAAGCTTCTTGACACTCGGGTGTCCAATCAAATTTTACATCATTCATCAATAGCTTACATAGAGGCTTTGAAGTAGAGCTAAAGTCTTTGATAAATCTCCTATAAAAACCCGCATGCCCAAGAAAAGATCTAATGTCTTTCATTGACTTAGGTGTAGGAAGTTTAGAAATCAACTCAATTTTTGCTCTATCTACTTCAAGTCCTCTAGATGAAACAACATGTCCCAGAACAATGCCCTGTTGCACCATAAAATGGCACTTCTCCCAATTAAGTAGCAACTGCTTCTCTTCACACCTGGCCAAAACAGCTTGTAAATTGGTTAAACAAACCTCGAATGAATCACCAAATACAGAAAAATCATCCATAAACACTTCTAGAGTGTTTTCAATCATGTCAGAAAAAATGCTAAGCATGCATCTTTGAAAAGTTGCTGGTGCATTGCATAAACCAAAAGGCATTCTCCTAAAAGCAAAAGTACCAAAGGGACAAGTAAAGGTGGTCTTTTCTTGATCCTCTGGTGCTATTTCTAATTGATAGTAACCGGAGAACCCATCTAAGAAACAATAAAAAGCATGTCCAGCGACTTTTTCTAACACTTGATCAAGAAAAGGCAAAGGAAAATGATCTTTCCTAGTGGCGGCATTCAACTTCCTATAATCAATACACATGCGCCAACCAGTAGGAATTCTTGTAGGAATCGATTCATCTTGATCATTTTTAACAATGGTAAGCCCAGATTTTTTTGGAACTACATGAATGGGGCTTACCCACTTGCTATCCGAGATGGGGTAAATGATACCCACATCAAGCAATTTCAACACCTCATTTTTAACCACTTCCTTCATTGTGGGATTCAACCTTCTTTGCATTTCCCGAGAAGGTTTTGCATCATCTTCTAAATAAATCCTATGGGTACACTCCAAGGGACTTATACCTTTTATATCAGCCATTGTCCATCCAATAGACTTTTTATGCTTCTTAAGCACATCTAGCAATTTATCTTCTTGTTCACTAGTTAAGTGAGAAGAAATTACCACAGGGAAAGTGCTTTGTGGTCCTAAGAAAGCATACTTCAACTCCAATGGAAGAGGTTTGAAGTCCAAAGTTGGGGATTGCTCCTCCGAAGGTTTGAGAGTTGATGTCAATGGTGGAAGTTGCTCAAATTTTGGCCTCCATGGTGGTGTAACTTGCTGACCTATTGAGGAAACAAGAGATGAGTCATTAATATTATCAAATATTTTCAAATCTTCTTCAAATTCCTCTAAAGAATCAATAAGTTGAAAGTAATGTGCAGAATTGTCATCAATGAAATTTTCCAGCAAATTCACTTCATGAACTTCTTCAACTTCTTGCGGTTGCCTGCAAAGATTAAAAATATTTAGCTCCAAGGTCATATTTCCAAAACTCAACTTTAAAACTCCACTTCTACAATTTATGAGTGCATTAGAAGTAGCCAAGAAAGGTCTTCCTAAGATAACCGGTGCTTGGAAAGTAGAGTGATTAGTCAATTGCATGTCGAGTACGACAAAGTCTACTGGATAGTAGAATTTGTCTACTTGAACCAAAACATCTTCCACAACACCTCTAGGAATCTTTATAGACCTATCTGCCAACTGCAATGTGATAGAAGTAGATTTCAACTCACCCAATCCAAGCTGAACATAAACATTATAAGGCAATAAGTTCACACTTGAACCTAAGTCTAATAATGCTTGGCCTATTTTTGAGTTCCCTATCATGCAAGCTATGGTAGGGGATCCTGGATCCTTGTATTTGGGAGGAGTGTTGGTCTGGATAATAGCGCTAACCTGCTCAGTAAGAAAAGCTTTCTTTTGCACATTCAATTTTCTTTTTACGGTGCATAAATCCTTTAAAAATTTAGCATATGTAGGAATCTGTTGAATAGCATCCAACAATGGTATATTTATCCTAACTTGCTTAAAAATTTCAAGGATTTCAGCGTGATGCTTATCTTTGTGCAAAGGGATTAACCTTTGAGGAAAAGGTGCAGGTGTAGTGCTTGGGACACTTTTAGATTCCAAAGGACCATGTGCTTCATTTTCAGAAGGAGGTTTAGAAATGTTACCATTCTTTTCTACCTCTTGATCTGGAATGCCGATCACCTTACCACTTCTCAAGGTTGTAACAGCCTTGACTTGCTTGACATTTGGATCTCCTGCCATACCTTGAAATTGCTGGTTTTGGCCTTGTGGATTAGGCTGAGATTGTGCAGGGAACTTCCCTTTCTCTTGAGTGCTCATGGTTGTGGTCAACCTTGTGACTGACCCTCGAATGTCAGCAATTGCTTGTGAATTTTGACTATTAATAGCAGCTTGACTTTGCATGAATTGTTGAAAATTTGTGGACAGCTGCTGAAAATTGGTGGATAATTGTTGGAAATTGTCTTCCAGATTTTTTTTCTGAGCTGGCACCATATGGTTGGCATATTGAGATGGTCCTGATCCTCCTGGGGTTGTATAGGGTGCAAATTGTGAAGGACCAGCTATGTTGGGTGCAGGTACAGCAGCTTGTTCACCCCTCCAACTGAAATTCGGGTGATTTCTCCATCCCGAATTGTAAGTGTTGGAATAAGGACCTGAAAAAGATTTAGTAACCATATTAACAGCATTAGATTGATCCAAAAGAACTTCTTTAAAAGCTGGAATGGTTGGGCAATCATTAGTTGAATGTCCTTGGCCCTCACAAATATTACAGCTCAAGTTAATCTGAGGTACAGCTTGTACTTCATTCACTTTCTTCAGTTCTATGGTTTCTAATTTCTTAGAAATCATAGCCAACCTAGCATTCAAATCATCTACTTCCCTCAGATTATATTTCCCACCCCCTGAAATTGTCCTCTACTTTCCGACCTATCATGAATATCAGATGTATCCCATGATTGTGCATTTTCAGCTAGATAATCAAAATATTCAAAAGCTTCCTCAGGTTCTTTGCTAAAAAACGCTCCATTACACATGGTTTCCACAAATTGTCTCATTTTTTGTTGCAACCCCTCATAAAAAAAACTGATGGCAATGATGCTATCTAGCTGAGCCCGAGGATGCGGCTCCGCCGGAAATCTGAGTTGAAGTTTATGTGTTGGCTTTGGGCTTTAAAACAATATTTGACTTGTAATATTCTATTATGTATGTGACTATGTTTAGAATGTGCTTCCAAGTACAAAAGTGTCAAGTTGTATCAAGGATAAGTCCAGGATCGTATTCCACAGGGACAATGGGTTATCAAAGCGTATAAAGGATTTGTGAGGAACAAATGAATCGAGTATGTGAGATGAAATTAAAATGCTATGCCAAAAAAATAATTGAAATTGAATTTAGAGTTTCTAAAGAAAGGCAAATTAACAAACACTTGGGTTGGGTTTAAGATTCTTTTTATCTCGGATTCTAGATAATTTCTCGATTAACAATCCAGTCAAGGAATTGATATTCGGAACATAAAAATTAAGCTCAAGTATTTGCAATATTTTTTTCAAGAAATTCTCTAATTTACTAGCCAAATTTATATTCATAAACAATCGAAAGAGACCTTGATAAATTCAAGCTTTTGTTGTGCCTTACGTCAACAACAAAACAAGAGCAAGAGCCGCAATCTATTTTCCATTTGAATCCGACTAGTAATTTAGTGAAATCAACATTAAACAATAATATATTGCATCAAACTAGAATCTAAAATAAATTAAATCTCATTCCACAACCCAAGCTTTAGTAATTAGTTACACATGATATTTTTAGTAACAAAAATAAATCTAAGTGGAACCATATCAAAAACTAAGAAAATATAAATAAAAAAAATCTTTAATATCAACTCGAAGAAATAAGACAAACTAAATTAAAGAAATAAAATTGAAACTCTAACAAGGTAATAAAATTGAAACTCCAAAAAACTTATAACAAGGTAATTGAATCTGAAACTTATAACAAGGTAATAGAAACTGAAGCTTATAACGAGATAATGAAAACTGAAACTTATAACAAAGTAATATAAACTGAAAACCTTAACAAAGAAAACTAAAAACTAACTCTTAACAAAGTAAAAAAACTGAAGCTCTTAACAAAGTAATAAACTGAAATTCTTCACAAAGTAATAAACTCAAAACTCCAAAACTAATAACTTAAAAACTAACCCCGTAAATAACTTGCAAAAGACAAAGGTAATAACTTGCAAAATAACAAAGGAAATAACTTGCAAAATACAAAGGAAATAACTTGCAAAATAACAAAGGAAATAACTTGCAAAATACAAAGGAAATAACTTGCAAAATAACTCCCTCGGTCGTCTCCACTGCCTTGATGCCTTTCTCTTCTGAGCTCTCTCCTATTTATAGGAGAAAGCATCCTACCATTTCTCAAGAGTGGGTGGCCAAACTTTGAAGAATGGTGGAGTGGGTGGCCTAACTTGGGAGTGGGTGGCCTTTCTATCTTTCTGCATGTGCTGATTTTCTGCTTGCTCCCTTGAGTTTCAGCCGTGAGTTCCATTATCTTTTAGTATTTTCATAAATGCCCTGCAATACATAAAAAATGTATTTCTTTCAAAGGCAAATATAGAACTTTATGTATATAAAATATTGACATCAATTAATTTGCATTCAATATTAGAATTTGATGCATAATTAAGTGTTCAATCTTTATTTGATAAAATAAATCACCCATTTAAACAACTTAATTATGCAATTCTAACCTTTTATCAGTATGTTTTGAACCGCTTTGTATTTTAATTAAGAAAAAATTCTGGTACTTAGTTATATGTATTTGCTATCCGCTGCGTATCTCTTCGTGCACTTTTGTCGCTTGCACACACTCGGCACTCGTCGATAGGGTGGTGACCCGTGTTGTCACCATCCGGACGTCTCAATTTCCCCGTGTCCGGGCGTGGGGACTTGGGGGCGTCACACTAATATAACAATATGTAATACTTTAGTAGAACAACATGTAATTAAATACTACAGTACAAGTCTATAATACTAATAGCCTATTAAATACTAGGAATAACTTATAAGTTAGAAATTAGTATAAAATATTATAGAGTTAATAACTTGTAATATTATAGTATAATAACATGTAATTAGACACTGGTTAAAAAATATATGTTAATAATAAATACTAATAGTCTATTAAATACTATAGGAATAACTTATAAGTTAGAAATTAGTATAAAATATTGTATTGAGTTAGTAACATGTAATTCTATAGTATAATAACATGTAATTAGACAGCTAAAAAGTAATTGTTAATAATAAATACTAAATAGCCTATTAAATACTATAGGAATAAATTATAAGTTAGAAATTAGTATAAAATATTATATTGAGTTAATAACATGTAATATTATAGTATAATAACATGTAATTAGACACTGGTTAAATAATATATGTTAATAATAAATATTGATAGTCTATTAAATACTATAGGAATAACTTATAAGTTAGAAATTAGTATAAAATATTGTATTTAGTTAGTAACATGTAATTCTATAGTATAATAACATGTAATTAGACAGCTAAAAAGTAATTGTTAATAATAAATACTAAATAGCCTATTAAATACTATAGGAATAAATTATAAGTTAGAAATTAGTATAAAATATTATATTGAGTTAATAACACGTAATATTATAGTATAATAACATGTAATTAGGCACTAATTAAATAATAATTGTTAATAATAAAGACTAAAAATTAAAATTAGGTTATAAAAGAATTATAAAAACTTAGGGTTAAAACATAGATTAAAATAGATTTAGGGTTTAGATTATTAGGCCTTCAGGGTTTGAACTAGGGTTTAGAAAAGGAAAGAAAAAAAATAAAAATAAAATAAAAGACCAATAGCCCAGCCCAAAAGGGCCAAAACGTCAACCTAGCCCCTAGTCCACATAAAATGGCATCATTTTTATATGGTAAAACGGTGTCGTTTTACGTGATAACAATTTAAAGACCTTTCGAATCCCCCCCCCCCCCCCCACTTCCCGGAATTCTTCAATCTTCATTTCCTCTTCTCACTGAAACCCGCCCCCCATGCGCAACCTCTCTCTCAAAATCCCATTAGCGACCGCATGGCCTCTCTCTCTCTCTCTCTCTCTCTCTCTCTCTCTCTCTCTCTCTCCTTCCTTTTGATACTTTATTTTTTCATAAAATTTTACAAGTTCTCAAGGTTAATGTAAAAGTAGATTGGACAATAGTCAACAATTCTTGGTCCTGAAGGCAATAGTTGAAGGAGGGGGTGGGGAAAAGACACTAGGGATGACTAAGTATAATGAGAAAAAAATTAGGGCCGCCCTTGCTAGATTGGTTATAGTTGATGATTTGCCTTTTTTAGTTATTGAGGGCTAAGAGTTTCGGGACTACATTAAATCTTTTGATCCTAGGTTTCATATTCTTTCTCATTTTACGGTAATGAGAGATTGTATGATGCTATTCTTGAGAGAGAATCATAGTTTGAAAAAAAATGTTTTTAACTACTGAGCAAAGAGTGTGCTTGATCACTGACACTTGGATGTCTATCCAAAACATCAATTACATGTGTGTCATGGCTCATTTTATTGATAGTAGTTAGAAGTTGCTTAAGCGAATAATTTCATTTAGTCATATTAGTGATCACAAAGGGGAAACAATTGGGAGGGCATTGGAGGAGTGTATGCTTGATTGGGGGATTGACAAAATTCTTACAATAACAACGGACAATGCTTCCTCTAACGATTCCACTATTGATTGGTTAAGAACAGTTGAAGTTGGAAGATTGGAGTGTGTTGCGGATTACGGCTTTATTTACATGAGGTATACAACACACATTTTAAACTTTATGGTCCAAGAAGGTTTAAAAGGAGTTGATGAGTCAATCACAAAGATCTGCAATTTGATTAGGTATGTGAAGTCTTCTCCCCAAACACTTGCCACTTTTAAGTCGTGTGTTGAGAGGTCAAAAGTTTTATGCAATAGTTTCCTATGTCTTGATGTACATATTAGACGGAATTTGACTTCTTCTTTTTTTTTTTAATGTTGGATATAGCTAAGAAGTATAAAAAAGCCTTACAAATTTTGCTTGATGAGGATCTGTACTCACAATTTTATTTGTTTGAAGATGGGCATGTGAGAAGAGGATTAGGAGCTCCCGTGCTTGATGATTAGGAGGCTATAAAAAAAATTCTAAAGTTTTTGGGAGTATTTTATAATGTCACATTGCGTATTTCTAGTACATTATATGTCACTACGAATCTGTATTTTCAAGAGTTCAGTAATATTCATGCCAACTTGAATAGTTTTTGTAACAGTAGCAATCGACACTTCAATACAATGGTATTTAGAATAAAAACAAAATATGATACATATTGGGTGATCTTAAAAAGATAACCAATTATTATTTATTGTTGTCATTCTTGATTTGCGGTACAAGTTGGTCAAGACATTATGTGTTTGATGTGACGGTGGCCATTACTTTCAAGCTTTCAATGACATGGCCGGAGAACTTAAAAAATGAGAATTTCTTTATTTATAGGAAAAAAATGAGAATATAGGAAAAAAAAATGAGAATTTTAAACTAGGATAATGTAAGGAAGACTACTAAATGTATGTTAAATATACAAATTAGTCAAAATGAGTTTTTTTATTTTTATTTTTCTTTAATCACTTTTTAAATATTCTTAACCATTAAAAAAGGGTAAAAAATAAATAAATAAATTTACTAATAATCATTTCCTTAATTATTAAAAAAATAAAAATAAATAAAAATATACCAGGAGCACATTTAATAGGTATATTTGATTTTTTCTTTTGAACTATAATTTTCATCCATGGAATTCTTGTTATCGAATCATTTGATTTTTTTACAAACATAAATAAATAGAAAATAATAATTCATTACAAATGAGTTCATGGACACAGTAAAACTAATAACTAATATTACTCTTAATCTTTTATTAATATAATATGAAAAATACTATCTATACTTACAATTTTATTCATATAACTATATGTACCGACCTGTTAACTATTAAAATTGTGAAGATTTTGAAATTCGAATTAAAAACAGAAGGCTGATAAAATTGAGTGGATAATCAAAACGTATAAAAAATGCTATTTGTATTGGTAGTATTTATTAATATAACAATACGTATTGATATGTCAGTTATTGATATATTGTAAATTATAAAAAATTTAAAATTTAAATTTAAATAAAACTTGATAAAATAAATTTTTTACATAAAATTATAATTACATGTAGCACTGCAATAATATTGTGAGAAGTTGCATCTAAATAAGCACTACCCCATTAATATATAACACATATTTAACATGATTTCTTTTTTAAAAAAAAGAGTTTGTTGAGTTGGTGATGTGGCAGCCGATAAAGAAGCGCACCACTATCTCAACCCTCCTGCAGGGGACTGTTATGAAATTTTATATGATTTTATTCACTCAATGAGCACATGATATATTTAAATTAGTCTTGTATGAGTTGTTAGGGGACCATATGTTTAAATTAGTCAAGTTGTCATCTTGTGTGCATGCTAAGCTAGCTTCCAATATATACTAATGGATGACATGCACGTAACACTTCATAGAATTTGTTATCATATCTTGTTCATGTATTCTCACTTCGAAAATAGTTAAAAAAACTTCAATTTTCAAACATCAAGTCATTTTCATAACATTGAAGGCTTGTGAAAGTAATGGTCGGTATCACATGAACCGCGTAATGTTTTGGTCAATCATCATTTGCCTCTAAATAATAACTTAAGGTATTTATCTCTTAGAAAATATGATGAATTAACTAAAGAAGTTAGCTCTTAATCATGTATGGATTCACACTAAGAAAAAGAAAAATACTACTTAATATTACAATTAGAATATTCTGTAAACCATATTAAACTAAAAATTTCTCCTTATACTCAAATGTCATGCAATCTCTATAGTTTACTAAGCTCTCGTAAATGTATGATATGTAAGATTTGGGAGAATATCTAATAATAAAATAAATATCGTTAGAACACTAACCTCTACCCATCGTTGATCAATTATTCACAAGAACCGATTGTTTCTGGATTTTAAATCATCACAGATTTTTATATGGAGAGTATTGGGTAGGGGTTTTCAGCTTATCTTTATTTACGTTAACGAAAAATTGTGACTGATGGAAAATCACATGCCTTTATATATAGATAGGCCAAGACCCTTATTCACTATTTTCTAAGAATTGCTTCCTTCCATCAAGGAATGTAACTGTTAAATTTTAAATGAGTAGTATCTTTATTTTAATTACCCATAGTTTTTAATATAAATATAAAACTATTAAAATAAATATATATAATATATTTGAAAGGGTATGGCATGTAAGCCACCTTTAAGTCTCCCACAAGGAGACGTGTGCTTTCATTCTCCCACTTGGCTTACTTTACAGTCATTTAAAATCATCTCGGTAACCAAAACCAAATATGGCCACAAATATAACTACTCAAACCATAAACTTTAGTAGAAAGATATAATACATAAATCATGGCAATTATGTTATTATATTAACATTTCCTTCCATGTATTACAATGTATTAGTCTCTCTAAATCAATTCCAAATGTGATATATCTCTTCTTGAATGACTTAGTATAAATCATTATGGGTCTATATATCATAGATTAGGAGTAAATACTTTATGTGCACAAATAAAAATATTTTTATTGACAACAACAAGTATTATATACAATAATTAAATCAAACATAAAATAAGCTCAATAATCCCATGCTCTCTACATGTTTCAAAAACATTTTTATTCTGAGCCCTTTTGTCATGGGATATGCAATCATAAAGGATGTACTTGTATGCTCTATTGAGATTTCTTGTTCTTTAACTCTCTCTCCGACAACAAGATACTTTATGTCAATATGTTTGCTTTTGCTCCCACTCTTGTTATTCTTAGAAAAGAAAATTGCTGCCAAATTATCACAGTAAACTCTTAATGGCTTAGATATTGAATCCACAACTTGAAGCCCTGTAATAAAACTCCTCAACCATTTTGCTGTGAAGTTGCTTCAAAGCATGCTATAAACTCTGCCTCCATAGTAAATGATGCAATGATTGTCTGTTTGGTACTTTTCCATAATATGGCACCTCCTGCTAACATAAAGACATACCTTGAAGTGGACTTTCTAGAGTCTTGACAACCCGCAAAATCTGAGTCTGAATATCCAACCACTTTCAGACAATCAACATGCTTATAAGTAAGCATATGATTCTTGGTTCCTTATAAATATCTCATAACCTTTTTAGTAGCCTTCCAATATTCTATTCCAGGATTGCTTTGGTATCTTCCCAACATTCCCCGAGCATATGCAATATCAGGTCTTATACAAACTTGTGCATGCATTAAACTACCAACAGCAGATGCATATGGAATGTTTTCTACTTCTTTCTTTTCTAAAGCATTTTTCAAATATTGACTTAAGCTGAATTTATCACCCTTTAATATGGGTGCTGCATTGGGTTTACATTCATTTATTCTAAATTTTTCCAATAGCTTTTCAATGTAGGCTTTATAAGAAAGTCCTAAAATTCTTTTAGGCCTATCTTGGTGAATCTTTATGCCTAAAACATAAGAAGATTCACCTAAATCCTTCTTTTCAAAACTTTGGAATAGAAATTTTTTGGATTCATGTAGTAGACCCAAATCATTAGTTGCAAGTAAAATATCATCAACATATAGGACTAAAAAAATAAACTTACTCCCACTAAATTTATGGTATATGCAGTTATCCACGGTGTTCTCTATAAAACCAAATGAAGTAATAACATCATGAAATTTCAAATACCATTGATGGGATGTTTGTTTTAGTCCATAAATTGATTTCTTTAACTTACAAACTAAATGATCACCTTTGTCAGATGAAACTCTTCAGGTTGCTTCATGTATACCTCTTCTTCAAGAGTCCCTTTAAAAAAGCTATTTTCACATCCATTGGATATAACTCTAAATCAAAGTGAGCTACTAATGCCATGAGCACTCTAAAGGATTCCTTTTTAGAAATTGGAGAAAAAGTATCGTGGTAGTAAATACCTTCTCTTTGTGTAAATCTTTTAGCTACAAGTCTGGCTTTATATCTATCGATATTACCATTTGAGTCTTTCTTGGTTTTATAAATCCATTTACAACAAATGGCTTTAATTCCTTTAGGTAACTCGACAATTTTTCAAACTTAATTTTTAGCCATGGATTCCATTTCTTCTAACATAGCATCAAGCCAAAATTTTGAATTTTCTCCACTCATGGCATGTGAAAATGAGATGGGATCATCTTTAGGTCTCACATCAAAGTCAGATTCTAGTACTACACATAACAATCATAAAAAATGACAGGCTTCCTTGTTCTAAAGGATCTTCTTAATTCTACATTTTCATCTATATTATGTGGATGTTGCAATGTAGAGTCAAAGTTGGTATGTTCCTCATGATGTGGTGGTGGTTCTTGAATTGATTGATCTTCAAGAATATCATACTTATTTTCTTGAATGACAATCATTTCATTTCCATTCAAAGATGTAGTATCTGAATTCCGTGTTTCCTTCCACTCTATCTTTCAAGAAACAATACTCCCACTTATTCCAAAATCCTCAATAAATTTTGCATTTCTGACTTCCACAATTCTAGGTGTATGTGAGGAATAATAAAATCTGTAGCCCTTAGAATTTTCTGCATAGCCAATGAAATAACCACTGACTGTCCTTGGATCCAATTTCTTTAGTTGTGGATTATAGACCCTAACTTCAACTTGACAACCCCACATGTGCATATGCCTTAAACTAGGTTTTCATCCTTTCCATAATTCAAATGGTGTTTTGGGAACAACCTTAGATGGAACCCTATTTAAGATATACATTTAAGTTTTTAAGGCCTCACTCCACAAATATAGAGGAAGATTACAATTATTGAACATACTTCTTACCATATCCATAAGGGTACCGTTTCACCTTTCAACAACACTATTTTGGTGAGGTGAACTTGGCATTGTATACTCAGCAATAATACCTTATTCCTTAAGAAAATTTACAAATGGACCCGGTCATTGCCCTGAATCTATATATCTACCATAATATTTTCCACCCTTGTCTAGAGGTGTAATTGATCCAGTTTTGGACAAAATTTAGGATCGAACCGGTATGTACCGGTTTTGCATTTTTCAAAATCGATTACGCACCAGTTACTCTCCTAAACCAGTACTCTAGTTTTACCGGTTTCCGGTCCGGTTTTAATGTACTATATTATATATTATATAATATATAATATAGTATATTATAATATATAGTGATATAGTATTAGTATAACTATTAATATGCACTATATAATATTAGTATAACTATCAATACAATAAGCAAAATGATATAAGATTTTAAAATTTAATATTATATTAATTAGTAATTTATCATATAATACAAAACTATTTTATATATAGTTATATATTATATATAAATGTTATATACAATATAAAAAATTAAAAAATATATAAATCGGTCCGGTTTTAGAAAAAGAAAAATTGAAACTGGACTGATTTTGACCGGTTTTAAGAAAACTAAAACCGATACCAGACCGAACCAACCTCTGGACCGGACCGATGCCACCGATTTGGTCCGGTCTGGTCCGGTTTACCGATTTATCGATTTTTTTACACCCCTGCCCCTGTCAGATCTTACGATTTTTATTTTATTTTCTAATTGTTTCTCTACTTCCTTTTTATATATTCTAAAAGCATCTAGTGCTTCAAATTTATCAAAAAGGAGGTGACCATTCAAACAAGGGGTACTAAATGGTCCACAGATGTCAGTGTGTATGATCTCAAGAATTTCCTCACTCCTCTTGGCACCTTTACTTGTTTTGTTGGTTTGCTTACCCTTTATACAATCCACACATGTACCAAAATCTGAGAAGTCTAAAGTCTTTAGGACTTCATCATTTATTAATCTTTTAATTCTCTCCATGGAGACATGTCCCAACTCTTATGCCATAATATAGAGGAAGACTCATCAACAATATTACGTTTAGTGCCAACATCATCATGTAGAGTTAATAGACTATTTTCTAAAATAGAATCTAAATTTAATTTATACAAACCATTAATCAAGGTCCTAGATCCTACAAATGTGGAGTTTTTAAATACATAAACATTTGAATTAACAAAATTAAATTAAAATCCTAAAGGTACTAATCTAGATATAGAGACCAAGTTTCTAGAAAATGAAGGTATATAAAATGTGTTTTTAAGATCCAAAATATAACCATTATTTAAAATAAGTCTAAAAGTTCTTACAGCCTCGACATGCGAATGCATTCCGTTTCCTAAGTAGATGCATTGTTCACTTCCCATCGGTTTCCTTAGGCTGAAAAACCCCTACATGATATTGACAACATGAATTGAGGTACCCGAATCAATCCACCATGTATTATGATGAGAGTCTACAAAATTGGACTCATAGTACACAAAAGAATTGAGATTACCTTTCTTCTCAAGCCATGATTTATACTTTATGCAATCTTTCTTTTTGGGCCATTTTTTCTTGCAGAATAAGCATGTATCATTGTCTTTATAGCGTTTGAACGTCACTTTTCTGTCCTTCTTCCACTTATAAATATCGACACTTTTGCCTTTCTTCCATTGTCCCTTCCTTTGAGTACAAAATGATCACTCTCAATATTTTCATGGTTCAATCTCTCTTCTTCTTATATACATATGGTTAAAAGTTCATTAATGGACCATTTTTCCTTATGTGTATTGTAGGAAATCTTAAATGGTCCATATTCTATACGAAGAGAGTTGAGTATGAAATGGACAATGAATGACTCTGAAATCTCAATCTCTAAAGACTTTAGTTGGGCCGCAATATCCCTCATTTCCATTATGTGCTCACGCACGCTTTTGGATTTGCCATGCTTCATAATTGATAATTTGTTCATTAGGGTGCTAGCCAATGCCTTATCAGAACTAACAAATTGCTCTTCAATAGCCTTTATGTAGTCTTTGACTTTATCACACTCTGGGATTGAACCTCTAATGCTCTTACTCACATGTGACTTGATGAGCATTAGACTTAATCGATTGGACCACTCCCACCTTTCGTAGTTGTTTTTATCTATCAATGAACTTGATTCAGTGGGTATATGTGGATGATCCACACGGAGTGCCAAGTCCAAATCCATGCACCCTAATGTTAAAAGAACTTTTTCTTTCCAGTTCAAAAATCATCCCCATTTAGAATTGGAATATTAAAAGATTCACTATTTAAAAATAAGACATAGCAGCTGCACTAACATAACCAAGAACATATATCAATACTTTGAATCAAACAATAACTTTAGTTTGAATTGACCAATGTCTAATTAAATAAATAAATAAATCTAAATCTCCCTGTGGGTAAAGATTGCAACATGCATAAGATTTATTTATATTTTTCTTTATAATAAGACTAGTGTTTTGCAAATATTTAGAAAAAAGAGATCCCGCACCTATGGGTATAGAAAATCTCATTTTCCTAATATTGTGATCACTATCTTCTTCCAATTAAATCACCATTTTTTTGCTAATAATTACCTTACTATAGGGCCAAGTAATTACTATAATGATTTAATTGCAATATAAAATGCCATTATAAAATCATACAAACAAATATATTAAAATATTATTATGTCTTAAGATGCCGTGACCATTCTCAATATAAAATAATATTTATACTCTAATATGGCATTATTTTATTATTTTTTTATAAATAAAATCATCACAACATACTTATTCAGTAAGATATTACATCATCAAATAATCAAAAATCAAGATGATTCAAAATATATATTCATACTGACTAGTATCAGTGCACAAAACTACATGTGAGTTTTGCAAAAAAAAAATTAACCGATTAAATTAATCATGATAAATCAAAATCTGGTGCCCAAGGGTCAGTCAAACACACGTGTTTATTTATCACATGGGTCAAAGCGATTTTTTTAATTTATATCACATTTCCGAAATGAATTAACAATTACTCATTTCACCAAAGTCGGTACCGCTTCACTCAATCTTTCTAATTTTTTTTTTAAAATAAATCCAAACGTCTTATCACCAAAAGGCACCATTTCGTACTCATCCCGAACCTTCAGACTGCTCCGTAATTCAATTTCAATTTCTATTCTAATCTCTTGGTCAAAAAATCGAAAGATCTTCATTTTCTCCAGGAAGATCTCAGATTATCACAAATGATGAGTTTAGAAAATATATGGTTACAAAAAATAACAGATCAACTTTTGAACCTAAATCCAGTTTATAAAACTTGAACGTAAGACCCAAAACATAAATCTACTCTTAAGTATCAAAAATTCACAAAAGTTTTTGACTTACAAAGTCAAAACATTTCATGTCAAAAGGAAAGGAGTACAAACACAAATCGAAATAAACCTTGATGAATAAAAAATCTTTGGGTCAAATACTCAAAAACGAAGATAAACTCTAATATGTATTTCGATCTTTCTTCCGCATATGCCCCAACATACATTTTTTAAATCACAAAAATGAACTCTAACCATAACGCACAAATCAGAATAATCCAAATATCCAAACATGTATTCTACCAACCAACAATCCGTGTAACAATCGAATATATCATTAATAGTCTCAATAATAAGAAGTTGCTTATAAGTAGATGAGATGATAAATAATATATCATTCCAGAAAAGCTATTTTTTCAGAATTTTTGAAAAATGTAATTATATAGAAACAACTTTTCCAAACTATTTTACAATTAATCAATACAAATGCGTCACTTTATTAAAATTGAATTTTAATTTTACACAGTTACTTTTAATCTATTTATAGAGTTGCAAAATAATTTTTATAAGATGATATTATGATTTTAAAAAATCACTATTAGATGTTTGGTACAATTAATGTGTTATTTATTATTTTGAAAGAGACAAACTTGGAGTATCTGTTAAATTTATATGTGAGTCGGACCTTTATAGATTGTTATATCTGTTAAAAAATAATTTATGATCTTAAATTATTATACAGAGCAAAAAGATGATGACCATTGACTTGAGAAGAGAACAAAGTTCAAATGGCTTCTATATAAAAATGCTCATCTGAGAGTTAAACGCTAAACATAACAATAAAATGACCTATTGTTCCATCGTTTTGTATTATTGACGTTGCAATTCAAATAAAAAGCTTAATCATCAGTCATTTTGCATCTAGAGATCCCTCAATGGAAAGTTCTTAACCCACCGAGAATTTGTCCGAGAGTTTCTACTAATTTGATTTTTTTTAGTTAATAGTTAATAAAGTATTTTTTAATAAATTTATAATTTTTTAAAAAAAATATTAAAAATATTTTGAAAAATCTTTAAAAAAACCAAAAAACAAAAACAAAAATTGCAGTTCCCTTCGCTCAATTGTAGTTGAAAATTGCTAATTGCAAACGGGAGGGGTAGTCGCTGAGCAGTCGGGTCCTACGTGTCTTTAATGAAACGGTGCGTATCATGCGAAATCTTCTTCCTCTTGTCTCCCCTCTCATCTTCTCCATCTTCTTCCTTCATTTTCTTCCTTCCTTCATCTTCTTCATCTCCCCTGACATCTTCTCCTCTGTATGCTCAAATGCTCAAACACACTAAACAAAGCTCGAGACCCCTGTTCCGTGTTGTATGTTGGCGTTGGGAGTTGGGTCCCCTTCTCTCTCTTCCTCCAACCTCTCTAGCCATGGAGCCAACGGTCCCGGTCCCACTGCCATCGCCACCCACCACCAAGACCAAGATCTACCTCGTCGTCTAACTTGCCACGGGCAGAGAGCTCTTCTCCAAGATCTCTCGCCGAGGCAAGCTTACCGAGCTGTCGGTGCAACGGTACTTCCAGCAGCTGGTCTCGGTGCTGCATTTCTACCACCAAAATGGCGTAGCCCAGAGCGACTTGAAGCCCTAGAACCTCCTCCTCAACAAAGACAGTAACCTGAAGGTCTCGAACTTTGGACTCTCAGCTCTCCCCGAGCACCTCAAGAACGGGTTGCCACACACAGCTTGCGGGACCCCAGCTTACACGTCCCCCGAGGTCGTCTGCCGGCACGGATACGACGATTCCAAAATCCGACGCCTGGTCTTGCAAGGTCATCCTATACGTGATGTTCGTTGCCGATTACCTCCCATTCGACGATAGCAACCTCATACATATGTACAAGAAGATTCACCGAAGAATAAGACGACCACCATCTCTGAGTGTCTTTATTTCTTGTTTTTGTCCTCTATTTTTTTTTTTCTTTTTTTTTTTTAAATTTAATTAACGTGGCCTACACGCTTACCCCGTGTTTGCATCTCCCGACTAACTATAACAGAATTGATTCTAGTTTATCTTGAGAGGCGTAATCTGGCCGACAATCACTTTAACTCTTCTCCATTAATCCAAACTCATTTCAGGCAGCTTTCAAGGCTAACAAAACTCATTAACCTGCCTTGCCTAGATAGTAGATTATTTGTGAATGTTAATGTTAATTTGAACAAATCATACAAATTTGGCTTAACATGATTTTGAATTTATGAGTAAAATCCATACTAACTTGACTTAGCTTGTCTACATTCATGTGTGTATATATTTATATGTTATATGTAGTGTTTGTTGTATATTTAAATTTCAATATTATGCTTATCAAAAAAATAAATTTTTTTAAAAAATTCAATATTATGTATATATATAGCACGTATCTATGTTATATTTGAAAATATATCATTATTGAAATTTTCACATCATCTCATCTCAACATTCAAATAAAACCTAAATCTTAAAGGATACATGATTTCCTTTACATATGTATCTTTTTCTCTTTTCCAATAGGTTGTTATGAAATACATATATATCTTAAATTGTTATTTAGAGGCAAATGGTGATTGGCCAAACCATTATGTGTTTCATGCGATGATGACCATTACTTTCACGGAGACGAATTTACTTTGGAAAGTGAGGTTTTTTTTAACTCTTTATCAACATGGTAGGTGCTACAATCCGATTGGGTGAGATATCCTATTTTACACCCACGAATGAAGACCTGACATGTATGGGTTGCAGCAAAGTAAACAATATGCTCTCATGTAGATAATCACCTTATTTTATTTTATGATACCTATCCTGATCTCTTCTCCTCTCTCTCTATCTTTGGAAATACTCTCTCATTCGGACTCTCTCCCTCCATCACCTCCGATTGTTGCCCCCTTCGACTAGATTGATGAGCCATCTACAAAAAAAAAAATTTCAGCACAACCCTCTACAGAAAAACCACAACCCAAATTGGGAATGATAGTTACAAAAGTCTACTACTTCGAAGGGTTTAGCATAATTTGAACAGATTGATTTAGCTACAAAATAATTAAAATGATAAAATTGTGTCAAATCAGAAACAAGAGAACACTTTCAAAGCACTACTTTTCTTTATTTTCCATATGTGGGTTTTCTTCATGTACTCAATTTGAGAATGATCATATCAGTGGCATTATATGGGCTTGCTTCTTTGTCTCTCATTCCTTTCTTGATATCTTGGAGCTGGAAATATATATGTTAGCTACCATTGAAAAAGTTGGGGAACCAAATCAATCCAAATATTTGAACGCCAAACATTAGGGAGAATGTTGGAAAAGGGAAAGAGAGAAAGAGAGGAGAGCTGAGTTGTGGAGATGGGTAGGGGTGTACAAGAAACTGAAAAACTGGTCGTGAAAGACACAGACCGACTGCCGAAGGGTAGAACCGGACAGAACTTCTAGGGAATTGGTCGGCGGGTTGCAGAACTTTGACAAAACCGACGGACGTCGATTCAGTCGCGGTTTGAGGCTGGCACAAACCGCTAAACCAGCTGACCATATATACTCTTATTGTGTTTTAAACACGTCTAATCGACGTCATTTGGTATTAAACCAAATAACGTTGTTTTATCTATGAGAAACGAAAAAAAAAAAAAAAAGTAGAACTGTGACACCCCATTTTTACGTGTATTTTCACTGAAAGAATATTTTAATTTAATTATTATAATAGTTCTTTTATTTTAAATTATCAGATTTTAAATTGATTTTATTTGTTATTTGAATTTAAATTGCTATTTAATTTATTTTAGCTTGTCTTTGGTTTTAAAATTAAATAGTTAGTTTTTACTAGTTATTTAATATATTTTAGCTTTACGTTGTGTTTAAAATATTTTCTTGGTTTTATTGCTTTTAAAGTTATTTTCGTTGGATCAGTTGTTGGATTCCAGAGGTGAGGATTGGATCTCATTTCTTTTCCCCATCTTTTCTTTTCTCTTTTTTCCTTTTTCCTTCTTCTCTTTTTCTTTCTTTTTTCTTTCTTTTTCCCTTATTTCTTTCTTCCCCGTCGGCCCCCAACCCGTGCATTCCCTCTCTCTCCTCTATTTCACGTCGTCCACAGCCAACCTCCCAGCACCACCGCCGCCGGCCGACGTGGCCCACACCACCCCCACCAAAATCTTCCCCTCCCTCCGGTGAACCACCCCACCAACTCCCATCCCCAACCGTGCCGTCGTTTGGCCGGAAAAGCCCATCAAAGCCGCACTGTTTTTGCCTTGATTCGCCGCCGTCGTTCCACCTCCGGCCACCACCTCTTCACCACTTCTTCACTGGCTCCTTGCCGTCCTAACCCACCCATTTCCGTCCTAGATCCATCGCCGGAGCAGCTCCCACGAGCTCAACTCCGATTTACCCGTTTTTGCCTTCTACCAGCGTTTCGCCGCCACCCACGGCCAACCCTCACTTCCACTAGCTTCATAAACACCTATAGTCCATTCCCTATCAATCCCGAGCTTTGGTTTGTCCCTGTTCAAAAGTGGCTATTTTACAACCCACGGCCACAGTGCATTTGCACTGTTACGTTGCTTTTCCTTCACCGTTTGCTACGCGTCGATCCTTCAAAAAATAATATATAGCACTGTAAGTATTTTCCAAACTTCGTTTTAGATTTAAATGTATTATTGCCTTTACAATAATTATTTGTGATATGGTTGGTTATTCCGGACTGAATCCGAGGAGTCGGGGGTCGGTTGGAATTGAGAATGGAGTTGTTTGTTTGATTGTTATCGATGTTTGGAATATGTTGGTGCATTTGTATATTTTTATTTGCATTGCATTGTGCACACATATGCATGTGTTATTTATTGAAAACTGGGTTTTCAAGCGAGATATGGTTTTTGGTATATGCGAACGATGGGATTGATTGGCTTGAGTTAGAGGCACGTGTAGGGATGGTAGTAAGCAGGGATGGTGGTAGAGTCCCGCCTACGGTGCACGCGGCGTAGGGATGGTGGTGAGCAAGGATGGTGGTAGAGTCCCGCCTGTGATTCCCGCCTACAGTGCACGAGTAGGGGTGGTGGTGAGCAGGGATGGTGGTAGAGTCCCACCTGCGATTCCCGCCTACAGTGCTCTGATGGTTTGGTTAATGGGCCATTTTCTAGGAAAATGGCGAGACTGGTTTTTTGGCCATTATCGAGGATATGTTTAAGGAAAATGTTTTTGGGCCAAATGAGATTTTGGCGTGTGTGTGGAAAAATGTGTTTTATGGGACATGTGCATTGGGCATACTTCATGCATATTGTTTTGGTCGTAATATGTTTTTATCTTGCGTCGTTTGGATTATTACTTACCTGCGGCACCATTTTTGGTACCGTAGATTTTGATGCTAATGTTGAGGATGAGGAGGCTGAGCCAGTGGAGGCGGCTCCGCCAGAGGAGTGATTTGGGTGCTCTTATGTAGTTTATGTGTAGTTGTTTTTATTGGTATGTATTTGGATATGAGATGTTGAACTTATAATATTTTATTTACACTTGTTTTAAACTGGTTTGTAATTAAACAAAATTCTGGTACTTAGTTATATGACTTTTCTATCCGCTGCGTGTTTTTATTTGAACACATATTGCATGTGCACACACTTTTGGCACTTGGCGATGGGATGTGTGACCCGTGTTGTCATCATCCCGACGTCTCGATTTCCACGTGGGAGTTGGGGACGTCACAAGAACGACGTCATTGGATTTAAAACCAAATGGCATCGTTTGATTATTACATCTTCTTCTTCATTCTCTTCTCTTCCCTGCGACTCACATTCATTTCTCATCCTCTCTCTCTCTCCTCTGTAACTCTCTCTCTCTCTACTCTCTCAAAGAACCAACGCCGCTAGGGGAATTGAGAATCGACCGTGAACTGCCAGATAACTGCTAGAGTTGATACGCCGGATAACTGCCATAGTCGATATAGACGGTTTTCCTCCTACCCATTGACACGTTACGATCAGTTACTCTGGCATATTTCATCTCATTGGTCGACGTCGGTTTTACTCAAAAACTACGTCGATGAGGTCGGTTTTCACCCCTAGAGATAGGACAATGGGAAAATGGAAGAGGAGAGCTGCGTTGTGGAGATGGGACGATGGAAAAATGGAAGAGGAGATGGGAAGATGGGAAGTGGAGATGGAACGATAGGGTGAAGGGAGAAAGGGAAATTGTTCACTTTCACAAAACTTTTCATCTGATCTCATCAATCTAATCATTACAACTTTCTTAAATTTTCACATAAAATAAAATAAACAATTCAACTTTTTCAAATCCCAATACAAAAATAATATTAAAAATATATATTCTAATAATATTTTATTTAACTTTTAACTTTAATCTCAATTAATCTATGAAAACAAATGAGACCTTCTCGCACACACCATAAGACACATAAGTCCCATATGTGTTAAGATTCTATTGGCCGGATTAAAGGGAAAATACCATTTGAACCTTTTTCCTATTAGCATATATCTAAGCGAAGTGAGAATATGTGTATTAAGGAAGGTTCCATGGATCAAGCGAAGACAGAAGACCCAATTTCCAGTCTCTGATTTCTGACCGTTATAATCATTTCATTTATTGTAAATTACATCGTTCCTTCATGTATGGCACAGGCTGTGTATTAGTATAGCATAATTTCTGTATTAGGATACTTGCCTTAAATAGTTTCTGCAACTAGTGTATTTATCAGATAGTATACATCAACGAATTGCAAGGTGTTTTTCATTGAAATCGTGTGCAGTGTATTTCTCTATAACGTGAACTGGTTAGGAAAACAGATTCCGGGAGGTGTTACCGACATATAAATCATTATTAATATTGTAAGCTAACTTAGCATGAGACGTCGAGTACTTGACTAATACAAACATATGATCCTAAGACTAATTTAAGTGTTACCTATCTACACCACGTGTAATTTTTGCCTCTTTTTTTTAATTTTTATTTTGTTTTATTTTTTAAAATTCTCCCTCCTTCACCCTGAAATGCTCGTGAAACATTTTTGAATTTGCCGCAAACTTTTTCCTCCGTTGTGCCGGGGAAGTTTTTCTCAACCGAAAGCTGGACGGTTTCGAGGTCAGATTAGACTGCCAAGGTCAGTGGCTTTCTTTTTGCTCGTACCCAGATCGTTTCCAATTTGATTTCATGGAGTTGTTGAAGTTGCCGCTAGGCCGCTTTGGTTCCTTCTTTCTGGATTTTTGCTTTTCCTTCAAATGGTTTTGGTTTGTTTTATCATTTGTTTATTTATTTATTTATTTTTATCATTGGATTTGATTGGATTGAGTTTTGGGTATTATTGGCAGACTGGGGTCTTATAAGTTGCTGTAGCTCTGTTTGGTTGCTGAGAGAATATGGGAAACTGGCCGAATCTGACCTCCGACTCCGACTCCGCTTACACCCCACTCCGCTTCGACTCCGACTCCGACTTGTCGGAGCGGAGTCGGAGTTGGGCTTTTTGTTGGGCTTTTTTATTGGACTTTTTTTTAGACTTTTTTCTTTGACCCAATTAACATTTCAATTTTACAATTTGCAACTCTAATCGGATTTGAACTTCTATATCAATTTTTAAAAAAAATATAATTTGAGATTTCTAATTTATCTAATCAAAATGATCACATTAGAAAATAAAACTAAATTCAAAATCTATCACTATAAAAAATAAAACTAAATTCAAATGTGCAACCAAAATTAAAAACTAAATTAAAACTAAATACACACATTAAAATTACATAACCAAAATTACAACCTAAAATTAAAAATACATAACCAAAATTAAAACCTAAAATTAAAAATACATAACCAAAGGTCCAAAATTACAACCTAAAATTATGTCATGTTTACAATTTGCAACTCCAATCGGATTTGACTTCTATATCAATTTTTTTAAAAAATATAATTAGAGATTTCTAATTTATCTAACCAAAATGATCACATTAGAAAATAAAACTAAATTCAAATGTGCAACCAAAATTAAAAACTAAATTAAAACTAAATACACAAATTAAAATTACATAACCAAAATTACAACCTAAAATTAAAAATACATAACCAAAATTAAAACCAAAATTAAAAATACATAACCAAAGGTCCAAAATTACAACCTAAAATTAAAAATACATAACCAAAGGTCCAAAATTACAACCTAAAATTAAAAATACATAACCAAAGGTCCAAAAAATGTCATTTTTCAACTTGTGCTTGAAAAAAAAGAACAAAATTAGTAAAGAAATAAGAAACCATATAAATTTATAAAAATGAAGAAATCAAAATTGAAATAAGATACCATAAACAAGATTGTCAATCATCTTCACGAAGTATGTTGGCCATAGAATTGGCTAATTCTACATTAAGATGTTCAAGTATAGGAGATTAGTATTATTAAATGTCAAAATCAACTTATATAACAACTTAAAAAAATCTCTAAATATATTACTGAGTGCTTGTACCTTCCATATTCATGATTTAATAAGTAGAACTGTAAAACACAACAAAATTGAAAAATGGGGATAGGTATTTGGAGAAAAAGGGAAACAGAGATGCTGACAGAAGAAAAAGGGGAAGACATGAGAACACCATCTTTTGGAGAAATGCGAGGAATCCACAGCACAGAGAGATCTCAGAGGCCACAAGAACTTGTGGCTCACAATGTTTTTCCCTTTAAATGATGTGGCATTCTCATTCCTTCCCACAATATCTCTTAAAAGATAGATCAAAGTTCATAAAAACATAGAGATATTTTTTTTAAATACTTTTACATAAACTTGAGGTTCTTAGCCTCATATTTGAGACGCTCATTCTCTTCATACAATATCATGTCATCCCTATCCATGGGAACTGGCAAGCGGAATGAAGAATCCAATAGAGATTTCAACTTTTTATTCTTCTGCCGAAGAATTCCTTCCCTTGTGTGTGACTCTTGAACAATTCGTTGAAGTACAACANTAGCGAGTCCCGAGACTCACCAAGTCGTAGATAGCATCGGAGTCTGACTTATTAGCCATACTATTATTTTCTTGCTGCAACATGGCACCAATGGTAGCTGCAGAAAGGACAGGAGGTTGAGGTCTGAATACCTCATGGATGATCTAGAGGAATGTTAGAAGAATTGGCCATGAGAGAAAGAATTGAAAACTTAAAGCGAGAATGTTGAAGGAATGCAGATGAGTTATAGAGATAAGAAGAAAACTTGATGCGGATTGGATGAACTTTAAGACTGATTTTATAGAGATAGATAAAGAACAAGACGAGCTATCATCCAAGTCAAAGAGCAATGTGATTTTTTTTCCCGATCGGTGAAAATTAAGGCTGTTCATCCGGGCCGGATTTTATCCGGCCCGGCCCGGAATCCGGTTCCGGGTTTCAGCCCGAGTCAAATCCGGGCCAGAATCCGGATTGGAAAAACCGGATTAATCCGGTTCGGGTACCGGATTTTAAATCCGGGACCCGGATTTAAAACCCGGTACCCGGGTTTTATAAACTTAAGGAAAAAAAAACCCTAATTCTACCCGCCGCCCCCCCTTCAGAACGATCTCTCTCTTTCTCTGAGCTCTGCTCTGCGCGATGCGAAGTGCCTCGCCTCCCTCCCCAGTTTCCTCTCTCTCTCTCTCTCTCTCTCTCTCATTTCCCTTCAAGCTCCAGCGATTTCGTTTTCTCCAGAATAGGAATCCGATTGCGTGGCTCACCGATCGTCTCCTTTTGTCCTCAATCCCTCATCTCTCCGGTGCTTTCTCATCTGTCTAAATATTTATCGTATTATCATTGTTAGATTTTGATTTCTGTTATTCTACTTCGACGTATTTCTGTTTGTTGATTTTGGATTTTTTTTTCCCTGCCGTGTTTGCTGATTTTGGGTTTTTTTTTCATTGTTATATTTTGATCTTCTGTATTGTACTTTGCCGTGTTTCCGTTTGTTGATTTTGGGTTTTTTTTTTCCTGCCGTGTTTTTTGATTTTGGGTTTTTTTTTTCACTGCCGTGTTTGTTGATTTTGGGTTTATCTTTTCATTGTTATATTTTGATCTATGGTATTGTACTTTGACGTATTTCCGTTTGTTGATTTTGGGTTTTTTTTTTCATTGTTATATTTTGATCTCTGGTATTGTACTTTGACGTATTTCCGTTTGTTGATTTCTCTAAGGGAATATGTGTCCATTAGCTCTGTAGACTTGGGGGACATTTTGGTTGAATTGCCAATTGCAGTCGGTTTATTCTCTTGGCCTTCGTATTTCTTTGCATTGTTAAAGAGCAGTACAAGTATCTGTGTCATTGGCAATACTATACAAGATGCACTGTGCCATCATCTTATGTTTTATGTTAATCTGGATGTAGTTTTGCCATTCATTTTTGGGGATGGATGTAGTTTTGCCATTCATTTTCTTTTGATATAGCTTCTTTCTTTCGCTTTGTAAACTGTAAATGTTATGCAATCATGTTTGTAATAATCCCTTGTGTCATCTTGTCAAATATTTGAAAGGGATTTTTGTGACGCCCCCAAATTCCGCTTGGGATTGAACGGACATTTGAAGCGTCGAGACATGCAACACAAGGTTACCTGCCCCCGTTCATGACATATAAGATGCAATGTTCCTAACATGCATCTAACATTATGCAATATTCGCAGCGGATAATCTTTTTCTTTAGCAATATTATGCATCAAACTAAATATATCCCAAATACTTGAAATATAATTCATACATAAAGGCATACTAAAAGCCNGGTATAGTAATTAGTAACTTATAGTGTAACTAATAACTATATTAACTTTTTTTTTGATAAATAACTAATAACTTATTAGTTATAGAACTAATAACTATATTAACTTATAGTAACTTATAGTAAATTAGTAACATAAATTAACTTATACTAACTATATTAACTTATATTATTCATTATAATGTTTATACATTATTATTTATTAGATGTTAATATATTGATAACACATATTTTTATAAAATATACACAATATCGGAGTCGGAGTCGGAGTGGAAGTCGGAGTCGGAGTCGGATGGGAAGTCGGAGTCGGAGCGGATCGGAGTCGGAGTCGGGATGCCTCCACCTCCGACTCCGACTCCGACTCCGACTTCCAGAGGAAAAAAAACTCCGACTCCGACTCCGATTCGTCGGAGTCGGAGCGGAGCCGGAGCGGAGCCGGAGCGGAGCCGGAGTCGGAGTCGGATTTTCGGATTTCTGCTCAGCCCTATGGGAAAGAGAGAGACAATTAGACTTGTGTCTTGTGAACTAGGCCATAAAAGTCATTCTCTCTCTTTTTTGTTCGGACCCGGATCATTTCTCATTTGTCTCAATTTTTCAGGCAGCTTTCAAGGCTAACAAAACTCATTAACCTACCTTGCCTAGATAGTAGATTATTTGTGAATGTTAATGTTAATTTGAACAAATCATATAAATTTGGCTTAACATGATTTTGAATTTATGAGTAAAATCCATACTAACTTGACTTGGCTCGTCTACATTGACCATGTGTGTATATATTAATATGTTATATGTATTGATTGTTGTATATTTAAATTTCAATATTATGTATATAGCACGTATCTATGGTAATTAGCTTTATTAAGTTGGAGGTCAAATATCGTGTTTATTATGATTTAGTAGTATTTCTCATAAATGAAGAGAATCCTATAATATTTTATTGTAATTAGATATTATTATATACTAATAATATATTGTAGTTTGAGGCTAAGTGACACATTTAGTACTTATGTGCTCCAAAAAAAAAAATGGTAACAATTAGAATACATTTTGAGTAAACTTAATGGTGTTTCTAATTTAGCCAAAAAAAGGTGTTATCAATGTAAGATTACTTGTTAGGATCAAGCGCTTACCACTATGCCAAAAGCAATTGTTGTTAACAAAGGCGTTAACCTAGCTAATAAATTTTACACATAGCAGGCATGCACAACTGTTCAATTACCTACACTACAACAAAAAACATTTTTTGGGACGATTTTGCTTTGGGACGAATTGGAAATCATCTAAAAAAAATGTGATTTTGGAACGACATTCAAATTTCATTCCGAAACAATGACGGAATGGTCAAACCGTTCGAACACGTTCGAACGCTATACTTAGGGACGAAATTTTTTGTCCCAAATAATTAACCGTTCGACCGTTAATGACTAACCATTCGAACGTTTAATTTTTACCGTTTGAACGTAATATTGGCGCGAGAGGTAAAAAATTTTTGGAGGGAAATTGATAAACCGTTCGAACGGTAAATTATAACCGTTCGAATGTTGCATATGCACCGTTCAAACGTTATTTGAAGGGGTCGAACGGTGACAAGGGTTTTAATTTTTTAAGTTTTTTTCCAAATTATATTTAGATTAATTAGTAATTATGAGAAATTGGTTAATTAAATAATAGGAATAATCTAAATTAATAATTAGTTTAGAAAATATAAAACAATACTATTTCATACTTAAATACTGAATTTACAAAACACAAAATATTGTCCATACAAAAAACAATAAATAAATAAATAAATAAAACATATCAGAAAGTAATTAAGACCCCAAGTCTTTGCACACTTCCTCGACTGCAGCTATACGTTCCTCTATTTGTGTCAGTCGAGTACTGATGATGACCTGAGTCGCAGACATGGTAGCAAACTTTGTACGAAGCTCAGACACAGCAGAATGGATCTCCATATGCACTGCATCGATCACTGCTGATGTCTATTCGCTGATCGCTGCACGCACTATCTCTGTCATCTCCTCACGAGTAATATTGTTTACTGATGCCTCGGCCCGTGTAGATATCTCAGCAGCTGCAGCTGATACTCCATGATCTCCAGGCTGAGCATCTCTGTGAGGATCAACCGGTTCTGGAACATGTCCACGAAAACGCTGTGACGCCCCCAAATTCCGCTTGGGATTGAACGGACATTTGAAGCGTCGAGACATGCAACACAAGGTTACCTGCCCCCGTTCATGACATATAAGATGCAATGTTCCTAACATGCATCTAGCATTATGCAATATTCGCAGCGGATAATTTTTTTCTTTAGCAATACTATGCACCAAACTAAAANGTGCATCGCTACGCGACACGGAGTACGCGCTACGCGTACTTCCTTCGCTACAACACTCATCAACACGATGCACATCACACGATGCATCGCCATACCACACGGAGTACACTACATGCGTACTCCCTTCCTTCTACGACCCACATCACTACAGCGCATGTCGCGCGGCGCGTCGCTGCATTACACAGAATACGCTACACGCGTATTCTCTTCACACAACCCGCCGTATCACATCTACGGCATCCATCTCACGCCTATACTTCACAGCACAGTCCACAAAACTACAAAATCAAGCCTAACACTTCACAACCACACTTCGTTTCACAACTACGCAGCGAACTCCACAAACACTAACTACACAGTCTACAGCCAACCAAATCAACTATGTTAAACATAAATAACTAAAGATAGAGGGTTAAGACGAGAGAGATGTGATTGCTGTCGGGAAAGAATCCAAAACTGATAATTTTAGCGGGTTGTTACAATTTTTGTCTTAATCTTTCATATGTTTAGTATAGATCTGATTGCCAGCGCCTGAATCGAACTCTGCACTGCGGAGCTTCGTAGAAGTTAGAATGTATTCTTTGTTGTGAACATAAATTGTGTAGTTTTTATGTTCTAAGATATTGAAATGCCCATTTATTTACTACTAGTTGTAAATATAAATAAGTTTTTATTTTAAGCTGACCTAGTAAACTCAAGCCTAATCTAACCTTACTTGGGTTTCTCTGTTAGTTCTCTCAAAAGAATGGGGAATACTCTTAAGTTTAATATTAGTACAGAAAAAAAAAACCAGAGAGATAAGGCATTTTCTGCAACTCACGTTCAAAGAATGTGCTTCAAATATAAAACAAGTGCATTCATGTCTTCTGTTCACATGCACCATTCAACTCTTCCTTGGATCGAATCCTTTGATGTTTTTTTATAGCTCAAGCACTGTATTTATTGTTTGAATCATGAGTCAGCTTGAAGTTTATTGGAGAAAAATGGAGTTATCTGGTAAGTTCCTCTATTTCCATGCACCACTATCTTCAAATGTTAATTAGTATACTTAATATGTAGACTGCGAATTATGTCCCAAGCTGATTTTTATTGATTCCTGCATTGATAGCATTTTGCAAATCATTGAGAGTTTTGCAAGATTGGTCGCATATAAAGCACTGCACTATTTTATTTCACCCTTGCAGATTCCAACTGTTGGAATTGCCCACTAATAATTGTAATGTGGGACACCTGGTTCCTAAGCTGGCTGAAGATCCCCTAAATCTAGTGAGTTGCATATGAAATATCTTCTATACTTGCTATAATGGGTCGGGATTGATTGTTGGAGCTTTCAATGCTGTCTGGTCAGCTATTTCAAGTGTCAACTTCCTTCCTAATTAGTCCTAAAATCTTGGCAGCCTCTTCCCTAATTTATTCCTGTGGTAATAAGAATAAAATCTTGCCTAATGTCATCAGGAAATTCGAAATCTTGTTGCCCAACAGATTAGGAAACTTCCCAGGTCCTATTTCCTGTAATAAAACACATAATGCCTTCCTTTTTTAAGTAAAGTCTGAGAGCTTAGAACTGTTAGCAGCCCTGTAAATACGTACTAAATCTAACTTTTGAGTGGGGGAAATCATTCTATAAATATGAGTCAAATATTCTAAATTAACTTGGGCACGAAGCTGGTGCCACAAACTGTCCAATGGGCTGGACAGCAAGCCCACGAACCCAATACACTAACTGTTATGCATAATTAAACCCAAACATCTATTAAATCAAACAATAGCAATATAAAAATTAAGTCATAGAAATTTAATCAAGTATGACACAGGTCAGCCTATACTATGAATCCAATGATTTGGGGTGACATAGGTTGATGGCATATTTGATAATGAATGAACAAGCAACTTATTCCCATAATTAACACATTCATCTTTCACTTGCTTTATTGCCAATATTCATTAACCCTTATGTGCAAGGAGGTTATGCACCGATCCCACAGAACTGATAAGTAATACTTTGAATGATACTTTTCATATCATTATTCTCACATTTTTCTTTGGATTGTACTGCATTTATTTCTTATTGCTAGATCCAATCTCCTAATCCCTGCATGAAAAAAAAAATGTTTCAACTTCTTCCTTTCGAAAAACCCTATTGGTTGCAGTTATCTCATGCTCTTTGGAGAGCCATGTCTCATGCAATTTATATTTATTTTGTTGGGTCATGGGTTTATAAGCTTGCTTAAAGTTTTATGCTCCAATTGAGAAAGGTTGAGATACTACCAATAGAAAAAAAAATATTGAGACACTGTGTGTTTCAAGGGGTCTGCCTTTACAATCATGGATGTTTATTGGAATACCTTTACTTGTCTTCAGTGGTTTAGCGATTATGTTTTATGTTACATGTTATTTTAACTTCAGTTATTCAGATTCCTACTCTTATTTTATTGCCCCGAAACCTTTCTGCTAATCATATCAAAAGTGGTGGTTTATTTCTGTTTTTCTTTTGATGAGCTGCAGGTGGATGGCAAATCAAAATGGGGGACTATTTTCATGATGATAGCAAATCAAAGTCCTTCTGCAATGATGTAGTAAATTAGTTCATGTTTGTTGTTGTGTATTGGAGAGTTTAATTAAAGTAACTATGTGTTTTGTATTTTTTTAAGTAAATTAGTTCAAACAATGTAATATGTAGTGGAATTTTTTTTTTTATTGGGAGGCAAATTAAGTGGAACTTTGAACCTCTAAAGTGCACAATCAAAGTTAATTCTTTTGTATTTTATAAAAAAATCAGAGCTGTGAAAATATTGGATATACATTTAGGATTTAGCCTCTGACCTGGGTGATCAAGGAAAAGAATGATGAGCATTCTATTGATATAATGCAAAAGGGTGAGTCTAGTAAGATGGGTGAAAAACCGGTGCATGAGATAGGAACTCAGTCTAATGATCTCAATCTAGAAAACTCGGAAAGGGTCATATGAAAGAGGTTGAAGATGGAGAGGTTGAAGATTCAGCTGCAGGGACTACCAACGTATTAGATGTAAACCAGGTCGATCCTGACATTTTTATTGATGTTGCAACAGCTGTTAACGAGATGGCAGTTAATATGGAGGGGTTACATGATGATCCAATTCTTGAAGGCTCACGACAAACAGTTGATCAAGAAGAGTTGGAAATGGAATTCACTTCGAATATGGGTGCTTCAAATCCTGGTGTAACTCTCATTGAGGAAGCACACATGGAGAACCAAGTCATACAAACCATAGATGGAATTATTGCCCAGGATGGAAGTGACCCAGCCTACGCATATACAGAACGTGAGCATGATTGCTCTGATGGGCACGTTTGCTTAGATACTGATTCAGAAGAGGTCCTAGAACATATAGTTAAGAACAAACTTGCGGCATTTGACTCGGATATTTAGTCGAAAAAAGAACAGAATAGGAAAGGTATTAAATTAAGGGGTTCATCTAGGGTTGTAAGCAAGCCCTCTCACCTTAATTTATGAAGATATCATACTTGTATTCGAATGCTCGAGGTGTTGGTATGTTGAGGAAACAGCTTAAAAAATTGGTATCGAAGTTCCATCCTAAACTATTTACTATTGCTGAGCCTATGGTTAGTAATTCTCGTTTAGATATGTGACATGATAGATTGGGTTTTGATCGATGTTGTTCTAATTTTGATGAAGGCGGAAAGTTATGGTTGTTTTGGGCTCAGGATTTAAATCTAGTTGTTGAATCTATGGGAGACCAATTTTTGACTGTCCTTATCAATAATCTGAATGATCTTCATATTACTTTTGTTTATGCGAAATGCTCCTACTGGGAGCGCAGGCGTTTGTGGGGTTCGTTGATGGATGCTAATACTCATAATTTACCTTGGATGGTGCTAGGAGATTTTAATATTATCAAAAATGATTCAAAGAGAAGAGGGGATAGGCCACAATTGGCTTTGGCCATGGAGGAGTTTAATGGTTGGATGGATTCTTGTGGGATCCTTGATATGCCTTTCCGTGAAAATTCTCTATCTTGGTGTAATGATCATTCACGAAATTCGAGGCACTGGGCACATCTTGATTGGTGTTTCCTTAATATAGCTGCCCTCGCAGTTTTTCCCGATGCTAATATGGAATACTTGGCGTGCAACTCTTATGATCATGCACCAATGGCGGTTTCGCTGAAAAATCAGCTTGTTCGGTATGGCTATCCTTGTTTTAAATTTCAGCAAATGTGGGTATCTCATGCTCAATTTTTTGATTGTGTCTTGAATTCCTAGAATGGTGATGCTGTTGGGGGGTCACATTTATATATGCTTGTTTCTAAACTCAAAAGACTAAAAATTGTTTTGAGAGCTTGGAACAAGCAAATTTTTGGTAGAACTAAAACTCATATAGCAGAGCTTGAGGATCGGATAAAGAGCTTGGAGGTTAGATTGCAATCTGATTATTCGAACGATGTGGAGGATGATCTTGTTGCCACCCAGCTAGAACTTTCAGCGTGGTTGGATAGGGAAGAACAACGTTTAGCCAACTTGCTAAACAAGGCTGGATTCAGAAGGGTGAAGCAAATTCTATGTTTTTCTGTGCTGTTAGTCGTCGTAATCATAAAGAGGTTATAGAGATGAAACTAGAGGATGGTACTATTCTCTCCTCACCAGAGCAAATTCACGAAGGGGCTATATCCTATTTTTCTCAATTCTTGCAGGTTGGTAACCGCTGTCAAGAGCCTAACCTGGAGGAAATAGTCCAACTGATTATTACTCAGAGTGATAATGATCTCATTTCTCGTGTTCCTTCTTCTCAGGAAGTCTATGATGCTCTTTGTTCCATTTCGGAAGATGGTAGCCTGGGTCCTAACAGGTTTGGGTTAGGTTTCTATCGATCTTGTTGGCACATTGTGGGTGTCGATGTTGTTGATGCGGTGGCAGAATTTTTCCATGGCACGACTCGTCCCCAGTTTTTTAATGCAACTTTCATGGTTTTAATACCTAAGGTGGACAATCCGATGAATTTTGATAATTTTAGGCCAATTCGTCTGTGCAATGTGTTCTATAAAATTTGCACCAAAATTATGGTTAATCGCCTATCACCCCTGCTTGCTAAAATTATTTCTCCTGAACAAGGAGCCTTCTTTTTGGGCCGTAGCATATTTGAAAATATCAGTGTGACGCAAGAGATGATTCACTCTATTAATAAACAAGCTCATGGGGGGAATGTTGCTTTGAAGATTGACATGGCAAAGGTTTGTGATACAGTAGACTGGTCTTTTCTTCTGCATGTTCTTAAAGCTTTTGGATTCTTTGATTTTTTTTGCCTGATGATTCGCCACTATATCACTAATCCCTGGTTCTCTGTAGTCATGAATGGGGTTCCCAAAAGTTTTTTCAAAGGTGGTCATGGGTTCCGACAAGGTGACCCCATTTCTCATTATTTATTCATTCTTGCGGAGGAAATTTTTTCGAGGATGATAAAAAATCAAATACATATGGGTAAGATCGTTCCGTTTTATCATCCAAGGGGTACTCCTATTATTTCTCACCTTCTTTATGCAGATGATATGATGCTTTTTTGTAATGGGGGAAAGGTTTCCTTGAAAGCTATTACTAATGGGTTGAGGAAGTATAAACAGTGGTCGGGGCAAGCAGTTAGTGAAAACAAATCTTCAATTTTTTTCTCTTCACAGGTTTCTGCTTGTAGACGTCGGGTTCTTCTTCGATTCACTGGTTTTATGGAAGGAAGATTTCCTTTTAAATATTTGGGTGTTCCTATTATTTCTGGAAGATTGAAGATTGCTCATTTTGATGATTTGATTGCTAAAGTACAAGCCAGATTGGAGGGTTGGCAAACCAGATTGTAATCTAGCGGGGCGCATTTGATTCTTATTAAACATGTTCTCCAAAGCATTCCTATCCACAGCCTTTCTATCTTAAGGACTCCTAAAGCTGTGATTGAGAAACTTCAAAGAATCATTAGCACCTTTTTCTGGTGTGTCAAAGATGGCAAAGATAAGAAAAAATGGCGTTCTTGGGTGGACATTTGTAAGCTTGTCTCGAAAGGAGGGTTAGGCATTCGCAGTATCCAAGATGTGCAAAATTCTCTCCACATGAAGTTAGCTTCGAACTTTTTGCAAGGTACGTCTCTTTGGTCCAATTTTTTTCTTGCTAAATATGTTGGTGATAAACATATCTCTATGGTGAACCCTACGAAAGGATCTCTTTTTTGGAAGATGATTTTGCATAATATTCCTTTAGTGCAAGCCAATTTTAAATGGAAAGTTCGGAAGGGTAAACTCCATTTTTGGCTTGATAAGTGGGCTGATGATTCCCCTTTTTGTAATAATATTCAAATGTTTGATCAGTCGAATCTTAAATTGAAAGAATGTAAATCTAGGTTGGGCTGGGATATGGAGCTTTTTACTCGGTTGGTTGGTCATCAAAAACCTGAGGAACTTATTTTGCATTTGGGTCGGGTTAATAATGGGAAGGATGTTCTAATTTGGCTCCCTAATGCTGACGAACATTTCTCTACTAAAAGTGCATGGAATTGTATTCACACGAGGGGCCCAGATTTCCCTTGGGCTAAATGGGTCTGGCATCCTGCCCTTCCCAAAAAAATGTCGATTACTATGTGGAAGGCCATTCATGATTGTCTTCCAGTGGATGACAGAATCCACAGAATAGGTATTCCTATTGCCTCCCATTGCGATTGCTACTCCAACTTTGAGTATGAAGATCTTAATCATAGTCTTGCGAGAGGTGATTTTGTTGAAAAAATTTGGTGTATTTGTTTGGTGGTTCTTGGAGTTCCTTGGAGGGAAGGTTGGACTTGGAGACAGCGGGTGGAGTGTTGGTATAGGCGGGCAAAAAATTCTACTCGCTCTGGTCAATTGTTGGGTCTTCTTCCGGCCATCATGACTTGGCGTTTATGGGGTCGGTGTTGTAAGGCCAGGATGGAAGGATTGATGGAATCAGTGCAATAGGTTTGGTGTTCTATCAAATATTGGGTCTCTTGGATTGCATTAAAGTTTAAGGATGTTAATTTTCTTACTAAGCAAGATGAAGCAGTTCTACATTGTTTCAATATGCCTATTAATGTTATGCGGAAAGAGATAGTTATTCCGGTTAAGTGGAAGTCTCCTAAGCAGGGTTGGGTTAAATTGAATGTGGATGGTTGTTCTCTTGGTAATCCAGAACCTTTGGGTGTGGGCGGCATTATTCGGGATGATAAAGGTAACCTGCTTTGTGGGTTTGCTGTTGAAACTGGGCATAACTCTAATAACCATGCAGAGTTGATGGGCTTACTTCATGGGTTTCGGCACATTGGTTTAATGGGTGTTTTATCCGTGGAAGATTATTGAGATGAAATTCAAAGTCGTCTAGCTGGGCTTCATGTCTCTCTTGTTCACTGCTATAGAGAATGTAATTCGGTTGCGGATGGTTTTGCCAAACTGGGTGCCAATGGTCAAACTGGATCCTGGTTTTCTTTATCCGAGCTACCTACTCACATTAGAGGTAATATTCGACTGGACAGAGGAGGTTTCCCTTATCTACGGAAACTTCGAAGATGTTGCTAGATGTTATGGGCGCTGACTTTATCTCCAGGTATGTCTCTCTTTGCACTCTGTTATTTCCTTTCTTAATCTTTGTTCGTGTAGGTTGTCTTTTGCAGGTTTTGTTTTGCAGTTTTTTCTTTGCTTTCCTAGGGCCAATGTATTGTGTTTGAGTTTATATTTTTGGTTTTTAAGGCCTGGGTTTTGGTTTTTTTGTAGCTCCCAAGCATCGGGTTGTAATTACGATTTTCCTTCACCATAAGTGAGGATTTTTTAATAAAATTGGGATGAGACTGCTATATGGGTGGCTTCCGGCTCTTCTTAAAAAAAAAAAAAAAGATTCATGGGTCTCATCTTCCATTTATAAAGAATGAAGAGACACTATGTGAGAAATCACAATTCTTAACTTTTGACTTTTTAATTGATAGTTGCTGATTTAAATGACATGATGTTTCACTTACAGACCGAAAGGCATACCTAGCCTAGTGGTCAAGTTCCTTCCTTGGGTTGGGAGGGCTCAAGGTCTGTCCAAGTCCAATACTTCCCTTATTTTACAAAATAAATCAAAGTGCATTTGTGAAGTTTTGAACCCATAACCTTTCATTTTAAACAAAACATCTTTACAAATGAACCAATGCATCTATTTGTGATAATGGTTCACAAAAATAAATAATAACTCACATTCAATAAATTTACATATTAAATATCACAATCTACAATATAAATATAACAATCTGTTGCCCAGATGACTAACACAAGAGGGGGGTGAATTGAGTTGTATTTAAAAAAATAACAATTATAAATCAAATATACAATATAAAATATAAACAAAATATGAAACAACAATAAATATAAAGAGTAAGGGTAAGAGAGAAGCAAACTCAGTATGTTAACGAGGTTCGGCCCCACTGCCTACGTCCTCGCCTCAAGCTACCCCTTGAGGATCCCCGAATTCACTATTCAATCTCCTTCAGGTGGAGATAGAAACCTATTACACCTTTGAACAACACCGCTACAAAGGATCCGTGTAGAACACCCTCTACACTTGCAATCACCTTACACGTGGTGATTCAACGATTCCCTGTGTAGAACACTTTCTACACGCACAAGGGTTGTACACACCCTTTTACTGATACAAAATTGATAGTGGGTAGGATATCAGAAAACACTCCTCAATGAGTGAAATAAGAACAATACAAGCACAAACTATATCTCTCAAAATGAACAAGGGTTAAGGCTCAATGCTTAGAGAAGAGAGAATGAAAGCTTTGAATGAGAGTTGTATGCTCTTGGTGTTGTGAATGTGAAGCTCTCAAATGATCTATTTATAGGCATATGAGACTTCATATTCAAATTTAAAAAGATTCACATGTCAAAAACATCATCATTCATTTTTCAAAAATTTCAAACCTAATCTTTTTACTTTTTGCATATGACAAAAGGAGCACACTTTGCTTTTCAAAAAATTCAAACCTAATTTTTTACTTTTTGCATATGACAAAAGAGACACTTTACTTTTCAAAATATTCAAACAAAGGATCTTCCTTTTGCATAAGTCAAGAAAAACATCAATCACTTTTGAAAATATTCAAATAAAACATGCACATGTGAAAGATGACAATCAATCATCTTTAATATTTTCAAAGTTCAAACCTTTAATCATGGCATGCACATGTGAAAGATGACAATCAATTATCTTTCAAAATTTTCAAATTTAATTTTCAAAATATTCATGCACATGTGGAAAATGTATTTTAATGCTTTATGATAAAATATTAATTTTTGAGCCTTAATCCTAATTTCGAATTTTAAGAGATTTACAACATTTCTCTATGACTTTAATGTGAACTTGTTTCCTTCTTGCTCATGCTTGGTTCCTTGATGTGCTTGACTCCATTGTGTGGACAAATTGAGCTTGAGACTCCTTCATTCTTTGAATTCATTTGTTATCATCAAAATCCATGTGTAAATATATAATTACACAAAACTTGAAACCTTAGGTTCAACAATCTCCCCCTTTTTGATGATGACAAATACTTGATAGAACATGAAACCTGTATTAATACTTAAGCTCCCCCTGAGAATGTGCGTTAGTTTTTCAAGCAAAAATATAAATATAATTCCAAGCATATATAACAAGTTTAGCAATTTAAACAATGTTAATGTTCTAGTCTAAAACTTCTCCCCCTTTTGGCATCATTAAAAAGGATCCGCAGCAAATAAATGGTCTGAAGAAAACGGTGTATTGGAGACACTGTAGATAGTAATTGGATCCGTCCGTGACCCGACAAGTGTGGCTGGAGATTTGAAAACAATCGCCTGATGTTGTTGACAAACGAGATTGAAGGCTCCAAGTTTCTAAAAAAAATGTCATTTTCACTAGGACTGTTCATCCGGGTTCAGACCCGGGAATCCAGGTAAACCCAAACCGGAACCCGGACCGGGTTAACCCGGGTCATAAACGGGCCGGAACCCGAATAAATCCGGATTTTTCAAAACCTGGATTCCGGGTTCCGGATACAACCCGGTTTTTTTTTTCTTTTTTTTTTTTTTTTTTTTAACAAACCTACATAAAAGNAAGAAGAATGGATATCAATATTGGTGAAGTATGGGCTAATAGATAACACTTGGTTGCAAAACCTTTACAACCGATGAGATATGTGGGTTCCAGCTTACTTGCGAAGCACATTTTGTGCCAGTATGTCAATAACTCAAATGAATGAAAGCATGAATAAGTTTTTTAAAGATTATGTTCATTCAAGTGCTATAGTGAGTGACTTTGCGCATCAATATAAGAAAGCATTATATGCACGTTACTTTAAAGAGAAAGAAAAAGACGTGCGAGAAATATTTGCACGGGCAATATTGAAAACATGTTACAAAATTGAAGAAGGGGTGGCCTTAGTCTACACAAGGAAGTCTTTTATGAAATTTCAAGATGAGGTTTTTAATAGCCAACGATACAAGTCAACCAAATTTCAAACTGATGGTAAAAGTAAGACATATGAAGTGACATCTCAGGATAAAGAAACCTCTATCTATTATGTGACATTGGAGAGTAGACAAGAAAAGGCAACATGCACATGCCACATGTATGAATTTATGGAAATTATTTGAAGGCATATTCTATGTGTCTTTGGAAAAAAATTCAAATTAGATATGTTGCCACGCCAATATATTCTAGAGAGATGGACATTTAATGCTAAGAGTCGATCCATTCTCGAAATACCAACTTCTGATGCATATGAAATGACACAAGATGATCTACCATGAGAAAAAGTAAGTTAATAATACAATTTTATGAGATTCCAGAACTTAGGTCATAGTCAATACAAAAATTCAATCACCTCTCTCTTGCCTTAGATAAGGAAGGCAACTTATTGTGGAACTTGTGGAGTTAGAAGGTGAAGCTGTTTTTTATGTTACAGTGAAGAAGGATGCATATCGTGGAGTTTATGCAACTTATTGTGGAACTTGTGATTTTTATGGATAAGACTCAATTTTATGTATTTTATGTTGTGTAGTTAATGAGATTTTAATCATCAATATTGAATGAGATTTTAATCATCAATATTAAGAGACATTATTTGACAAGTACATTCATAAGAAAATTACATCAAGTAATGAAAACGAAGCCACAACTTGCATTAAGGTCTCCTTCACCTATGACAGATGTTTGCTCAAAAGTTTACACGAGATACCAAAGATTNCTGAGGTCGTCAATACTACGATAGGAGCAGCGAACTGTTCTTCTAGTAGGACTGATTCTGAGATTATTACAGAATCATGGAAGCTCAGTAGTCAATATGCTGCCTCTGTTACGATCATGTCTCGGAGGTTACTGGCGAGGGTAAGTGAGATTGATCATCTTAACATCCAAATATCTGAGTTACAACAGAAGCTTGCTAATAAGGATAGAGAAAATAAAAGGCTACAGCAAGAAAACCAAGAGTTGAAGAAATTTGCAGATTGGTATGCTCATGATCTGCAACCACGAATAGAAGAGCTGGAACGAGAAAGGATTCAGATACAGGGTCAACATCGGCAGATAACAGCAGAGGTTCATCGTTTTCTAGAGAAATAGGGACAAACTACTGTTAATCTAGCTGGCTTAGTAAGAAACTTTTGACAAAGCGTGTCCAGCATATCTTGTATTTCTTTTGACTAAATAAGATTTGAAGAGAAACTAGTTTGTCTTCTTCTTTATGTTATCTCTATAAAGTCAGTCTTCAACTCAATCCAATATGCATCAAAACTTATTCTCATCTCTATAACTCCTCTGCATTCCTTCAACATTCTCGCCTTAAGTTTTCAGTTCTTTTCTCAATGGCTCAATCTTCTAACATTTCCCTAGATCCATCCATGAGGTATTCAGCACCTCAACCTCCTGTCCTTTCTGCAGCTGCCATTGGTGCCATGATGCAGCAAGAAAATACTAGTATGGCTAATAAGTCAGACTCCGATGCTATCTATGACTTGGTGAGTCTTGGGACTCGCTACTCATCCTCTATTGTGGCTTTTTCCCAGCGGGTACAAGCCAAAAACAATGAGGTTGAAAGGCTTAAAGAACAAATTGCTGTACTACAACGAATTGTTCAAGAGTCTCACACCAGGGAAGGAATCCTTCGGCAGCAGAATAAACAGCTGAAAACTCTACTGGATTCTTCATTCCGTTTGCCAGTTCCCATGAATAGGGATGATATGATATTGTATGAAGAGAATGAGCGTCTCCAACATGAGGCTAAGAACCTCAAGTTTATGTAGAAGCATTTTATTAAAAAAAATATCTCTATATTTATGAACTCTGGTTTTATCCTTTAAGAGATATTCGTAACATGCTTCATACCTATTTCTCTTCTAATCATACATAATCTATCTTCTGGTAAAGGTTTTGCGAATAAATCTGCTAACTGATCATGTGTGTTTGTGAACTCTAACACTATATCGCTTTTCTGCACATGATCTCAAAGAAATTCAAGCCTAATGAAGACTAAAATCTCAAACCTAGTATTTGGTGCATTTCCTAAGAACATATGGATTTACAACCCAGAGACGTATTGCTCTGATACCACCTGTGACGCCCCCAAATTCCGCTTGGGATTGAACGGACATTTGAAGCGTCGAGACATGCAACACAAGGTTACCTGCCCCCGTTCATGACATATAAGATGCAATGTTCCTAACATGCATCTAACATTATGCAATATTCGCAGCGGATAATCTTTTTCTTTAGCAATACTATGCACCAAACTAAATATATCCCAAATACTTGAAACATAATTCATACATAAAGGCATACTAAAAAGCCGTGATCACCACACTAGTCCAAAATGGTTGTGATCAAAAGAATACTTGAGATACAACTCCAAAAGTACAAGTATTAACCTAAGTTAAATACTATACCATCATCAACATCGCACCGTGGCCTAGTCGACCGTATTCAGTTGGTCAGATTCCAATTCTCCTTTGGGTCCTGTAACAAGATCTACCATTCGGGGGGAATGGTAGTTGGGACTACCACAGTGAGATTTGATTACAAATCTCAGTAAGTTAACATAAAACTCACACACAGGTTAAAAATGCATGCATGGCAGTAAAAGCATAAATGCATAATTATAGTCATACATAAACATAGTATAACTTGACATATAGCATGACTTAACCAGAACTTAAGCGTGAACTGAACTTGACTTAAATGGCATATTAGTAAACATATGAACACCATACATGAACTTAAGGACTTAATAAGCATGAACGTAAATGATCATAACAAACAACATAACATGAACGTGAAACATAACATGGACTTGAAATATAGCATGAACGTAAACCTGCATAACATAAATAAGAACTTGAAAATAACATAAACTTGAACATAACATGTACGTGAGTATAACATAACATGGACTTGATCTAAAACTTGACTTATCATGTATTTGATCTGAAACTGGACTTAACATAAACTTGAATCTTATTCAATTGTCTTGATTAATAACGTGCGTTAATACGTACTCCACAGTTGTTGTGGCCCTACGTATTCAAGTAACATAAAACATAATACGTACTCCACAGTTGTTGTGGCCCCACGTATTCTACATGTCACAATTGCTGTGTCTCATGTAGTGTATGCTCCACAGTTGTTGTGGCCCCATACTTCATGTAACATAAAATATAATACGTACTCCACAGTTGTTGTGGCCCCACGCATTATAAGTAACATAAATATAATACGTACTCCACGCATTATAAGTAACATAAATATAATACGTACTCCACAGTTGTTGTGGCCCCACGCATTATAAGTAACATAAAATATAATACGTACTCCACAGTTGTTGTGGCCCCACGCATTATAAGTAACATAAAATATAATACGTACTCCACAGTTGTTGTGGCCCCACGATTATAAGTAACATAAAATATAATACGTACTCCACAGTTGTTGTGGCCCCACGCATTATAAGTAACATAAAATATAATACGTACTCCACAGTTGTTGTGGCCCCACGCATTATAAGTAACATAAAATATAATACGTACTCCACAGTTGTTGTGGCCCCACGCATTATAAGTAACATAAAATATAATACGTACTCCACAGTTGTTGTGGCCCCACGCATTATAAGTAACATAAAATATAATACGTACTCCACAGTTGTTGTGGCCCCACGCATTATAGTAACATAAAATATAATACGTACTCCACAGTTGTTGTGGCCCCACGCATTATAAGTAACATAAAATATAATACGTACTCCACAGTTGTTGTGGCCCCACGCATTATAAGTAACATAAATATAATACGTACTCCACAGTTGTTGTGGCCCCACGCATTATAAGTAACATAAAATATAATACGTACTCCACAGTTGTTGTGGCCCCACGCATTATAAGTAACATAAAATATAATACGTACTCCACAGTTGTTGTGGCCCCACGCATTATAAGTAACATAAAATATAATACGTACTCCACAGTTGTTGTGGCCCCACGTATTATACAGTATACATAACATGTCTTATCTTTCTTAATGCATGAGATATTATTTAATATCATATACTTTTCTAACATGGCGTATGCTTGTAAATGGCACAATATGATTTAATCATAAACATTTAATGGCATACATGTATCTTATGGCATACTTAACATGGCATACTTATAACATACAATATTGTATGACAGAAAAGATTATGTAACAGATAATTATTCATGAGAGATTAAATCATACATAGCAGATAAACATGTAATGACATAGCATGACATGGCATATACGAGAACATACATACATAAATTATAGTTCTCTTACCCATCACACATACACAATAAACTGATAGTAAGTTAGAGGCTAACTTACCTCGATCGTCGCGTTCTATGAGAATAGAGCGCGAGACACGAGGAACTGCACAACAGCTGGAAGAGGAACACTCAAGTCCTTAAGATTTTCACTTCTGAACTCAATTGCCATATTGTAAGCACTTGCAACACCACGGCCAACTTGAGGTTTCACTATACTCGGAAGAGATAAATTGACTTCAGAAAGCCTTTTGCACTAAAACAAGTTCATTAAAATTATCAATAATCAACCAAACAAACAACTCTTTCTCAATCCATATACTCTTAGCCATAGTCAACCACAAGATGACACCAGTCACCCGGACTATAATCCATATCATCACTGCTTCGGGACACTGTCATACAGTTTCCCAACACTACACCATACGCTCCACACTTCTCTGCTACGCCATCTCAACCCTTCGTGACACGCCATCCGGTGTATCACGACCTTAGTACAGAGTACACTCACGTGAACTCTCTTCCATTCACACTACAAAACCCATCACTGCGATACACGTCTCACGGTGCATCGCTACGCGACACGGAGTACGCGCTACGCGTACTTCCTTCGCTACAACACTCATCAACACGATGCACATCACACGATGCATCGCCATACCACACGGAGTACACTACATGCGTACTCCCTTCCTTCTACGACCCACATCACTACAGCGCACGTCGCGCGGCGCGTCGCTGCATTACACAGAATACGCTACACGCGTATTCTCTTCACACAACCGCCGTATCACATCTACGGCATCCATCTCACGCCTATACTTCACAGCACAGTCCACAAAACTACAAAATCAAGCCTAACACTTCACAACCACACTTCGTTTCACAACTACGCAGCGAACTCCACAAACACTAACTACACAGTCTACAGCCAACCAAATCAACTATGTTAAACATAAATAACTAAAGATAGAGGGTTAAGACGAGAGAGATGTGATTGCTGTCGGGAAAGAATCCAAAACTGATAATTTTAGCGGGCTGTTACAATTTTTGTCTTAATCTTTCATATGTTTAGTATAGATCTGATTGCCAGCGCCTGAATCGAACTCTGCACTGCGGAGCTTCGTAGAAGTTAGAATGTATTCTTTGTTGTGAACATAAATTGTGTAGTTTTTATGTTCTAAGATATTGAAATGCCCATTTATTTACTACTAGTTGTAAATATAAATAAGTTTTTATTTTAAGCTGACCTAGTAAACTCAAGCCTAATCTAACCTTACTTGGGTTTCTCTGTTAGTTCTCTCAAAAGAATGGGGAATACTCTTAAGTTTAATATTAGTACAGAAAAAAAAAAACCAGAGAGATAAGGCATTTTCTGCAACTCACGTTCAAAGAATGTGCTTCAAATATAAAACAAGTGCATTCATGTCTTCTGTTCACATGCACCATTCAACTCTTCCTTGGATCGAATCCTTTGATGTTTTTTTATAGCTCAAGCACTGTATTTATTGTTTGAATCATGAGTCAGCTTGAAGTTTATTGGAGAAAAATGGAGTTATCTGGTAAGTTCCTCTATTTCCATGCACCACTATCTTCAAATGTTAATTAGTATACTTAATATGTATACTGCGAATTATGTCCCAAGCTTATTTTTATTGATTCATGCATTGATAGCATTTTGCAAATCATTGAGAGTTTTGCAAGATTGGTCGCATATAAAGCACTGCACTATTTTATTTCACCCTTGCAGATTCCAACTGTTGGAATTGCCCACTAATAATTGTAATGTGGGACACCTGGTTCCTAAGCTGGCTGAAGATCCCCTAAATCTAGTGAGTTGCATAAGAAAGTATCTTCTATACTTGCTATAATGGGTCGGGATTGATTGTTGGAGCTTTCAATGCTGTCTGGTCAGCTATTTCAAGTGTCAACTTCCTTCCTAATTAGTCCTAAAATCTTGGCAGCCTCTTCCCTAATTTATTCCTGTGGTAATAAGAATAAAATCTTGCCTAATGTCATCAGGAAATTCGAAATCTTGCTGCCCAACAGATTAGGAAACTTCCCAGGTCCTATTTCCTGTAATAAAACACATAATGCCTTCCTTTTTTAAGTAAAGTCTGAGAGCTTAGAACTGTTAGCAGCCCTGTAAATACGTACTAAATCTACTTTTGAGTGGGGGAAATCATTCTATAAATATGAGTCAAATATTCTAAATTAACTTGGGCACGAAGCTGGTGCCACAAACTGTCCATGGGCTGGACAGCAAGCCCACGAACCCAATACACTACTGTTATGCATAATTAAACCCAAACATCTATTAAATCAAACAATAGCAATATAAAAATTAAGTCATAGAAATTTAATCAAGTATGACACAGGTCAGCCTATACTATGAATCCAATGATTTGGGGTGACACAGGTTGATGGCATATTTGATAATGAATGAACAACCAACTTATTCCCATAATTAACACATTCATCTTTCACTTGCTTTATTGCCAATATTCATTAACCCTTATGTGCAAGGAGGTTGTGCACCGATCCCACAGAACTGATAAGTAATACTTTGAATGATACTTTTCATATCATTATTCTCACATTTTTCTTTGGATTGTACTGCATTTATTTCTTATTGCTAGATCCAATCTCCTAATCCCTGCATGAAAAAAAAATGTTTCAACTTCTTCCTTTCGGAAAACCCTATTGGTTGCAGTTATCTCATGCTCTTTGGAGAGCCATGTCTCATGCAATTTATATTTATTTTGTTGGGTCATGGGTTTATAAGCTTGCTTAAAGTTTTATGTTCCAATTGAGAAAGGTTGAGATACTACCAATAGAAAAAAAATATTGAGACACTGTGTGTTTCAAGGGGTCTGCCTTTACAATCATGGATGTTTATTGGAATACCTTTACTTGTCTTCAGTGGTTTAGCGATTATGTTTTATGTTACATGTTATTTTAACTTCAGTTATTCAGATTCCTACTCTTATTTTATTGCCCCGAAACCTTTCTGCTAATCATATCAAAAGTGGTGGTTTGTTTCTGTTTTTCTTTTGATGAGCTGCAGGTGGATGGCAAATCAAAATGGGGGACTATTTTCATGATGATAGCAAATCAAAGTCCTTCTGCAATGATGTAGTAAATTAGTTCATGTTTGTTGTTGTGTATTGGAGAGTTTAATTAAAGCAACTATGTGTTTTGTATTTTTTTAAGTAAATTAGTTCAAACAATGTAATATGTAGTGGAATTTTTTTTTTTATTGGGAGGCAAATTAAGTGGAACTTTGAACCTCTAAAGTGCACAATCAAAGTTAATTCTTTTGTATTTTATAAAAAAATCAGAGCTGTGAAAATATTGGATATACATTTAGGATTTAGCCTTTTATGTAGGTTTGTTAAAAAAAGAAAAAAAAAAAAAAGAAAAAAAAAACCGGGTTGTATCCGGAACCCGGAATCCAGGTTTTGAAAAATCCGGATTTATTCGGGTTCCGGCCCGTTTATGACCCGGGTTAACCCGGTCCGGGTTCCGGTTTGGGTTTACCCTGGATTCCCGGGTCTGAACCCGGATGAACAGTCCTAGTGAAAATGACATTTTTTTTAGAAACTTGGAGCCTTCAATCTCGTTTGTCAACAACATCAGGCGATTGTTTTCAAATCTCCAGCCACACTTGTCGGGTCACGGACGGATCCAATTACTATCTACAGTGTCTCCAATACACCGTTTTCTTCAGACCATTTATTTGCTGCGGATCCTTTTTAATGATGCCAAAAGGGGGAGAAGTTTTAGACTAGAACATTAACATTGTTTAAATTGCTAAACTTGTTATATATGCTTGGAATTATATTTATATTTTTGCTTGAAAAACTAACGCACATTCTCAGGGGGAGCTTAAGTATTAATACAGGTTTCATGTTCTATCAAGTATTTGTCATCATCAAAAAGGGGGAGATTGTTGAACCTAAGGTTTCAAGTTTTGTGTAATTATATATTTACACATGGATTTTGATGATAACAAATGAATTCAAAGAATGAAGGAGTCTCAAGCTCAATTTGTCCACACAATGGAGTCAAGCACATCAAGGAACCAAGCATGAGCAAGAAGGAAATAAGTTCACATTAAAGTCATAGAGAAATGTTGTAAATCTCTTAAAATTCGAAATTAGGATTAAGGCTCAAAAATTAATATTTTATCATAAAGCATTAAAATACATTTTCCACATGTGCATGAATATTTTGAAAATTAAATTTGAAAATTTTGAAAGATAATTGATTGTCATCTTTCACATGTGCATGCCATGATTAAAGGTTTGAACTTTGAAAATATTAAAGATGATTGATTGTCATCTTTCACATGTGCATGTTTTATTTGAATATTTTCAAAAGTGATTGATGTTTTTCTTGACTTATGCAAAAGGAAGATGACCTTTGTTTGAATATTTTGAAAAGTAAAGTGTGACTTCTTTTGTCATATGCAAAAAGTAAAAAATTAGGTTTGAAATTTTTTGAAAAGCAAAGTGTGCTCCTTTTGTCATATGCAAAAAGTAAAAAGATTAGGTTTGAAATTTTTGAAAAATGAATGATGATGTTTTTGACATGTGAATCTTTTTAAATTTGAATATGAAGTCTCATATGCCTATAAATAGATCATTTGAGAGCTTCACATTCACAACACCAAGAGCATACAACTCTCATTCAAAGCTTTCATTCTCTCTTCTCTAAGCATTGAGCCTTAACCCTTTTCATTTTGAGAGATATAGTTTGTGCTTGTATTGTTCTTATTTCACTCATTGAGGAGTGTTTTCTGATATCCTACCCACTATCAATTTTTGTATCAGTAAAAGGGTGTGTACAACCCTTGTGCGTGTAGAAAGTGTTCTACACAGGGAATCGTTGAATCACCACGTGTAAGGTGATTGCAAGTGTAGAGGGTGTTCTACACGGATCCTTTGTAGCGGTGTTGTTCAAAGGTGTAATAGGTTTCTATCTCCACCTGAAGGAGATTGAATAGTGAATTCGGGGATCCTCAAGGGGTAGCTTGAGGCGAGGACGTAGGCAGTGGGGCCGAACCTCGTTAACATACTGAGTTTGCTTCTCTCTTACCCTTACTCTTTATATTTATTGTTGTTTCATATTTTGTTTATATTTTATATTGTATATTTGATTTATAATTGTTATTTTTTTAAATACAACTCAATTCACCCCCCTCTTGTGTTAGTCATCTGGGCAACAGATTGTTATATTTATATTGTAGATTGTGATATTTAATATGTAAATTTATTGAATGTGAGTTATTATTTATTTTTGTGAACCATTATCACAAATAGATGCATTGGTTCATTTGTAAAGATGTTTTGTTTAAAATGAAAGGTTATGGGTTCAAAACTTCACAAATGCACTTTGATTTATTTTGTAAAATAAGGGAAGTATTGGACTTGGACAGACCTTGAGCCCTCCCAACCCAAGGAAGGAACTTGACCACTAGGCTAGGTATGCCTTTCGGTCTGTAAGTGAAACATCATGTCATTTAAATCAGCAACTATCAATTAAAAAGTCAAAAGTTAAGAATTGTGATTTCTCACATAGTGTCTCTTCATTCTCTATAAATGGAAGATGAGACCCATGAATCTTTTTTTTTTTTTTTAAGAAGAGCCGGAAGCCACCCATATAGCAGTCTCATCCCAATTTTATTAAAAAATCCTCACTTATGGTGAAGGAAAATCGTAATTACAACCCGATGCTTGGGAGCTACAAAAAAACCAAAACCCAGGCCTTAAAAACCAAAAATATAAACTCAAACACAATACATTGGCCCTAGGAAAGCAAAGAAAAAACTGCAAAACAAAACCTGCAAAAGACAACCTACACGAACAAAGATTAAGAAAGGAAATAACAGAGTGCAAAGAGAGACATACCTGGAGATAAAGTCAGCGCCCATAACATCTAGCAACATCTTCGAAGTTTCCGTAGATAAGGGAAACCTCCTCTGTCCAGTCGAATATTACCTCTAATGTGAGTAGGTAGCTCGGATAAAGAAAACCAGGATCCAGTTTGACCATTGGCACCCAGTTTGGCAAAACCATCCGCAACCGAATTACATTCTCTATAGCAGTGAACAAGAGAGACATGAAGCCCAGCTAGACGACTTTGAATTTCATCTCAATAATCTTCCACGGATAAAACACCCATTAAACCAATGTGCCGAAACCCATGAAGTAAGCCCATCAACTCTGCATGGTTATTAGAGTTATGCCCAGTTTCAACAGCAAACCCACAAAGCAGGTTACCTTTATCATCCCGAATAATGCCGCCCACACCCAAAGGTTCTGGATTACCAAGAGAACAACCATCCACATTCAATTTAACCCAACCCTGCTTAGGAGACTTCCACTTAACCGGAATAACTATCTCTTTCCGCATAACATTAATAGGCATATTGAAACAATGTAGAACTGCTTCATCTTGCTTAGTAAGAAAATTAACATCCTTAAACTTTAATGCAATCCAAGAGACCCAATATTTGATAGAACACCAAACCTATTGCACTGATTCCATCAATCCTTCCATCCTGGCCTTACAACACCGACCCCATAAACGCCAAGTCATGATGGCCGGAAGAAGACCCAACAATTGACCAGAGCGAGTAGAATTTTTTGCCCGCCTATACCAACACTCCACCCGCTGTCTCCAAGTCCAACCTTCCCTCCAAGGAACTCCAAGAACCACCAAACAAATACACCAAATTTTTTCAACAAAATCACCTCTCGCAAGACTATGATTAAGATCTTCATACTCAAAGTTGGAGTAGCAATCGCAATGGGAGGCAATAGGAATACCTATTCTGTGGATTCTGTCATCCACTGGAAGACAATCATGAATGGCCTTCCACATAGTAATCGACATTTTTTTGGGAAGGGCAGGATGCCAGACCCATTTAGCCCAAGGGAAATCTGGGCCCCTCGTGTGAATACAATTCCATGCACTTTTAGTAGAGAAATGTTCGTCAGCATTAGGGAGCCAAATTAGAACATCCTTCCCATTATTAACCCGACCCAAATGCAAAATAAGTTCCTCAGGTTTTTGATGACCAACCAACCGAGTAAAAAGCTCCATATCCCAGCCCAACCTAGATTTACATTCTTTCAATTTAAGATTCGACTGATCAAACATTTGAATATTATTACAAAAAGGGGAATCATCAGCCCACTTATCAAGCCAAAAATGGAGTTTACCCTTCCGAACTTTCCATTTAGAATTGGCTTGCACTAAAGGAATATTATGCAAAATCATCTTCCAAAAAAGAGATCCTTTCGTAGGGTTCACCATAGAGATATGTTTATCACCAACATATTTAGCAAGAAAAAAATTGGACCAAAGAGACGTACCTTGCAAAAAGTTCGAAGCTAACTTCATGTGGAGAGAATTTTGCACATCTTGGATACTGCGAATGCCTAACCCTCCTTTCGAGACAAGCTTACAAATGTCCACCCAAGAACGCCATTTTTTCTTATCTTTGCCATCTTTGACACACCAGAAAAAGGTGCTAATGATTCTTTGAAGTTTCTCAATCACAGCTTTAGGAGTCCTTAAGATAGAAAGGCTGTGGATAGGAATGCTTTGGAGAACATGTTTAATAAGAATCAAATGCGCCCCGCTAGATTACAATCTGGTTTGCCAACCCTCCAATCTGGCCTGTACTTTAGCAATCAAATCATCAAAATGAGCAATCTTCAATCTTCCAGAAATAATAGGAACACCCAAATATTTAAAAGGAAATCTTCCTTCCATAAAACCAGTGAATCGAAGAAGAACCCGACGTCTACAAGCAGAAACCTGTGAAGAGAAAAAAATTGAAGATTTGTTTTCACTAACTGCTTGCCCCGACCACTGTTTATACTTCCTCAACCCATTAGTAATAGCTTTCAAGGAAACCTTTCCCCCATTACAAAAAAGCATCATATCATCTGCATAAAGAAGGTGAGAAATAATAGGAGTACCCCTTGGATGATAAAACGGAACGATCTTACCCATATGTATTTGATTTTTTATCATCCTCGAAAAAATTTCCTCCGCAAGAATGAATAAATAATGAGAAATGGGGTCACCTTGTCGGAACCCATGACCACCTTTGAAAAAACTTTTGGGAACCCCATTCATGACTACAGAGAACCAGGGATTAGTGATATAGTGGCGAATCATCAGGCAAAAAAAATCAAAGAATCCAAAAGCTTTAAGAACATGCAGAAGAAAAGACCAGTCTACTGTATCACAAACCTTTGCCATGTCAATCTTCAAAGCAACATTCCCCCCATGAGCTTGTTTATTAATAGAGTGAATCATCTCTTGCGTCACACTGATATTTTCAAATATGCTACGGCCCAAAAAGAAGGCTCCTTGTTCAGGAGAAATAATTTTAGCAAGCAGGGGTGATAGGCGATTAACCATAATTTTGGTGCAAATTTTATAGAACACATTGCACAGACTAATTGGCCTAAAATTATCAAAATTCATCGGATTGTCCACCTTAGGTATTAAAACCATGAAAGTTGCATTAAAAAACTGGGGACGAGTCGTGCCATGGAAAAATTCTGCCACCGCATCAACAACATCGACACCCACAATGTGCCAACAAGATCGATAGAAACCTAACCCAAACCCGTTAGGACCCAGGCTACCATCTTCCGAAATGGAACAAAGAGCATCATAGACTTCCTGAGAAGAAGGAACACGAGAAATGAGATCATTATCACTCTGAGTAATAATCAGTTGGACTATTTCCTCCAGGTTAGGCTCTTGACAGCGGTTACCAACCTGCAAGAATTGAGAAAAATAGGATATAGCCCCTTCGTGAATTTGCTCTGGTGAGGAGAGAATAGTACCATCCTCTAGTTTCATCTCTATAACCTCTTTATGATTACGACGACTAACAGCACAGAAAAACATAGAATTTGCTTCACCCTTCTGAATCCAGCCTTGTTTAGCAAGTTGGGCTAAACGTTGTTCTTCCCTATCCAACCACGCTGAAAGTTCTAGCTGGGTGGCAACAAGATCATCCTCCACATCGTTCGAATAATCAGATTGCAATCTAACCTCCAAGCTCTTTATCCGATCCTCAAGCTCTGCTATATGAGTTTTAGTTCTACCAAAAATTTGCTTGTTCCAAGCTCTCAAAACAATTTTTAGTCTTTTGAGTTTAGAAACAAGCATATATAAATGTGACCCCCCAACAGCATCACCATTCTAGGAATTCAAGACACAATCAAAAAATTGAGCATGAGATACCCACATTTGCTGAAATTTAAAACAAGGATAGCCATACCGAACAAGCTGATTTTTCAGCGAAACCGCCATTGGTGCATGATCATAAGAGTTGCACGCCAAGTATTCCATATTAGCATCGGGAAAAACTGCGAGGGCAGCTATATTAAGGAAACACCAATCAAGATGTGCCCAGTGCCTCGAATTTCGTGAATGATCATTACACCAAGATAGAGAATTTTCACGGAAAGGCATATCAAGGATCCCACAAGAATCCATCCAACCATTAAACTCCTCCATGGCCAAAGCCAATTGTGGCCTATCCCCTCTTCTCTTTGAATCATTTTTGATAATATTAAAATCTCCTAGCACCATCCAAGGTAAATTATGAGTATTAGCATCCATCAACGAACCCCACAAACGCCTGCGCTCCCAGTAGGAGCATTTCGCATAAACAAAAGTAATATGAAGATCATTCAGATTATTGATAAGGACAGTCAAAAATTGGTCTCCCATAGATTCAACAACTAGATTTAAATCCTGAGCCCAAAACAACCATAACTTTCCGCCTTCATCAAAATTAGAACAACATCGATCAAAACCCAATCTATCATGTCACATATCTAAACGAGAATTACTAACCATAGGCTCAGCAATAGTAAATAGTTTAGGATGGAACTTCGATACCAATTTTTTAAGCTGTTTCCTCAACATACCAACACCTCGAGCATTCGAATACAAGTATGATATCTTCATAAATTAAGGTGAGAGGGCTTGCTTACAACCCTAGATGAACCCCTTAATTTAATACCTTTCCTATTCTGTTCTTTTTTCGACTAAATATCCGAGTCAAATGCCGCAAGTTTGTTCTTAACTATATGTTCTAGGACCTCTTCTGAATCAGTATCTAAGCAAACGTGCCCATCAGAGCAATCATGCTCACGTTCTGTATATGCGTAGGCTGGGTCACTTCCATCCTGGGCAATAATTCCATCTATGGTTTGTATGACTTGGTTCTCCATGTGTGCTTCCTCAATGAGAGTTACACCAGGATTTGAAGCACCCATATTCGAAGTGAATTCCATTTCCAACTCTTCTTGATCAACTGTTTGTCGTGAGCCTTCAAGAATTGGATCATCATGTAACCCCTCCATATTAACTGCCATCTCGTTAACAGCTGTTGCAACATCAATAAAAATGTCAGGATCGACCTGGTTTACATCTAATACGTTGGTAGTCCCTGCAGCTGAATCTTCAACCTCTCCATCTTCAACCTCTTTCATATGACCCTTTCCGAGTTTTCTAGATTGAGATCATTAGACTGAGTTCCTATCTCATGCACCGGTTTTTCACCCATCTTACTAGACTCACCCTTTTGCATTATATCAATAGAATGCTCATCATTCTTTTCCTTGATCACCCAGGTCAGAGTCGGCTTTTCATTCTCAAATGTTTCCTTCAACTTTACATTATGTTTTTTCCCTTCCCATTTGCAAGTCTTAGCATTATGACCTTGGACATGGAATCTTAGACAATAAGCAGGTAGAGTCTCAAATTCTATGATTTGATAAAAACTTTGAGGATTTCTAGGGGTACCTATCCACAGGGCTTTGATTGGTTCTTTAGGAACATCCACCTCTACGCATAGTCTAGCTCCATTCGTGCGAGTGGCGCATCAAGTGGGATTATCCCTCTTAAGAAATCTGCTGATTGGAGCTGTAATGCTGCAAAGAAAGGACTCGTGGTAGAAGTTTGGAGGAAGACCCAGCAGTGTAATCCACACCGACACGCGAACAGGTTCTTGTTCTTCATGAAAGTCAGTGGTCCAGTGAAAAACTCTATATGGAACACATTGATCTCACAACTTTCACGTGCAAAAGCCTTCACAAAATCTTCCTCCAACGATAGACTCACGAAAACGTTCCGTGGCTTACGCATTGATGAGACAATCGGTTGGTTCTACAATCCCCATGTGGCTCTGATGAATGATCTGATGGAATCCAGGGAGGTCTTTGCCATAGAAACTTAAAAACCAGAGAGAACTAAAATGGAATAGCCAATCTATTCAATTCATCCTTCGAAAAAACCACATATACCTCACCGTCTACTATTTTATGGGATCTGAAGGGAACCACGACCTCAAGAATGGGCTGAGAAGTTTCCAAAACCATGTCTGCGAATGATCTGAGGCGTGGAGCAGTGGCCGAATTGGCCTGGAGGCCATCGGCGGCAGCCATGCATGAAGAAACCCTATGCGCTCACATTGAAAGAAAAAAGGGTAAAAAAGTCCAAATTGTTGAAGTTAATCAGTTACCCATGAATCTAAACATTTCATTCTCTCATATTTTCAGTGATTTACATAATTTTGTAGAGAAACCTTGAAAGAAAAACTTTAGAATTGCACTATCTAGCTAGCTCCTTTTTTTCATCACTACTAATAATTTGAGACCCAATTAGTCTGGAAATTAAAATGCTTCTAGGCACTTGAATGGAGCCACTCCACCCAATACCAACACGTGGTTAAGAGATGCCATATGAGGATTAGAACATCAGTTACATAAATTTTGAATGAAAGGGATTTGCAAGTTTAATTTTGTGCATGTCGAGGCTTGTTAGCAAATGGGTAACCTCATAACTCATGTGGACACCACGAGTAAGAAGTTATAAGCAGTTAATTAAAATACAGGAAAATTAATTAACCATACCCTTAAAAAAGATAGTCTTACGTACATTACTTTTAAGATGTGAGTGAAGGTACAAGCAAATGCATGCATGCATGCCTCTCATGATCCCAATGTACTATTTTGCTAGAGCAATAATAACTATTAATCTTAAAGTGAGCAACGATTCATGTTTGTGGAAATTCCATTCCGTTTGAGTTAATTTGAGCTAACAAGGCTAAAGGAAAAGCAATTCTTCTACGCACAGTTGGTTCATGCAAACGGTGCAGAGTCGTTGATGCCACGCAGATAAAATAAAAATAAAAAAAACCACGCCCACACGAAACCGAAAGGAGAAAGAAAACATCCAAACAAAAATGCTAAAACAGAGCTTATCTTCGTCTAGATCTTCTTCTTCCAAACAACATTGCGATTAGGGAAGAATCCTTTCCTGAAATTTTCTTATGCTTAAAGTGAAAACCCAAGACCAAGAAGGCCAAAATCATAGAAGATATTGAGATTCCAATAACAGTTCTCAGTAACAACAACTTGGTTTCACAGTGCTTCAATAGGGCCTCCTTTAAATTTCCTTCTGCTTCAAGATTGAGAATTTTGAAGTCGTTACCCTTGCCCATTCTGTCCAAATCTACTTCTTCATCTCCATCTGGGTTGTTGTGAGCTTCTTCGGCTGACTCCATCAAAATATCATTTTCTTCTATAAAAATATTTGTAATATCATATTCTATAATTCGGTGACCCCTCACATCAAATGTGTATGGTGCCTGATAATCCTGAAAAACTTAAAAATTTTGTATTGTTGCACCATTTTGCAACTCAGAATTCTTAACCATCTGGCCAGAAAAACCCCCTATCATCACTGTTTCACGTTCACGACCTTCATCAATATCTACTGATTGTGGCTCCGTCAATCATTGAAGCAACCATTAAACTCCATAGTGATCTCATTGCAAAGATGTTGATAAGCTAATCCCCTCCATAATCCATATACGTAGAAAACCCACTGTAAAAAATCAAACAAACACTGAAATGAAGGAAAAAAAAGTATATAATTGAAACCTTATTTCTGGTAACTTAGAGATAAATCAACGAGGAGAAAGAGAGGCACTTTCTGATCTTGGCGTAGGCTTCAGCTCTCCACTGCTGTATTGCAAGGAACTTGCGAAGCAGATGAAGGATTTTGGAAGAATCGGAGCAACCTATGGTATTTTCGGCCTCCATTGGTTCTATAATTAAGACATTTTTCTTGAAGTCTTCCATGATCCTCTTTTGTGATTCTTTCTTCTCGAAGTCTCTTTTCATTTTGTCCTTAAAGAGGTGAAAACTCGAGGGCAATGAAAGAGAGGGAGGGAAATGGAAGGAGGGACTAAACAAGGCGTTTTTATTTTTTGCCACATCAGCTGGTGTTTGCACTGCGGTTACACAAAGCGACTGCCTTTAGCTTTTTTCAAAAGCATATGGTTTTATTCTCAAACATGTCTAAAAGAAATGTATTAATGCTTCAATAGATAATCTCGCCTTTTCTGAAGCCTTGGGAAACATGGTAAGCTAAGTGAGAATTAAGATGGTGGTCTGTCTACCATCCAATACCAAGCTTATTTATGGAGGACTGCTGCCAGCTTGTTTATTTAGACAAAGCTAATAAATTCACAAGGATCCGTCAACTGCGCTTGTGGCCTGGCAAGTTAGACGAAGATCATTATATATATGATTTATATAATGATCAATATTGAACTTCAGCTGCATGTTACATGTTGCCCAGATGACTAACACAAGAGGGGGGGTGAATTGAGTTGTATTTAAAAAAATAACAATTATAAATCAAATATACAATATAAAATATAAACAAAATATGAAATAGCAATAAATATAAACAGTAAGAGTAAGAGAGAAGCAAACTCAGTATGTTAACGAGGTTCGGCCCCACTGCCTACGTCCTCGCCTCAAGCTACCCCTTGAGGATCCCCGAATTCACTATTCAATCTCCTTCAGGTGGAGATAGAAACCTATTACACCTTTGAACAACACCGCTACAAAGGATCCGTGTAGAACACCCTCTACACTTGCAATCACCTTACACGTGGTGATTCAACGATTTCCTGTGTAGAACACTTTCTACACGCACAAGGGTTGTACACACCCTTTTACTGATACAAGAATTGATAGTGGGTAGGATATCAGAAAACACTCCTCAATGAGTGAAATAAGAACAATACAAGCACAAACTATATCTCTCAAAATGAATAAGAGTTAAGGCTCAATGCTTAAAGAAGAGAGAATGAAAGCTTTGAATGAATATTGTATGCTCTTGGTGTTGTAAATGTGAAGCTCTCAAATGATCTATTTATAGGCATATGAGATTCATATTCAAATTTAAAAAGATTCACATGTCAAAAACATCATCATTCATTTTTCAAAAATTTCAAACCTAATCTTTTTACTTTTTGCATATGACAAAAGGAGCACACTTTGCTTTTCAAAAATTTCAAACCTAATTTTTTACTTTTTGCATATGACAAAAGGAGCACACTTTACTTTTCAAAAAATTCAAACAAAGGCATCTTCCTTTTGCATAAGTCAAGAAAAGCATCAATCACTTTTGAAAATATTCAAATAAAACATGCACATGTGAAAGATGACAATCAATCATCTTTAATATTTTCAAAGTTCAAACCTTTAATCATGGCATGCACATGTGAAAGATGACAATCAATTATCTTTAATATTTTCAAAGTTCAAACCTTTAATCATGGCATGCACATGTGAAAATGACAATCAATTATCTTTCAAAATTTTCAAATTTAATTTTCAAAATATTCATGCACATGTGGAAAATGTATTTTAATGCTTTATGATAAAATATTAATTTTTGAGCCTTAATCCTAATTTCGAATTTTAAGAGATTTACAACATTTCTCTATGACTTTAATGTGAACTTGTTTCCTTCTTGCTCATGCTTGGTTCCTTGATGTGCTTGACTCCATTGTGTGGACAAATTGAGCTTGAGACTCCTTCATTCTTTGAATTCATTTGTTATCATCAAAATCCATGTGTAAATATATAATTACACAAAACTTGAAACCTTAGGTTCAACATTACAGTTTGAACTACAGCTGCGTTATTTCTGGTTTGAACTTTATACTACAAGAAAAATGGATATTTGTGACTAATTTTTTACAATAAAAATAACTATTTACGACTAAAACAAATCGACTCATTTTAACTGGAAATATTCATTTTGTTAAAAATAACTTATCGTAAATAAGCAATATTCTTGTAGTGTTAGGTACGTACTGCCTTATATATAATCATGATCCTCCTAAGGATATAATTATTAGTAATTAAATCCATCTATTTTAATTAGTTTAGGTCTTGAATTTTAATTCTAACTCTACATTATTTTTTATTAATTAAATATTTTTTGTGTTGAAGTCAATTACTAAGAAAAAAAGTCATACTCATACATGAGACCGTGAATGTTAAGGATATAATAAATAATTAAATATATCTATATATCTATCAAAATCTCTCTTGTGACTTAATATAATGTACGTTCTTGGTTCAACAGGGAAGATTTAATATAATGTTCCTTTCTGCTAGCTGCATGCCAATATTAATGTTTAATTGGAAGTCGTGAACTCATTTAATTTGGACGCTAACTCATGTGGGCAGTTTGAGTTGTGGTCCATATATAATGTATTTGATGGGTTCATGCACCAAATTAGCGTCGGATCCGTGTTATTTATAATACAAGTTGATGTTTAATTGAAAAAATCTGCCTCGATCTACAAAGCTATCTGTTGCTACTCGCGATCTAGCTAAGCAAGCTAAATAAGATATTGTAGAAATTAACGAAACGCTTTACATGTCATACCAAACACACGTATGGATAACGTACGCATGCAGATTAGGGGTGTACCTGGTCTGGTTTGATATAATTTTGAATAAAATTTAGGACTAAACCAGTATGCACGAGTTTTGGATTTTTGAAAACTGATTATGCACCAGTTACCCTCCTAAACCGATACTTCCGATTTTACCGGTTTTGATCTGGTTCAGTCTAGTTTTTCAGCTTTAATAGTATTAGTATATATATTAGTATTAATTATGGTTATTAGAATAACTATAAATTTGTATTTGATATAACGATTTTAATTTATTATAACTATATTATTGATAGTGATAGTATTAGTATTACCATATCATTATTTCATATATAATTATTTAGTATAGTGATTTATTTAGTAATTTATATATAGACTTAAAATATATTACTAATAATAATATAGTATTAGACTATTAGTATTAGGCCATAAAATGTTATTAATATATATATTTTATGATTAAAGCATATGATCAAATAAATTTTCATGTTTAAGATTAAAATTTTATGTTATAAATTATAATAACATTATCTTATATATAATTATAATTTATATAATTATATATATTATATAAAAATTATAATATAAAAAATATTTTATATAATATTAAAAAAATTAATTTGAAATATATAATATAACGAATAGGTTCAGTCCGGTCCCAAAAAGCATAGAACCAAAATAGAACGGGCACCGGCTAGCTTTGGAACTAAGGGAACCAATTTGAAGTGGGCCGGTCCGAGCTAGTTTTCTGATTAATTTTTACACCCCTAACGCAGCTCATTGATGGGTCCCAATAATTATCAATTGACAGGAAATTTTGTCAATTGTGCCTTCAAAAACATGATGTTCTTGGGAAGATAGCCATGCTTTAGGTAAAGATAAAAAGTTTTAGAAGTCATTAATATTATATATAAACCACTATGTTGATGTCGTGTTTCCCAACCCGACCAGTATTACGGAGGCCCAATGTCGAAATATGCAACCAAGAAGACGAGTGGGCTTCGGGGTAGTCCGGAGTCCCTCCGATGCCAAAGTTAGATGGTGTTTTTGCGTGAGCTATGGACAAAGGTGAAATAGCAAGAGGAAGAAGAAGAGATCCCCCCCTTTGCAAGGGAGGGATATTTATACTTGTCCTCGTTTTGTAAAGGGAGATCGTGGGGTGCCAATCCATACCTGAGTCAGGCCAATTGTCTACCTAGTGACAGCGTGTCAAGACATGGTAATAGCGATCACAAGCATTGTGGAGATAGGGGAGGGGGGGAGGGAGGCACATCATGGCATGCTTAGTTTTGGCGGCATTAAATGTGATGTGCCCCCGGTCAGGTGCACCCTTTCCCAGGTGTACTTCAGCCGGCGAGGTGCCAGTGCAAGGGCTATTTCTATCCCTACTTGCCCAGTCTTGTTAGCCAGTGATGGTGTCAGGAGATTTCTGCTCGATGTGTGCCTTTCAACTGCTCTCGCTACTAGGTCCTGGGCCTTCCCATGTTCCGCGAGCTGGGCCCATTGGGGCCCTGTTTGGTCTTGGGATAACTCCCCTCTCAACACCCCACAAATTTCCATCACAAGGTGTGATGGGAATTCAAAACATTCGCGGCACGTCTTTTCGAACACATACCCTATGACTGTTCACCTCGTCATTAATGTGGGGGTCTTTAAGCCTCCAATGCCTCACTCATCCTCAAAGGTTGGACTTGACTCGATATTTCCCGCGCTTACGGACTAGGTCATGCTCTTCACGCGCCACCTCCATTCTTTGAGTTTTCCTTCTTCATTGCCTCTTCCTCTGCGTCCCAAGCTCCCTTTTGCCATCGCCTTCCTCTTTATTCCTCAAAATGTTTTTTGTTCTCGCCTTCCTCACCGCCTTCAGTCTTTTCATGGCCTGAAGGAGTTCCTTCAAACCTAAGCTCTTATTCTTTGCCAGGAAGGACTGGGAATTGATGGTTATTAGCACCGACTTTTGAGCTGTCTGATCCAAGTATAACATCTCTATCTCGGTGGATCCAGAGGTCCCCAAAGAGGGGAAGCACGCTGTGGACCTTCATAGGGTAGCGTCCCACATGGCTCTCTACCTCTCTGATGTTTGCAAATGGTTTGCGCCTCCCGTTCTAGCATCCCATTCGGAACGTCCTCAACTTTTTGGGACTGGCCCCTGCATAGCTTCATCCTAACTTCTAGCTGCTTTTGGTGTCTAGCTGCATCATCTACAGGAGGACACTTAGCACTACAACAGAGGAATACCTCGATCTAAAGGACACGGAACGGTCACTACTAACGGCATCCTAACGGTACTCTTATCTTATTTAGCTTGCTTAGCAGCTAGATCACAAGTAGCAAAAGATCATAACGGCTCATTTCCTCAATTACAGAAAAGGTAAGTCAACTTGTATTATAAATAGGAAAATGTTAAACCCACCACTCCCGGGAGTTGCCGTTGTCAAGTTTTTATTTGTTTTTTTATTTTTATACTTCGTAATTAAGGAAATATTTTTTTAATAATGTTGTGAATTTTTAAAAAAAATATATTTAAAAATATTTAAAAAATAAATATAAAAAAAAAACAGTTTTTTACTATCAGTTGCTTAATTATAAATAACATGCATACGACACTGTGGTACATCAACCCATGCATGAACTATATATAGATATAATATTTTTTATGGACCACTCAAACTGCCACATGAGTTACCGTCCAAATTACATGAGTTCACGACTCCCAAACATCATGGCAGCTAGCTAGAAGGAGGAACAGTACTATATTAATTCTTCCCTGTTGAACCGAGAACACGTTATACTGATTACTGAGCACAGAGTTGGAATCAATATATATGTAAAATATAATTATTTATCTGATTAAACTGATGGACATAAATAAATTTGATTATTTATTATATTTTACATATTTTATTCGCTCGTGAATCATACTTTCTCTTGATAAATGAATATTTAATTTGTAAGATATAATATAGATAAGTTATTTATTAAATATATATATATTTTTTCTAAATTTATGAAAGCAAGTGGAGGTTTGCACAGATCTCTCTGTTGTTTATATCATCATGATTATAAGGTAGTACCTGAAGTTTAAACTAGAGGTAACGCAGCTGAAGTTAAAACTGTAATTAACAAGCAGCTATGGACGAGGCAATAGTTCTGTACCCAAATCCAGCCATAGGGCATCTGGTCTCCATGGTGGAGCTTGGAAAACTATTACTTACCCACCATCCTTCCCTTACCATTCACATACTCGTTGCCCCTCAACCCTACAATGCTGGTTCCACGGCTCCTTACATATCCTGTCTCTGCCACCATCCCTTCCATCACCTTTCACAGTCTCCCCAACGTTACTCTCCCACCCACCACCTCTCTCCACCATGAAACCCTTGCCTTTGAGCTCCTCCGTCTCAACAACCCTAATGTTCATCAATATCTCCTGTCTATCTCCGAAAGCTACACCATCCACTCCCTCATCATGGACTTCTTCTGCACTCATGCTCTCTCTGTTGCGGCCAACCTCAACATTCCTGGCTACTACTTCTATACTTCCTCTGCTAGTTGTCTGGCTTCATTTCTATATTTCCCAACCTTACACAGAAACACCACCAAAAGCTTCAAAGACCTCAACGCCCTTGTTGAAGTTCCTGGCGTACCACCCGTACCATCCTGGGATATGCCGAAGCCTACACTTGACCGTTTTGACAAGGCCTACGAGTACTTTCTAGACTCCTCGATCAAAATGGCTAAGTCAGCAGGAATACTCGTAAACTCTTTTGAATCCCTGGAGTCGAGAGCTATCAGAGCAATATCAAATGGGCTATGCATCCCTGACGGTCCCACACCTCCTATTTACTACGTAGGGCCACTGTTAGCATCAGGTGATAAAAGAAGTGATGCAGGTAAAGAGACCGTGCCTGAATGCTTAAAGTGGCTGGACTTGCAACCGAGTCAGAGCGTTGTATTTTTATGTTTTGGAAGCTTGGGGTTGTTCTCCATTGAACAGCTGAAAGAGATGGCCATAGGGTTGGAAAAGAGCGGCACAAGGTTCTTGTGGGTGGTACGCAATCCACCTACTGATCAGGACCATAGCTTGGCCACCTCAGCCCAACTTGACCCGGACTTGGACTCGTTGCTTCCTGAGGGTTTCTTGGAGAGGACCACGGAGAGGGGAGTGGTAGTGAAGTCTTGGGCACCACAGGTAGACGTATTGAATCACGAGGCGGTGGGTGGTTTTGTGACACATTGTGGATGGAACTCGGTATTGGAATCGATATGCGCGGGTGTGCCGATGATCGGTTGGCCGCTCTACGCCGAGCAAAGAATCTGTAGGGTGTCAATGGTGAAAGATATGAGGATTGCCTTGCCAATGGAGGAGTCGGAGGACAGGTTTGTGAGCGCAACTGAGGTGGAGAAGCGAGTCAGAGAGTTGATGGACTCGGACAAAGTTTAAAAATAAATTAATTTTATTTTATTATTATATAAANGACCACGGAGAGGGGAGTGGTAGTGAAGTCTTGGGCACCACAGGTAGACGTATTGAATCACGAGGCGGTGGGTGGTTTTGTGACACATTGTGGATGGAACTCGGTATTGGAATCGATATGCGCGGGTGTGCCGATGATCGGTTGGCCGCTCTACGCCGAGCAAAGAATCTGTAGGGTGTCAATGGTGAAAGATATGAGGATTGCCTTGCCAATGGAGGAGTCGGAGGACAGGTTTGTGAGCGCAACTGAGGTGGAGAAGCGAGTCAGAGAGTTGATGGACTCGGACAAAGGCAAGCTGATCAAGGAGAGAATATTGGCTATGAAAAATCAGGCCAAGGCTGCACTCAATGAGGACAGGGGATCAAGTCGCGTGGCACTGGACAAATTCTTTGAGTCGTGCTCGTCCATAAAAGAAGACTAGCTGGATCCAATCACTTTTCACTTACTTATCATCATAAAGAGGGCATGATTGTAAGAATTTGAAAAAAAAAAAGGTGAAAAGAAAATAATTTTTGTTAATTGTTGAAATAGCAAAACTCTCATTCGATTCAACTGCAAATGAATATATGGATAATTCAATATGGGGATTGAAAGAGAATGAAATAGGCAAAAGTAAATTCATGTCATATTAGCTAAAACTTAGGTTTAATTAGGGGTGGGCAGCGGGGCCCCACACTTTGCTAACCCATCCCCCGTTTGCCATGCAGGGGCGGGCAAAACTGTCCCGCATGGGCGGGGGCGGGGAGAGCCCAATCCCACCCCGCATTTCCCCTACCCCACTCCCACCTATATATATATATATTATATATAAAAACATAAATATTTATATATATACAAAAACATAAATATACGTTTATATATATAAATATAAATATATATTTATATTTTACAAATTGTGTATATATAAATATATATTACAATTTGTTAGACTTGTTTACAAAGTACGCATTAGCAAATTTAAAAACTATATAGTTTGAAACTACTACACTACAATTTATACAAAATATGAACTACCAAATTTAAAAATTACATAATTTTTAATTTATAGTCATATTTACAAAATTTAAATTTACAATTTAGATCTAAAAATATATTTTTGATCACTTTTAGATCTAGAAATAATTTTTAAACATAGTGAAATGTAATTTATTTTTTAAGTGGAAATAAGGCGGGGCACACCCCACCTAGCGGGGCGGGGGGCGGATGGAAAAACCCCACCCCCGCACCATGCGGGGTGGGGTGTGGGGAGGGGGCTATCATGTACTGTATGGTGCGGGTAGCACCCTTAGGTTTAATTTAAGCTATTCTAATGAGTACTCAGTTATAGTTTTTTTTTCTCTGTTGAAAGGGGTAGGGAGACCAAGATATTTCTACATTCTTTATGTGGAGGCTTTGTATGGATGCAACTGAAAGATTGTGGCTTTGGTTGCTGACTTGGTTTTTCTCATGATGAAAATTGATGGCTTATTAAGGTTGGTTCTTTGTCCTGAAAACTGTTAATATTTCTCCAAACTATCATAAATTACTTGGGCATTCCTTTCGCTTTCCTTTGCAAAGATAAATGAGTCATCCGCAAAGAGTAGATGCGATATTGATGGACTATTTTTGTTGAGTCTTATTTCTTCAAGAATTCCTTGAGTTTGAGCTTTTAATAAAATTTTTGATAATGCCTCTATCATCAGCATAAAAAACAAATGTGAGGTCGAATCTCCTCGTCTTAACCCCCTCTGTGTTTTAATGAAGCCTCTTGGTGATCCGTTTATTAAGATGAAAAAAGTTGCTGTTGTGATGCATTCTTTAATTAGATTAATCCATTTTTTGCTATAGCCCAATACTTTCATCACTGTAAAAAGGAAATCTCATTCAACAAGATTGATGGCTTTTTCTATATCGCGCTTTATATATGGCCATTGATGATCTATTCCCTACTTTCTTCTTGAGGTGATGGAATAGTTCATGAGCTATTATCGTGTTCTCTTTTATGTAACGGCCAAAGACAAAGGCTGTTTGAAGAGGGAAGATGATGTTGGCTAGGGCGGATTTGAAACAATTTGTCAAGAATTTTATGATGATTTTGTAAATGACGTTCGTGAGGCTGATTAGGCAATATTGGTTCTAGGCACTTAGATTCTGAATTTTTGGGATGAGAACTATGTTATTATGATTCATTTGCTTCAAGAGTTTTCCGCTTTTGAAAAAATTCTGAATTATTACAATGACCTCATTTTTTTATGATACTCCAGTAATGTCTGTAGAAGAGTGTTGTCATTCCATCTGGATCTGGTGCTTTATGATTTGGAAGTTGTTTTAAAGTACCAAAGATTTCTTCATCGCTTGGCATAGCACTAAGTAAGTCATTGTCTTGATCCAAGACCTGCTTCTCAAATAAATTTTCTAGATGCTCCAGAATTCGTGGGTTTGAGAAAGTGTAAATGGATCTAAAGTAATCAACGAAAGATGATTCAATAATAGTTTGATGGAGTCTATTACATTGTTTCTGCTTTGAATTGTTGTTGATAGATGAAAATTTTTTGTATAGAGATCTGAATATGTAAGCCAAGCAATTCTGGATTTTTGATGTGATACCCCGTTTTTACATGTATTTTCACTGAAGGAGTGTTTTTAATTTAATTAATATATTGGTTTATTTATTTTAAATTAATGTGTTTTAATTGGTTTTTAATTTATTTGATGTTGTGTTTAATTTATTTTAATCGTTTTACGGTTTTAAAATTGTTTTCGACGGATCAATTTTTGGTTTCCGAAGTGAGAATTGGACCTCATTTCTTTTCTTTTCTCTTTTTTCTTTTTCCCTTTTCCTTCATCTTTTTCTTCTTTTCTTTCCTTTCTTTCTTTTTCTTCTTCTTTCTTCCCCGTTTCCTCTCTTCCCCGCGCGCTGCTCTTCTTTTCTCCTTATCGTTGCCGCCACTTCGGCCGCCGTCCGGCGGCTGTGTTGTACACCACCCCGCCATTCTCTTCCCCTCCCACCAGAGTTCATCCCTACCAATTTTCAGAGCCATCAGACCAACCGTTAGCCGCCACACACGGTTGGAAGTCACGGCACTTGCCCTGTTTTTCTCCCCTGTCGTTGATTGCTTTCGCAACCCAGAACTGCCGCTCGCCGGCGGCGCGGCCTACACCACCCACCCAGTTTTCTTCCACTCTCACCGGTGAACATCCCCACCAAGTTTCACCTCCATCCGAGCCACCGTTAGCCACCACGAGTTCCTCCAAGCCACATGGTTTTTCACCGATTCCGGTGCCGTCGCACCACCTCCGGCCACCATCTCTTCATAGCTTCTTCCTCTACCTCTTGCCGACCTAACCCACCTAATTTCGGCCCGGATCCATTGCCGGAGTAGCTCGGAGTAGCTCCCACGAGCTCAACTCCATTCAGCCCCTTTTTGGCCTTCGACCGCCATTTCCACCACCACCCACTCCCAAAACTCGTTTCCTTTAGTTTCATAAACATCTCAAGACGATTCCCTATCAATTTTGTGCCTTGGTTTGTCCCCGTTCGAAAGTGGGTAATTTATTACCCACGACCATAGTGTAAAATATACTATTACGTTACTTTTTCTCCGCCGTTTGCAACGCCGTGAGCTTTCAAAAAATACCATATTGCGCTGTAAGTATTTTCCAAACTCTACTCTTATATTTAAATATATTTTGCTCTTACAATAAATTATCTGGTTGATTGGTTGATTCCGGACTGAGTCCGAGAAGTTCGGGGTCGGATGGATGGAGGACGGAATTGCTTGGGTTGTTGATTTATGGTTGGTTGGTTGTGTTGTGCATTGAGATTGCATTTACATGGTGCATGCATGTGCATTTTATTTTAATTGAGAAAAATCTTGTTTTATTGGCATAAATGGATTTTTGGGTGCGTGTGTCTCACGAGTCCAAGCCGGGAAGGGTTATTATCTCAATGGAGCTCCTCTGGTCACTCGGGAGCGTAATATACTGAGTGACGTCCCCTGAGTAGTCGCTGGGCGACAACGGGAGCGGGGCTAGAGGATGCTTGGCTACGAACGAACCGGGCGCGGAACTGGGCATCGCTCTACTCATCGACTCTGTGGCCCCTCTGCTGGCGGGGGTTAGAGGATACTTGGCTACGAACGCGCGTGGTGTGGAACTGGGCATCGCTCGTTTAGGTGTCATACGCGTGGTCGTTATCTGCGTGTGGATGACCCCTAGGGGAGGTCATGGTGCATACGGACTAATTGGTTAATGGTTTGAGTTGGATATGGGCCAAATGGACTTTTGGGTGACATTTGTAAAGATCATGTTTTTGGGCCAAATGGAATTTTTGGCATGCGTGGAAAAATACGGTTTTACGGGTTTGTGCATTGGCATTCTCTCATGCATATTGTTTGAGTTTTAATATGTTTTTATCTAGTGGTGTTTGGATTTTACTTACCTGTGGCACCATTTTTGGTACTGTAGATTTTGATGCAAAGATCGAGAAGGAGGAGGAGGTTGTGCCCGAGAATGCGGCTCCACCGGAGTTCTGAGTTGAAGTAATGTTTTGTATTTGGCTTTGAATCATATTTGTAGTTCGTAATATTTTATTATGTATGTTTTGAACCGCTTTGTATTAAACTAAGAAAAATTCTGGTACTTAGTTATGAACACACTTAGCACTCGTCGATAGGGTGGTGACCTGTGTTGTCACCATCCGGACGTCTCGATTTTCCCGTGTCCATACGTGGGGATTTGGGGGCGTCACATTTGATGTCATAAGGTTTCCTCATTCTTCATTTCATTTTGGAGGTTGAATTGTAGAAGCTTCTCTCTTAGTTGTAAAGATTTGCTGGTCTGCATTAGATTTCAAGTAGCTCGCTTTCTATTTTTTGGATATTTGTTTGGATTCTCCCAAAGTGAGTTTTGTTCCATAGCTTGAGGGCTTCCTTGGTTGATTTTGTTTTTCAAAGTATGAAAGCCAAGTTGCCTCTGAATTGTTTGCTCCATGCTTATTTGATTATGATCTGGCTTAGTGGTTCATGTATCCAAAACTCTTCAAACTTGAATAATGAGACTCTTTCTTAAGTTGCTCTTGTGTGTAAAAGAAGAGGCTGATGGTCTGAAGCCGAAAAAACTTGATGGTACAATGTTGCACACAAGAAGAGTAGGCGCCATTTTTGGTTGGCTATTGCACGGTCTAGTCTTTCTCTTATAAAGGTGTTGTCATGTCTGTTATTTGAACAAGTGAATTTTGGACCTGTGTATCCAATGTCAATCAGTCTATATTTTTCCATTAGAGATTAGAGGCCTTCAGTTGATTGTGAGGGGTTCGGACGCCCTCCAAATTTCTTGAATTGGCTAAGGAGGTCTTTAAAATCACGCATGCAAACCTAGGGACGTGGGAATGCTTGATGCAATAAAATCCACATGGCTCCAAAAATTTGCCTTGTATTGCCATTGAGCCAGTGCATAGGCATAAGTAATTAGCCAATGTTTATGTGGAGGATTTGAGTAAATTAAAACTGAAATTGTATTCATATTAATATGAACGTGCTTTATTTCTACATCCAGGTGCCACAAAAGTAGTAGGCCCCTTTTTTTTACAAGAAGCTGGATAGCTAACAGAATGATAGAAACCTAAACTATTTACAATAGATAAAGTGCGCTCTACTGACACCATGATTTCCGACAAAAATATAACATCTGGATTATTTTCCTAATATTAGCCCTTAAACTTCTAATTGCCTTGGGTCAGGCTAGACCCCTAGAATTCTAGGCCAGCATCTTCTTTCAGATAAAGGAAGCATTTTGAAACTTGCCTCTTCAGCTTTCTTGGACTTTCCTTGTGATGGTGACATAGGTCTACTATAAGGTGACATGCGAATCTTCTCTTTCAATTTTTTATCTTTTTTAATTTACCCAATGAGCGTGACTGCATTTTTAGCAAGGTGAAGGCCCATGTTGCATTGTTAGGATGTTGATCCGTGGCTGTGTTCATTTCTTGGTGAGGTGTTTTAGGCCTATGGATCAATTGTGGCTTTTTCTTTAGCGGCTAGAGGTCATCTGAGGAAGCTGAAATGCTGGACCTCTTTGGCGTTGGTGGCTTGGGAGTGATCAGTATGAGTGGGGCCATATTTTCTGGGGGCAAGGTTTAAGTTTATTTGGTTGAGGGCTATGGGACTCGCTAGGCTTAAAGTGTTCGCTACGTGTGCTGAGTGCTTCAGGAGTAGCTGAAGGGCTTGTGGGCTTAATAGGACTTGAGGGATTTGAGAGGAATGTTGGGCTTGAGGGGTTGGTGCTGGTTGGGCTTAAGGAGAAGATGTTTTCAGTTGAAAATATTCATTTCGTTAGAAATAACTTATCGTAAATAAGTAATATTCTTGTAGTGTTAGGTACGTATTGCCTTATATATAATCATGATCCTCCTAAGGATATAATTATTAGTAATTAAATCCATCTATTTTAATTAGTTTAGGTCTTGAATTTTATTAATTCTGACTCTACATTATTTTTTATTAATTAAATATTTTTTGTGTTGAAGTCAATTACTAAGAAAAAAGTCATACTCATACATGAGACCGTGAATGTTAAGGATATAATAAATAATTAAATATATCTATATATCTATCAAAATCTCTCTTGTGACTTCATATAATGTACGTTCTTGGTTCAACAGGGAAGATTTAATATAATGTTCCTTTCTGCTAGCTGCATGCCAATATTAATGTTTAATTGGAAGTCGTGAACTCATTTAATTTGGACGCTAACTCATGTGGGCAGTTTGAGTTGTGGTCCATATATAATATATTTGATGTGTTCATGCACCAAATTAGCGTCGGATCCGTGTTATTTATAATACAAGTTGATGTTTAACTGAAAAAATCTGCCTCGATCTGCAAAGCTATCTGTTGCTACTCGTGATCTAGCTAAGCAAGCTAAATAAGATATTGTAGAAATTAACGAAACGCTTTACATGTCATACCAAACACACGTATGGATACCGTACGCATGCAGATTAGGGATGTAACTGGTCTAGTTTGATATAATTTTGAATAAAATTTAGAACTAAACCGGTATGCACCAGTTTTACGTTTTTGAAAACTGATTACGCACCAGTTACCCTGCTAAACCGATATTTCTGATTTTACCGGTTCTGATCTGGTTCAGTCTAGTTTTTCAGCTTTAATAGTATTAGCATATATATTAGTATTAGCTATGGTGATTAGAATAACTATAAATTAGTATTTGATATAACGATTTTAATTTATTATAACTATATCATTGATAGTGATAGTATTAGTATTACCATATCATTATTTCATATATAATTATTTAGTATAGTGATTTATTTAGTAATTTATATATAGACTTAAAATATGTTACTAATAATAATATAGTATTAGACTATTAGTATTAGGCCATAAAATGTTATAAATATATATATATTATGATTAAAGCATATGATCAAATAAATTTTCATGTTTAAGATTAAAATTTTATGTTATAAATTATAATAACATTATCTTATATATAATTATAATTTATATTATTATATATATTATATAAAAATTATAATATAAAAAATATTTTATATAATATTAAAAAAATTAATTTGAAATATATAATATAGCGAATAGGTTCAGTCCGGTCCCAAAAAGCATAGAACCAGAATCAGACCGGTACCGGCTAGCTTTGGAACTAAGGGAACCGATTTGAACCGAGCCAGTTTTCTGATAAATTTTTACACACCTAATGCAGCTCATTGATGGGTCCCAATAATTATCAATTGATAGGAAATTCTATCAATTGTGCCTTCAAAACCATGATGTTGATGGGAAGATAGCCATGCTTCATATCAAGATAAAGAGTTTTAGAAGTCATTAATATTATATATAAACCACTATGTTGATGTCATGTTTCCCAACCCAAGCAGTATCACGGAGGCCCAATGTCGAAATATGCAACCAAGAAGACGAGTGGGCTTCGAGGTGGTCCGGAGTCCCTCCGATGCCAAAGTTAGATGGTGTTTTTGCGTGAGCTATGGACAAAGGTGAAATAGCAAGAGGAAGAAGAAGAGATCCCCCCCCCTTTCTGCGAGGGAAGGGTATTTATACTTGTTCTAGTTTTGCTAAAGGGAGATTGTGGGGTGCCAGTCCATACCCGAGTCAGGCCTATTGTCTACCTAGTGACAGTGTGTCAAGACATGGTAATAGCGATCACAAGTGTTGTGGAAAGAGGGGAGGGGGTGGGGGGAGGGAGGCACGTCATGGCATGCTTACTTTTGGCAGCATTAAATGCGATATGCCGCCGGTCAGGTGCACCCATTCCCAGGTGTACTTCAGCCGGCGAGGTACCAGTGCAAGGACTATTTCTATCCCTACTTGCCTAGTCTTGTTAGCCAGTGATGGTGTCAGGAGATTTCCGCTCGGTGTGTACCTTTCAGCTGCTCTCGCTACTAGGTCCTGAGCCTTCCCATGTTCCGCGAGCTAGGCCCATTGGGGCCCTGTTTGGTCTCAAGATAACTCCCCTCTCAATACCCCACAAATTTCCATCACAAGGTGTGATGGGAATTCAAAACATTCCCGGCACATCTTTCGGACACATACCATACGACTGTTCACCTCGTCATTAATGTGGGGGTCTTTAAGCCTCCAATGCCTCACTCATCCTCAAAGGTTGGACTTGACTCGATATGTCCCGCGCTTATGGACTATGTCATGCTCTTCACACACCACCTCCATTCTTCGAGTTTTCCTTCGTCGTTGCCTCTTTCTCTGTTTCCCAAGCTCCCTTTTGCCATCGCCTTTCTCTTTATTCCACAAAATGTTCTTCGTTGTCGCCTTCCTCACTGCCTTCTGTCTTTTTCATGGCCTGAAAGAGTTCCTTCGAACCTAAGCTCTTGTTCTTTGCCAGGAAGGATTGGGAATTGATGGTTACTAGCACTGACCTTTGAGCTATCTGATCCAAGTAAAACATCTCTATCTCGGTGGATCCAGAGGTCTCCAAAGAGGGGAAGCACGCTATGGACCTTCATAGGGTAGCGTCCCACATGGCTCTCTACCTCTCTGATGTTCACAAATGGTTTGCGCCTCCCGTTCTACCATCCCATTTGGGACATCCTCAACTTTGTGAGGTTGGCCCCCACGTAGCTTCATCCTAACTCCTAGCTGCTTTTGGTGTCTAGCTGCATCATCTACAGGAGGGCACTTAGCACTACAACAGAGGAATACCTCGATCTAACTGCTCAACAGTTCTTGTCTATGTACTGTGTCAATCGCCTCAATGGGACCATATGTGAAAGACCCATCCCTTTTATTAAGCCCAGCCCACTTCTTTGTGTAAAAAGAAAAAAGAAAAAAAAAACTACTAAAGTGAAATGGTGAGTTTCACTAAGGGTTATTTTTCTTACTTTACCTTTCACGCACATTGGCTTCTCATCTTCTCCCTTTTCAGTTTCTAGTTCATCTCAAAGCAGCCGCCACCCTCCATTTCTTTAGCTTTTACGTTATAAAGCTTACAATCCCCTCTTTTTCCCTCTTATAAATATCCATTAATATGAACTCATCATCCTTTCCGATTTGTAATGTAGCTCCCCTTAATTTTCGGCCATTAGTTTTCTTTTCAAGTGAAGGGCTTTTCCCTTATATAAACCCAAAAGTCCTTTTCAGAGACGATTTGGGGGGAAGTTCCTATCACGTCTCTCTTAGAATATTTTATCTCTTGAATCTTCTTATAACTTGGTGGATTTTTGTTCTGAGTAGTAGAACTGTGGCAAGTAGTATTTTGGATCAAGAGGTAAGTAGGTTTAATTAATATGGCATTTTTATTAGAGATTCTAAATTTTTCTGAATTAAAAGTATGTATTGTACGGAAATTTGTTTTGCATCATATAGAAATATTAGAACATCTCCAAATAAATTATTATATCATGAAATGTGTAACTTGATCTTAAATTCATATGTAATTAGTCTAGATACAGTTACAGAAACTTTATGTGCATTGTAGTTACATCGGATGATTTTTTTTTTAATTTAACAAATAGACTCACCTTCATTAATCAGAGTCAAATATGAGAGTTACAAACTGGCATCATGTCAAACAATTTGGGAAACACACTCGGGAATTGAATCCCACCAAACTGTTAAACTCTCTACAAAACGTGCTAATTTTGCCAAGCCATCAGTTGCTGCATTGTGCTCTCTACTGACATGTTGAAACCTCACCCTTGGCATCTGTTTTGATAAGTCTTGGATAGAGGAAATCAGGTTGCCTAGGGAGACATGGACTCCCCTTCTGATGCTATGGCCTTAACACTAAGTAATGAGTTAGTCTCCACAATAAGCTCGTTGATGCCCATCGGAATACATAATTGAAGACTTCTCAAGATGGAAAGTAGTTCTACTTCCATAGGATCAGAGAACTTAGGTTCTTTATTACACGCAGCCAACACTACTTTCCCCTTCCCATCCCTTAATATAACTCTCACTCCTGTTTTGCACTGCCACTAGGACAAAGCCCCATTTGTATTGAGCTTTAAGACCCCTGTGAGAGGGGGGGTCTCCATCCCATATTCCTTATCAAAAGCTGTTGGCAGCCACCTTGAACTCCTTGTGATTCCTTGAACATGGACAGGGTATGGTCTACAGTCTGTTGTGGATGCTGAACTTGTCCTTCAAAATAAAACAAATTTCTTCTTTACCAAAAGGACCAGGCAATGAGGAAAAATCTCTCTAGGTCCCCTGTCCGCCCTTCTTTTTTCACCCTCATTGCTAGCTCCATAAATTCCTTTGGGTCCCCTTCCAGGTGTAAATAGCTAAAAATTGTCTTCCAAAGGGGTAGGATGGATGGGCAATAGATCAGTGCATGGCTTGTGTCGTCCCTACTCCCCTGGCATAGCTTACAAGTGTCTTCAGTGACCACCTTCCTAACCATAAGGTTCTTCAAAATAGGCAACCCTTGCTTGCATGCTCTCCATGAGAAAAGTTTGACCCTGTGTGGTATAGTCAGTTTCCATAGTTGCTTCCAGAAGCTTTGCTTGGCCTAATAGTTTGAACATTCCCCTTCTGGCCTGTGATTCTTTTGGGACCAAAAAACCTTGTAAGCACTCCTCACTGTATATTCTCCTGAGCCTTCATGGTGCCATATTAGCTTATCCTCTCTAGGGGAAGGACCTAGAGGCATCCTCAGCACTTCAACAGCTTCTCAAGGGAGAAGAATACTTCTGACTAACCCAGCATCCCACCAATTTGTTTTCCCATCAATCAGCTGTGCAACCTATTGACAGTTGTTCCTACTAACTAGACCCTGGATCAAAGGGGCTTGGTTTTGACCAAGCAGCCAAATATCAGTCCAGATGTTAATGGACTCTCCATTACCCACCCGCTACCTGCATCCTTTCATTAGTAGTCCTATAGATTCCCAGATCCCTCTCCATGCATACGATGGAGCATGTCCCAGTTGGGCTTCTTGTAGGCTAGAATTGGGGAAGTACTTTGACTTGTAAACTCTGTGGAAAAGAGAAGTTGTCTCATTCATAATCCTCCATGCTTGTTTTGCCAATAAGGCCATATTGAAACTGTGAAGGTCCTTAAAACCCATACCCCCATTTGGGTTTGTAGCACACATCTTGGACCAGCTCATCCATCTAATTTTGTTCTCCTCCTTCCTTTGGCCCCACCAGAACTTTGCCATCATGTTTTCCAAATCTTTGCATAAGCTTTCAGGGAGTTTGAAACAGCTCATAGAGTATGAGGGGATTGATAAGGCTACTGCTTTGATCAGTACCTCCTTCCCCCTTGTGAGAGTAGCCTCTCCTTCCATCCTTGAAGCTTCTTCCAAACCCTGTTTTTGACATCCATAAAAGCCATTTTCTTGGATCTACCTACCAAAGATGGGAGTCCAAGATACTTCTCATAATGCTAGGCTTGTTGTACACCCTAAGAGGCCATGATTTCCTGCAGCAATTGGGGATCAACATTGGTACTGAAAACCATGGATGTCTTCTCCTTGTTAACCTTCTGACCTGATGCTTGTTCATACTCCTTTAGAAGTTGATCGATGTGTGCATTGGTTTGCAAAGAGGCCCTGCAAAAGAACAAACTATCATCTGCAAAGAGGAGGTTGTTGATCCTTGAGCTACCTCTGCAGATTTTTATACCTTCCGCCAAATTGTTCTCCTCAGCTTGTTTAAGCATAGCAGTCAGTCCTTCAGTGCAGAGGAGGAAGAGATAAGGGGAAATAGGGTCCCCTTGTCTCAAACCTCTCTAGGGCTTGATTGTGCCTTTTGGACTTCCATTTATAAGGATTGAGTATGAGACAGACTGCACACAGCACATAATTAACTTCCTCAATTTCTCATCAAATCTCATCTTACCCATGATTGTGTAAAGGAAATCCCATTCCACCCTATTATACGCTTTGTTCATGTCTAGTTTGAGTGACATGTACCATTTTTTACCTTTTCTCTTCTGCCTCAAATAATAGACTAGCTCATAAGCAACTAGGACATTATCTGTAATTAATCTTCTAGGTACAAAGGCGGATTGAGACATAGATATTATCTATGGCAGGATATGTTTGAGCTTGTTGGAGAGGACTTTAGCAATCAGCTTGTAAACTAAGTTGCACAAGCTGATTGGTCTGAAATCTGCTACTGTTTATGGTTTATCCTTCTTAGGAATCAAAGCAATGTGTGTGGTTGAGTTCAGCTGGGAAAACCCCCTCATTTAATGCTTTCAACACTGCCTCTGTGACATCCCTCCCTACCAATGGCCAATACTTCTGATAAAACAAAGGGGGCATGCCATCTGGTCCAGGGGCTTTGGAGGGTTCCATCTGGTTCAAGGCCTGGGCCACCTCTTCTGTTGTGTAATGCTGCAACAGATTCACATTCATCTCCTCAGTCACATAACCCTACAGCCTATCCAAGAAACCCACTTGTCCTTGCTGGCCTGAAGTAGTGAATATTGCTTGGAAGTAAACCAAGATGAGTCTATCTCTTTCTTCTCCCACATGCCAGACATTATTACTATCCTTCACACCCTTGATTAGGTTCCTTTTCTGTCTTTGGGAAGCTTTTCTATGGAAAAACCTTGTGTTTTTGTCTCCCTCCTTTAACCATAGGGCCCTCGACCTTTGTCTCCACATGATTTCATCTCTCTGAAGCCATGCCTGCATCTCAGCCTTTGCAAGTCTATGCTCTTCTATTTTCAAACAATTTGGATCAATCTAGTACAAGAGATTCATCCTATCTCGGGCCCTAGCAATGTGTCTCTTCACATGACCAAAACTGTTCTTATTCCACTGTTGGAGCCTCTCACCATAGCTCATAATCTTCTTCATTATCAGAGAGAGGTCCTTTTCTCCTTCCACTAAGTCCCAAGTGGAAGAAACCACTTGTTTACATTCTTTTGCCTCAGCTCACATGGCCTCAAACTTAAAACCAGACCTTCTATTTCCCAAGCTGGGGTCAGCCTGAGGTTTCAAGCAAATTACAAGATGGTCTGAGTAGGCAATTGGAATGTGTTCAACATACCACATTGAGAATAGGGAGTTCCATTCTTGATTAGCACAGAATCTATCTAATCTTTCAGACACACTACCTCCCTTCTGTCTTCCATTCCACCAGGTGAATTGAGGTCCATAGAACCCCAAATCAGTCAGTTGACATTTAGTAAGCATGTATCTGAAGTCCTTCAACTACCACTCAGGTCTACACCTACCTCATCTTTTCTCCCCCATGTGCAAGATTTCATTAAAGTCCCCCATTATGAGTCAAGCACTACCTGGGGGTACTATAAGAGATCTTAGTAAAGACTAGGTTTTGTGTCTTTTTGCAACTTTTGGATGGCCATACACTCCAATTAGATACCGGATAGCCTCATTCTCCTCTTGTGGCTAGACTTCTGCGTGGATATGCGACTTTGAATAGTGAAGGATCTTTAATTGGATGGGTTTTTCCAAAGAAGAGCAATACCCCCCCTCCTTTGTCATTACTTACTGCTAGGCAGTTTGGAAAGCCAAGGATGAACTTTAGTTTTTCCATTCTGTTAACACTCAATCTTGTCTCTTGTAGAAACAAAATTGTGGGATATTCTCTTCGAACCATGTCTCAAAGCACTCGAACTCCCCGTGGGTTCCCAAGCCCACATGAGTTCCAGCTGATGAAGCTCATTGGTCTTGGTAGGACTATTCAACAACCTCCACCATGTTTGTGATACAATTGTATTCAACCCCATTGTCCTCTATCTTGAATTTTTTGTTCTTACTACGGTTTGCATAGGCAGTTGCAATTCTTTTACTTCTCTTGGGGATTGGACTTGTAACTTTCTTGCTTCTGTTGGGCAGGCTTGAAGGTCCTCCTTCCAGTCCTGGTGAGAAACTTTCAGGATACAAATTCCTGACTCGTATTCTCCATGTGGGGCCCTTCTTAGGTTGGTTCAAGATTTCCATTTGGTCAGAGATAAATTTCTCGATGGAATGAATCTGAGTAACTAGATCAATTGGGGCCTCTACTCCAGCAGTTCCATTGTGGTCTATCCCTTTAGCAGACAAGGGAGTATTTTCTTCTGAAGCTTTCCTTTTGTGGTCAGCAGGCTTCTCGCTTAGTGTGTCATAAGTAACCTTGAGAGAGTTTAAGGAAATATCTCCTTTTCCTACCAGACTTTTTGTACTATCTTTTCTAGGAAAGTTTCCTGGCCTTGTCAACCTCCCTACCTCCTGCATGTCACATCCTACAGCAACCTGGTGGTCAAGTCTATCTGAGGCTATGTCCTTTACCTAACAACCTTCCATGATTTTTGGTTTACCCTTTAGGGAGTCTTCCCTAACCTCTGTCTCCCTCCTCCATGGCTGAGTTTGAGCTTGAACATCATCTGGAATGACCCTTTCCCCATACTTCTTTGACTACAGGTCACTTTCCCTGGTAGCAGGCGCTCTCAGCCAGGTCCTATACTGTTGATCCCCTCCCCCTTTGGTCACATTCAAGCAGGCTGTCTAATTGTGTTTGATAGTGCCACACTTAAAAAAACACTGAAGGCAATTTCTCATATTTAAAAGGCACCCAACACTTATTCCCCTCCACAGTGAGAAAAGTACCCTTTAATAAAGCTCTTGTAATGTCAACCTCGACCCTTATTCGTAAGAACCTACCCCAGCTAATTCCTCTGTCATCTGCATGTACTTTTAGTACTCTCCCCACGTAGCTACCAAGTTGAAATCTCATTTCTTGTGTCATGCAATTAAAGGGCACATCATAGGCTTGCAACCAGAACACCTCCTTGTTGAAAGCTACTTCATTGATTGACATAGAACCATCATAGGTTTGTAGGCACAAGAGCCAACGATCGAAGGACCACGGTCTCCCCTCCATCACCCTTTGCATGTCCTGAGTGCTGTTGAACTCGACAAGGAACTTGCTAGGACCGACCTCAAAGAACTGAATCCAGCTTTCACACCTCCAAACTCTAGCCATGGTGCTTTTGAAGGCCTCCTTATTGATACTTTTCTCGGACATTATCATTACCAGTTGGCATGAAGGGACGTGTTTTTGAGTTTTTGGCATGGTAGATGGTGCCAGGACCACCGCCTCCCTCTCCTTCTCCGTAAGACTTAGTCTTTCCCTTTGCCTAGATAGTTCTTCTTCCATGGAACCCTCTATTGGACTAGCAAAAGAACCAGGCAAGAGGACGTACTCTATTCTAGAGAGAAAACCTCCCAACCAATGAGAGGACAACAAGTTAAAATTCGGTGTTACATTAGATGTTATATGAGTTATATGACAGCATGTTTCAATTACTAATGTTTATTTGGGAGGATAATTATACTGAAAGACAATGAGATGGTGTAGACCCTAAATAGAAAGGGGAAGGATAACTACACTGAAGGATATTTAAGAAGGTATAGTTCCCAAAGGAAGAAGAGATTATGAGAAGGATATCTACCTTTGAAATGGTAGTTTCCTTATGAAGAAAGTTTCTTTTTAGAATTACATAATATAAGCAGTTTATTTTCATGGTGTATTAATCATGTTAATGGCGATTATTTATTTGATGTATTGTTTATTTTTAACAAGGCTCATATGGTACACTTAGCTTAATAAATCCTACTTACCGAGCCGTGGACTTAACATTCCATCTATAAAATATTTTACAGATGTCAAAAAGGAGCAAGACAAAAAAAAAAGAGCTTAGATGACTTATGGAAGAGCTAGATTAAGAGTAGTGGAATAAGTGTCGATTATAGAATAGTATGAATTCTAGTTCGTGGCATTTTTTATGAATGAACAGTTTGAGTGAAATTTGGTGTTTTGAACTCTATATATAAAGGTTTTCTCATAGTTCTTTTCTTGTTATTGTTTCGGTATCATGTCAATATAAACACCTCCAATTGTTAGAAAAATTGGGGGCGTTACAATATGTAGCTTCTAAGCACACTACCCCACCTAGGAGATAGCCACCCTCGATCAGCGACACTCGAGCATCAAAGACTAGGCTCAAAAGTATTTCTTCGTGTACGGCTTGGGTTGGGAGTATCCCATGCGAGACGAGGTTCACTAGGAGTACCCCATTTGGGCTCTTCTAGCTAACCTGGAAGAAGGAGGCTAGGCTAGAGACAGTGATAGATTGGGTGTCGGCCTACTCTGCTGGCTAGAAGACCAACTTGGCCCTTTCCAATGTCAACATATAGAGTTACATATCTACGCTCGATTGTTCATGCTAATCGGTCAGAACTTCTTGGGCGAAATCTCGTCCCCTCATGGCCAAAAGTGTGCCTCCAGCTCTTCCAATAGCAAGGAGAAGCAGCCAAAGGTTCATTAGGGCCCAGGAGGGGGGTTCCCATGGTAAGGCCGACGGATCCAGCAATGGAGGAGATGCTCCCAAGATCGGGGTTGTAGGATCCAGTCCCTCCTCTTCCCACATGGAGTCGAGATGGCCGGATTGAGGGTCTCTGGTAGAAGACAAGGAGTCTCGGGGCCAAGCGAGGTAGTCCACGAGCCATGTCAGGGGGTCCTGAGACTAGGGGGCCCCGGGACTAGGGTCTGAGGAGTTCGTGCACCCGGAGATCCTGATCCCTTCCACCTAGGTGAGCATGTCCTTTCTAAGTGGGTTGCACACCACGCTTGGGCCTTCTTCTTCTTCATCTTGCCCGTGCATGACCTTTGCGACTTTGTTAGTCCAACCGAAGTTCTTACTCAGGGAAGAAGACAACACTGGTGAGCTTCAGGTTGCCCTTCTTTAGCACCTTCGCTTATCCCACCCCCCGTGGGGCCAAGGTAGTGGAGCCGTTTGTGTCTTTCAAGGACACGCTTACTAGGGACTTGGCCTTGACCCGTGGCGAGTCTAGGGACTCAGGTTTCTTTGGTCACGAGGCTCGAAAAGTCTGGGGACTTAACGTTTACCCCGCGGCAAGTCTAGGGACTTGACTTTGTTTATTTCTAAATTTGATGACAAAGAGTTTGAGATGAACATCCACACATTTTCATTTACTAGACAATTTTACAAGTACATGGCATTTCATTCATGGTTGATGCTCTCTATTTCAAAGTGAAATATTTCTTTAGGTGTTGGACATTCCATGGGTAGGAGAGCTTGCGACCCTAGTTGTCTTTGAGGCAATAGGAGCCGGGTTGGTTGGTCGTGCTTACTACATACGGGCCTTCCCATTGTGGCCTCTTCTTTCGTTCTTCCTGGGTAGTAACTCCGATCTACTTTAACACCAATTCACCTACTTTAAAGGAATTCAGTCTAACCCGCTTGTTGAAGTACTATTCTACCTTACTTTTGTTATTCACCATTTTGTTATTCACCGTTCGTATTGATGCCTCTTCCTTCCTTTCCTCTAGGAGATCTAGGCCATCTGCTAACCTTTCACTGTTAGTGTTTGGGTCGAAGTGCTGGACCCAATATGTGGGCATCCCTAATTCCACGAGAATCATTGCCTCGCTCTCGTAAATGAGGGCAAAAGGCGTCTTCCCAGTGGGGGTCTTGATAGTAGTTCAGTATGCCAATAATACATCCGGGAATTGTTCGACCCATCCTCCTTTGTGAGCTCCCAGCTTTTTCTTTAGGGTGGATAGTAGAGTCAACTGGCCGGGTGACAGTGCAAGGACTACTTCTGTCCCTGCTTGTTGAGTCTTGTTGGCCAGTGATGGTGTCAAGCAATATCCACTTGGCACGTGCCTTTTAGCTACTCTCGCTACTGAGTCGTGGGCCTTCCCATATTCCATGTGCCAAGCCGATCCCGGGGATAACTTCCCTATCATACTATATCGGTTTCCTCCTAGACTACAAGAGATAATTTAAAGGTTGTGGCCCAAATTATGATATCATTAATTTGGGTTTAATTATAATTATTGGTATAAAATTTTTAATCAAATTATCTCCCGGACTACAAGAGATAATTTCAAGGATTTTCAAATTTTTGGTTTAATTATGATATCAGATAGTATCATTAATTTGATTAAAAATATTAAAACTTAATTATTTCATTTAAAATTTAAATGTTACATTGTAACACTTCAAAAATTATAAAAAAAAAAAATTGGAAAGACATTTTCATTCATTTAAGAGAATTTAGAAATTTAAAGAATTGAAAACAAAACATGATTACTGACATTGTGCATAATAAGGTTTATTCTACATGAGCTATTTAATCAACAAAAATTAGAGATTGAAATTGAGAGAGAGAAAAAAAAATTCTACAAATTAGGTATATATCCTACCCATCCGGAAACCGGGGCGTTAAGTCGTTGCTCTTCCGCCACTAGTGCACATTATAGGCTAATTCCATGATCGTGTTTCTCGCGTCAGGAATAAACTCAGCAGCGCACACTTTCTTTTCTTCTCTCTCTAAAATTAACGTGTTTTGACCAGTCTGTTGACTCATCATGCGCCCACTTACTTTTATTTTACATATATGCACACTCACAGAAAATGTAGTCTTACCTTCTCCGCATCGAACTCATTTTCATAACACTTATTTTCCTCCTTTGTGCCATGAGAACGGTTATGGAGATCAAGAAGAAGACCAGTGCTTGGGTGGTCCTTTTGCATTGGTATCTTTCCTTAGCAACTACCATGTCTACTCCTTGTCATGGAAATCGAAATCATGTCATCTCATGCAGAAAAAGAGAAAGAGAAGCTCTTCTGAGCTTCAGAAAGAGTATCACAGATCCTTCCAATCAACTCTCATCTTGGGTTGGTGAAGATTGTTGCATGTGGAAACGAATTAGCTGTGACAATATGACTGGCCATGTTGTCATGCTAGACCTCCGAAATCCAAAAGATCCCAATACTGCATTTGACGCTTTTAACCAGTCAAAGTTGGGAGGGGTCATAAATGATTCTCTTTTCGAATTAAAACATCTTCGCTATTTGGACTTGAGTTTTAATGGTTTCGAGGGTGCGATTCCTCCTCAACTGTCAAATCTCTCGAACTTACGTTATCTTAACATCCGAGGTCTCGACTTGACTACTGTTGATGATCTAGAATGGTTATCACATCTGTCGTCGCTAAAATTTCTGGATATGAGTGAGATATCTCTTGATGCAGCCCCAAACTGGTTACAGGTGATGAACATGCTTCCTTCTTTGTCAGAATTACACTTGTCTGGTTGTCAGCTTCATAACTACGATCCCAAGATTTCTTACGTTAATTTTTCGTATCTCAACGTTCTTGATCTTTCCTTCAACAAATTTTCGGATTCAAAATTTGCCTGGTTATATAATCTTACTTCTCTTGTTACCCTCAATTTAGATTCTTGTGCCATTCAGGTTCAAATTCAAGTTATTTTCGAAAACATGATTCGCATGTCTGACCTGAGATATCTAAATCTTTGTGGTAACAACTTCTTTAACACACGATCTGACTGGTTATACAATATAACTTCTCTTGAAAAACTTGATCTTTCACATAACCAAATTCAAGGTGTCCTCCCTAGTGTCATTGGGCAGTTTTCCCAACTGACCTATCTTGATCTTTCACATAACCAAATTCAAGGTGCCCTCCCTAGTGTCATTGGGCAGTTTTCCCAACTGACCTATCTTGATCTATCAAAGAATAAGCTAGAAGGAAATTTACCTAGATCCTTGGTAAATCTTTGTAATCTACAGCATTTAGATTTATCTAGCAACAAACTCGAGGGAGGTATCAATGAACTTTTAGGACAGTCGTCTTCATGTAGCATAAAAAATTTACAGTTTTTAAGTCTGGCCATGAATCAACTTTCGGGTACTCTTCCCGATCACTTAGGGAAACATGAAAAAATATCTGTTCTCTTACTTTACTCGAACAAATTTTCTGGTCCAATTCCCGAGTCTATAGGAAGGCTGTCATCACTGAAGCTTTTATTCATCTTTGACAATAAATTAAACGGGACGTTTCCTGAAAGTTTTGGGCAGCTTTCAAATCTTGAAGAGATAGACATTTCTCACAACGTTTTGAAGGGTTCTGTCTCTTACATGCATCTTTCCAAGTTGACAAGATTGAAAACCTTTTCGGCCTCTTCAAACCCCTTGACTTTGAATGTAAGCTCTAATTGGGTTCCTCCTTTTCGACTTCAAAATCTTAAGATGGAATCATGGAAACTAGGGCCACGATTTCCTGCATGGCTTCAATCACAAGATGAGCTTCAAGTGCTAGATTTATCGAATACAGGTATTTCAGATGTAATCCCTCCCTGGTTTTGGAACCACTTTCCAAAGATCAGGCAACTACATCTTTCTCAAAACCAGATTCGTGGCAGACTTCCAAGTTTATCTTTTGTAAGAGAAGTCTATCTTGGCTCAAACAACTTCACAGGCCCATTGCCCAATATCTCTTCCACAATTTCAGGATTAGATCTTTCCAACAACGCATTTAGTGGGTCTCTTGATCTCATTGTTTGTGAACAGAAAGATAGAATGAATGATCTGGCTATCCTTGATGTATCCAGAAATCTTTTATCCGGAGAAATTCCCGACTGTTGGATGAACTACACCAATTTACAAGTGTTAAACTTGGGGGCCAATAAGCTGACAGGAAATGTACCCAGCTCCTTGGGTAAGCTATCTTCACTTCAATCATTATCCTTGAACAAAAACAACTTGTCCGGAAGTTTACCATTTTCCTTGGAGAGTTTCAAAGAGTTAGAGCTTTTAGATCTCAGTGAGAATCATTTCACCGGTGGCTTACCCAATATTCGGGACTTGGGAAATACTTTGGACAAGCTTAAGGTTATCGTGCTTCGCTCAAACAAGTTCGATGGCGGTATTCCTCGGGAGCTTTGTCACCTCAACTTTCTTCATATCTTGGATCTTGCACATAACAACTTGTCAGGACATATTCCGCCATGCTTTGGGAATTTCAGCGCCATGAGGGCTCAGGACTCCACAAGAGACTTCAATTTTCTCACAGAAATGGCATATTTGGTAACGAAGAGAAAAGAGTATGAATATAGAAAAATGCTTCCACTTGTCACAAGCATGGACCTTTCCTGCAACAGCTTAAGTGGGCATATCCCCGAGGAACTCTCCAATCTCTACGCGATGCGATTCTTGAACCTATCCAACAATCAGCTTCGAGGGAATATTCCCGGGGGGATTGGTGGCATGACATCATTGGAGACTCTCGATATCTCAATGAATCAACTCACAGGTGCAATACCTCATAGCATGGCGAGTTTAACACTCCTGAGTCATTTGAACTTGTCATACAACCACTTATCTGGTAGAATTCCCAAGGGATCTCAGTTCCAAACCTTTACTGCACTGAGTTTCAGTGGGAATCGTGACCTTTGTGGCTTTCCTCTCACAGTCAAATGTAGCGAAGATTGGAATGGAGTTGACACAAATGTTGACAATGATAAAAACGGTGGCTGGATTGAGATGAAGTGGTTTTATTTGAGCACGCCATTGGGATTTGTGGTAGGTTTTTGGGGTGTGTTGGGTCCATTAGCATTAAACAGGGCTTGGAGATGTGCTTACTTCAAGTTTTTCGATGACTTGAAGTACAAAATCTTTGGCTAGCTGTGTTTGAAAGCGCAAAAATGGCATGCATTACCAATGATGACGTCCATGTTCGTGCAAGTTGTGGGGATATAATTGTTTGTTTTATTTCAATAAAGTGACGTGCATCGTTATTAATTTTTTGTTGTCTAATATTCTAGTCTATTTTCTGCGAATACACTCATGCACATGGTAAAATACTGAAATCAAAAGCGGAATAAGCCCAAGCCGAGAGGAGATTTTCCATTTTCTTAGCATGCATCATCGCTTAGAAACCAGAGTTCCACCGCCACTAGTCCAACGGCAATGGTTTTGGGCGTGAAAAAAAGAAAAAGAAAAAACAAATATCACAAATCCAATCCAGATATATCCCAAAACCAGAGCATCAAAAAATCCATTATCACATATTCACAAATTCAATTCATAAGAAATAACATCACCATTGGCCTTCATGACTGGTGACCGTTCGGTAGCCGAGAGCCCATTCAAAAAACAAAGAACACCAATCTGTTGACACCATTAGTAATAACTAAAGAAAAAAACATACTTTTTCAAAGAGAAAGAAAAAATTGACTTTCGAATAAAAAATACAGAACTTGAGAGCGAGAGAGCGGAGAAAATTGTTGAGTTCAAGGTAGAAAGAGAGATCTGAGATGGCGTGGGTATGGTTGGAAGCAATGTTACCTCTGGGAATCATAGCCGGAATGCTCTGTGCTATGGGTAATGCTTAGTATTACATTCACAAAGCCGCTCATGGCAGGCTGAAGCACAATGGCAACGGCATGTGGGTGTTGAGAATTTGGACCTCCCAAATTCACCCCTCTAGGATCTACCATTTGCAGGAATAACAAGAAAAATAGAGAAATAATAACAACACAAGAAATTTACGTGGAAACTCCAAAACATGAGAAAAACCACCAGACCCAGAGAAGAAAATTCAATATGTGAAAAATTGTTACAATCACACAATTTCTCTCCTCACCCCAATCACACCCACAAAGCTTTCCCCACTAGTAAAACTTTAACTCACACCTCTTCCCATTTTACAAAAATGGACAACAGAGGAATTTAACTAGAGTCAAAAGTTACTAGCTAAGCATTTGACTGGTGCACTTAAACTAAGAGGCTAAGCCTCTTATTTATACTTGAGTCCTACGCTTGTTGAATTAAATCTCACCGATGTGGGACTTAAAACAAAGCAAAAAATCAACAATCTCCACCTTGCGACTTTGACTGGTCCCACAGCCAAGCTCCACCTCAATGAAGATCTTCATAGCTTCCGCTATCATGCTTCACCATAAAAACATACCCACTCAGAATAAACCAATTCCAAGCATTTCACTTCGGCCCATGTCGAAAACAACATTGCTAAAAATTTATGGTGTAACTTCCACGTTTGGCTTTCCTGGAAGTTCATCAGCCATCGACATGAATTTCCACCACACACCCTGCATCAATGCCAAACCAATGCCCGTGTGCAAACTTGTGGATCTGCTAATATTAAGACATCCTCTATCATGGCAACTTTGGGAATTGACAGCATGCCATGAGGACGAACATGTCCCTTTTTCCATGGAGAGAGACACAATGTTAGCATCAATACCAGTATCTCCATTTACTGACTTGGAGCCACTTGCCGAACCAGCTCCTTGTACTAGCCGTTTCACCAGTCGCTAGTATCACTGCTGACTTCAGGGGTTGATCTGCTCTTCCACACCTTGTGTAAACCAATTTCTCCATCTCATTCCTAATATCGCCTTGATGAATTTTTACTGTAGAAATGAATAGTACCTCACTAAGTCAGTTCCCAGGAAAGATTGGAGGGTCACAATGGACACACTTAAAATTTCCAATCTCCTAGACAGAACCTCCTTAGACTGTACGTATCCACACTACCACACCAAAACTCCACCCCACAAAAAGAACCTAGTGGCTCTGATACCAATTGTTGGGAATTTGGACCTCCCAAATTCACCCCCCTAGGATCTACCCTTTGCAGGAATAACAAGAAAAATAGAGAAATAATAACAACACAAGAAATTTACGTGGAAACTCCAAAACAGGAGAAAAACCACCAGACCCAGAGAAGAAAATTCACTATGTGAAAAATTGTTACAATCACACAATTTCTCTCCTCACCCCAATCACACCCACAAAGCTTTCCCCACTAGTAAAACTTTAACTCACACCTCTTCCCATTTTACAAAAATGGACAACAGAGGAATTTAACTAGAGTCAAAAGTTACTAGCTAAGCATTTGACTGGTGCACTTAAACTAAGAGGCTAAGCCTCTTATTTATACTTGAGGCCTACGCTTGTTGAATTAAATCTCACCGATGTGGGACTTAAAACAAAGCAAAAAATCAACAGTGGGATGTGGCTATTGAACGGCGGGACAAGAAGCTCATTGAGAAGGTCTTTGCCGCTGCTCATAATTAAGAGGTGAGTGAGATGCGAGGTGGTGGGGGGAGGGCTCGACGCCGGTGCAAGGTGTTCATGATTTTTTTTGTTTTTTTTGGTTTGTGCAGATTTTTGGCAAATAAATTTTTATTTTATTGCGTATTTTATTTTTACACAATAATTGAATTAGTTTTACCTATATGGTGAAATTTATCATAATCTCGAAATTTTTTTAACTATTTGAGTTCGGCTCGTTGGTTTGCGAACTAGTTTTTGACTTTTAATCATAATCCTTCCCCTGAGAATTTTCTATGATCAGTTTAGCATATTTTCTCAATCTTAATCTCTAACTTTTATTAATTAATTAGCCGTCAAAATAATTATTATTCTATTCCGCATTAAGATTGTACTGATCATATTTTCTCACTAAGGAAAAATTTAATCTTGAAGCATACAACATCTGAGCTATAATTTTTAGAATACCAGCCGATTAAACATGGTAGCAGATCAGTAATACGCATAATTGTGACACAGATTGCAACTTATGAAGCCATCTCATAAAGATGTTATGAGAATAAATATATCTCGAGTTGACTGAGAGAGTATTTTGTCATTCATATATATAATGCTACCATGTACAAACAATTCTATCTAAGGAAACTATACAAGATAGAAAGAATGCTAGAATAAAGGAAATTACATATTAACTATATACAACAAGACACATTAACTATATACAGCACAGCAGAATCGAATTGACTTTCCAAGTTTGTACATGTTACTGAGATATTGTCGTTTGCTAAGATATTGCTACTTGATTTTAGCTCATTAATTTGCTTTATTGTCGACTTCATTCTTTATATTTCCCCTCAAACTTGGCTGTGGTAGGGAACAAAGGCCAAGTTTGTCTCTTAGCATTTCGAATGGACCCTTAAGCAATGGCTTTGTAAAAATATCAGCAAGCTGATCAAGAGAGGTAACATACTTAGTCTCTAAGGAACCAAGTTCTACTCTCTCTGACATAATGATAATCAAGTTCTATACGCTTTGTTCGAGCATGTAGAATAAGATTTACTAGCATATACAAAGCACTCAGAAGGATTGAGATCCATGTTAACTCAACTGTAGTAGATGCCATGGCCCCATATTCAATCTCAGCACTTGATCTACACACTATAGGTTGCTTCTTTGCACTCCATGAGATACAATTGCTGCCAAGGAAGGTATAGTACCTTGATGTAGATCTTCTTGTTGTTGGGCAACCAGCCCAATTTGCATCATAAAAACTATAGAGATATAGTTTCGTAGGCCAAGGTTTACAGTGCCCTGCAAATACTTCAAAATCCTCTTAACAAACTTGAAATGAGTAACAGTTGGTGGTTGCATGAATTGGCAAACAAAGTTGACACAAAATGACAGACCTGGTCCTGTAAAAGTCAGTTACTGTAACCCTCTGACAATACTTTTGTAAGTTGTTGGATCATGATATGGCTGATTAGAAGCAGTGAGGTGTTGACCTTTTGATGGCATAGGTGTAGACAAGGGCTTACACTGATGCATATTGGCCCGATTTAGCAAGTCCATAATATACCTATGCTAAGATAAGAAAAGATATGAACTAACTTTATGAACTTCTATTCCCAGAAAATGGTGAAGAAAACCAAGATCTTTAATTGAGAATTGAGAACTGAGAACTGAGTTTGGAAATCAGCAACTGAATTATGTTGGGATTGTCACCTGTAACCACCACATCATCTACATACAGTAGAAGTATTAGTATCCAATATTTAGAATGACATATAAACAAACTTGGATCTGTTGAACTTGAATAAAACCCAAGTTGTAAAAGAAAGTCACTGAGTTTGTCAAACTAGGCTCGAGGAGCCTATTTGAGGTCATACAAGGCTCGAGTGAGTTTGCACACATTCTGAGGATGATGCTCATTTAAATAGCCTGGTGGCTGATGCATATAAATAGGTTTGTTAAGGAAGCCATGAAGAAAAGCTTTCCTAATATCTAATTGACAAAGTTCCCAGTTTTTAACAGTGGCAAGTGTGAGAACCACTCTAATATTAGTAGGCTTCACAATTGGAGAAAAGGTTTATGAGAAGTCCACACCATCAACTTGACTAAACCCTTTAGCAACTAATCTTGTTTTAAGTCTTTCAAGTGTGCCATCTGCCTTTAACTTATCCTTGTACACCCACTTCAATCCAATGGCATTCATGTCAGCAGTTCTTGGAACCAATTCCCAGGTTTTATTAACTGCAAGTGAAGCTAGTTCTTCTTCCATTGCAGCAGACCATCCAGAGTGATTTCTTGCAAATTTTATAGATTTTGGCTCAGCAGGAATAGAGACCAAATTATGAAAGTTTGCATAACATGGGTTAGGTTTGTGTATTCCACACCTAGCCCTGGTTTGCACAGGATGCTGAATTGGGAGTTCCTGCATAGCAAGTTCAGCAGGAATAGGAGAAGTTGTATTGTGCAAGGGACTTGATTCTGGATGTCATGCTGCAACCAAAGGAGGTGTTAAACAGTTGCTCTCTATCTGAAGCAATGATGAGGGAGGAGGAGCAAATGCAGAGGGCAAAGGCTGCAAAATAGATTCCTTGGAAGTGCCATTGTGCCATTCTATGAAACTGGAGAATTCCCCTTCAACAAGAGGAGAATCATATGACATAGTTGGCTTAGAATAAGGCAGGACAGACTCATCAAACACAACATGCCTTGATGTATAGATTCAACCAGTTGGTGGATAATGGCATTTGTAGCCTTTGTGTTTGGTGTTGTATCCAAAAAAGACACATGGCAATGACTTAGGTTCAAGCTTATTGGACCTATAATCTCTAAGATAAGGAAAACATCTAGGCCCAAGTGTTTTAAGAATGCTATAGTCAGGATGTTTATCATAAAGTCTGAAGAAATGGGAGTCCATATTAAGCATAGGAGATGGCAGTCTATTAAGCAAGAAAACAGCAGCAGAAAAGCAGTCTAACCAGAATCTAAATGGGACTTTGTCGTGAAACATCATAGTCAAACCTAAGTTGGTTATACTACTGTGTTTTCTTTTAGCTTTGCCATTTTGTTCAGGTGTTTTAGGATAGGCAGGTTGATGAAGAATTCCATGGTTGTGAAAGTATTGAGTGAGGTTCTTGTCATTAAATTCACACCCTTCGTAAGTTTGGAAAACATGAATTTTGGCATTAAATTGGCACATGACAAACATATGAAAAAGGTAGAGTCAAGATCAGATTTTTGTTTGAGAGGAATCAACCATGTGAAATTTGTAGCTTCATCAACAAAGATAGCATAGAATCTACATTTTTCTCTAGAAAAAGTGGGATCAGGTCCCCATAGATCACAATAAACTTTTTGGAAAGGAATACTGACAATATTTTCTTTTGAAAGAAAAGGCAATTTACAAGCATTTCCCATTTGACAGCTCATACAAGTTTCAGAAGAAACATGTTTTGAATCAAGAGTAATAAACTTCTTAGTACAAAGTTTTTATTCTGAGGAGTTGGGACAGCATCATAAAAAATGTATAGTCCCTTCTGCTTCCTGCGCATTGCCATTGTCTTCATGGTTACCCTGTCTTTTATCACAAAGCCATGTCCATCAAACTCAAATTTCAATGGATAATTAGATGTAAGCTTACTAATAGATAATAAATCCTTCTTAATGTCAGGTACCACTAGCACATCTTTCAACTAAATTGGAGATTGAGAGGACCCAACCATTATTTGATCAACATGAGTAATAGGTAAGACCTTGCCATTGCCAACCATTACACCATCATGACCATTATATGAAATTAATGAGTGAAGAGTACCTTCATTAGCAGTCATATGGTTAGTGGCACCCGTGTCTGGATGTCATGAAGATGTGTTAGGAGTTTTATCCATTTTGATTGTTGCAAAACTTTGAGGAAGACTATCATTTGTGAAATAATGATTAAAGCGATTGAAACACTTGAGTGCAGTATGGTTTCTTTTGTGACAGATTTGACAAATAACTTATTCTTTGTTTGTAGATTTGAAATTTGAAGATTGACCACGAAATTGATTGCTTGGGGTGGAGTTTGATTTGGATCCAGTGGATTGGCCTTGGACAAAGCCACGACCTTTGGATGTATAGGAACCTGTGTTAGCATTTGGATTCTTTTGTTTGTGTGACATACTTCTATCCATAGAAGACCATAGGTGAAGGAGCAGTATCAAATTTGCATCTATCAACATAGCTTTCCAATAGAGTAGCTACTTCAGAGTATGATGGAACAAGAGGCCTAAGCATAATTACTGTAAAAACTTCAAATTCCTTACCAAGACCATTGAGAAGCCACCAAGACTTCTTGTCATGTTCAGAAACAGGCTTGCCAATATCAGCAAATTCATCACAGATTGTTTTAAATCTCCTCAGGTATTCACTCGGAGAATCAGATCCTTTTGTGATTGAGGTAAGTCTTTGCTTAAGAGCAAGACTACGATTAGAAGATACTTTTGCAAAGGCATGAACAAGAGTACTCCAAACCTTTGAAGCAATGTTTAGACCAACAACAATGCCTAACACTTCCTCATATAAGGTGGTTGTAAGCCATCATTTGACCAGCCTATCAGACCTACGTCACTTGTGATAAAGTGGATTAGGTTGAGATATATTAGACGCATCTAGAATAAATTGTGGTGGGGGTGGATATCACCTGTGATGAATCCTTGAAGATCATAACTTTCAAGAATGTTCAGCATCTGTGTTTTCCAAAGCAGAAAGTTTGACGAGTTGAGTTTGAGAGAGACATAGTTGGATACATTCTGTGACACAGGCAGAAGACTCCGTGTGATAGAAAAAAAAAACTCTCTAGTAACCCATATAGGCTCTTGATACCATAAAGATATTTTGAGAAGAAATATCTCTAGTACATATGAAAAATGTGACCACATACGTAGTACAAAAGGTGCAAGGTTAATTTGTTATCCAGAGATGTGAGATTTAAACAAATATCATGAATGCTTTATTGGGTGTGAGTTAATTGAGAGAAATATTAGTAGTTAGTTGAACAACATCTAGCTAGGTTAATTTGTATTGCGTTAATGCATAAGTTGTAGTAAGCAGTAGTGCCATTTGCTGGTATATTGTTAATTTCATGAACTTGTTTGAACAGTACTAATATATGTCCTAGTTGTCTTTCTTTATCAACAAAGGCCCGATTCAAGGGGCAAGAAGCAAGAGAGCAATATTTCTCTCTATTGGTTGGTCATCCCCTAATGATGGCATCATCATTTTTGTAAAAAACACAGTAGGTTGAATTCAGTGATATGGTTGATGCAGGTTATCTCACCTTTGGTGGTAGAATGATAGACAGCTCTCTAATTACCATTGTGGAATGAGATATACCTCCTAAAGATTTGCTAGCTATCTCCTTTGCATACAGAGTCTGCACTACACACAGCCAAGTTCATGCTTTTTGTCATATAATAATTGGCTTGAATTTTTATGGTATGGTATCTGATGCAAATTCAAAGATTTTAAAAGTAGTAAAAACAAGATTCAAAAATGCCAGCTTTGCTTGATTGTTGTGGGGGCTCAAATGGGACTACATATCTAAGTTATTCCAGTGTAAATGTCAATGAATGAATATAACTACTAACTTTATGTTATTTTCTTATTTCATGAAATAGTTTTAATAACCCTTGTTGGAAATGCAAGAATGGTTTTTTAAATAAGTAATTTATGTTTTTAATCTTTAGGGTGATGATTCTCATGTTTTGTTTTTGTTTTTTTTTTGTTTTGTCCACTATATTCAATGATTCATTCTTGATGTTCTTTATACTGGGAGCTCATGAAACTTAGCTTCTTCTGCTGTTTCAGCGCACATGCATAGCTTTGACTTTACTGTTCTCATGATGTGCTCTTGTATACTCATTTAGTCATTCACCCACAGTTAATGTTGCAGCTTTGGTGGGCTTTACTTCCATGGAAGAGGAGAAAACAGCAATTGGCATTGGGATAAAACCATACTCATGAAACGAGCTCCTCCATTTGGTCAGTTTTTTTTTTTTTTTTTCATTGGCAAATTATTTGGAAAGAAATTCCAATCAATATTCTACTAAAGAATGTACATTGTGGTTGACTTTGAGAACTAAAAAAATGTACATGTTTGCAGCAATTGAGATCAATGAAGAAGGCATCCAGTTTTGAGAAGAAGAGTTGAAGAAGGCAGTTTTGAGATCATGAAGAAAACAACTTCCAAGGGATGATCACGACATGCTTAGGAAATGTTACCCTATATTGAAGATGGGAGGACACCTGTAAAACAATATTAATATATTGTGGGATGTTAACTTAGAATGAACTATCATGAATTTCAATTTAAACTCTTTTCATTAATGTAAGATGATTGGGATGTTTAAACCTTCAATATATATATATATTTCAATGATGAATTCATGATATTGTAATGCTTATTAGGAAATACAATTGATCAAATGTATCATAGATTAAATTGATGTTGAAAGCAAGCTAAATTGTATAATTATCATAGCATTTACTAAAAAAAAGAAAATCAAATAATTTCCTACGATTAAAAGGAAAAGAAATTCAGTAGGAGAAACACATTTCCGACAAACTAACATTGTTGCATAAAAGTGACATCGATTATAATATTGTGTTGCGTAGTATATATTTCTAGTGCATTCACATCTATTTGCGGCTACCAAACTTCGCCGCAAAAAAGTGTTTCTATGCGACATCTTGAAATTGAGCCAGAATGATCTTTTTCTCACTCAACAACTGTGGCTCCTTTCAGGAGACGTTAAATGAGTGGCAAATAAATATTTACGATGTTAATGTTTGTTTTAGCAGCTACTTGGTGTTGCCAGAAATAGATGTTTTCCTTGTAGTGGACTTGAGTTGACTGAGAGAGTATTCTGTTATTCATATATATAGTATCATGTACAAACAATTCTATCTAAGAAAACCATACAAGATAGAAAGAATGCTAGAATAAAGGAAATTACATATTAACTATTTACAACAAGACACATTAACTATTTACAGCAGAGCATAATCGAATTGACTTTCCAAATTTGTTTATATTGCTGAGATATTGCTGCTTGATTATAGATCATCTGTTTTATTGTCGACTTCATTCCTTATACTCATCAGTAGCTACGCCCCTTTTTTCTTCTTTTTTCTTTTTTTAATGATCACTGCATGCATGGCGCTCTCTTTCTAGCCTCTAGCTAACTACCGCATATATAGTCAAAGAACAGGCATGCACTTGTTTTGCAATTAAAACAATTGCAACCATTTTATGTCTTTTGCAATGAATTTAGATGACTCAAAAAGTCATTTTTCTTGTAGTGAATTAATAGAGCCACTCCACTCAATACCAACACGTGGTTAAGAGATTCAATATGAGTATTAGAGCAACAATTACATTAATTTTGAGTTAATTAAGGGGATTTGCAAGTTAATTTGGAACATGCCTAGGCTTGTTATAAGTAAATGTTACTAACAGTTAGTTAGCTCTCTACTACAAATACAATTATAACTTTTAGAGTCGTTCTTTAATTAACTCATAAAAAAAATTGAAAAAAAAGAGCATTACGTATGTTAGTTTTATAATACGAGTGAACATACAAACAAACGTCTTTCCTGTTTATCTATGATTTTTTTAGACCAATCATGTTAGATTCTTGATCTTGAAATGGGAGATTTATTAATTTAAAGACTAGTCTAGTAGCCTTCTAATTAAGTAACGTACGTAGATATGCAATCTCAAAAACTTGATGTGGACTCTAAGACCAACAATATTGAGATAATTCGAACTAACATTATCTAACATGCATGAAGGCTAATAAATCACTACAAGAAATTTAATTTTTAGGGATGAAACTAAAAGTACTTTTCTCAGACGAAATTTTAATTTTGTCTCAAAACATGGAAAACCTTATAAATCCGTTCGAACTAAAACATAGTAGTTCGAACTGGAGATTCTGAGATGAATTAGGTCGTCTCCAAAAATCTATACCGTTCGAACTAATAAAATTTAAATCGAACAGAAAATTAATTAATTCGAATGCAATATTATTTGTTCGAATGAGTATTAATGTGTTCGAATGGTATTATTTAATTGAAAAGATATATTGTTAAAATTGTAAGAATACATATTTTTTCTATTAATTTTTTATCATTTCCAAAGTAAATAAAAAGGTCTATATATTATATATTATGATTTACAATGAATTAAAATATTTACAAATTCATAAATTAATTTTATGTAATTAATTTAAAAATATTTTAGTTAACTAAATATTAATTTAAAGATAGTGTCATTTTTTCAATTATCATGAACATTAAGTATAATGAGAAGAAAATATAATTAACAATAAAGAGGCTAGCAAACACTAAAAATAAAAACCATACTACCTTAATTACATCCCAAAATAAATTAGACGTTCTATACAACATAAAAAAAGTAAAATAATAACTATTAAATAAATCAAAATCCTCCTGTAAAGTTTGCAAGCGTCCTTCTAGGTCCTTAAGCTTCTCCATCATGGGCTGAATGAAGTCCCTCAATATAATGTCGCGGTGCTCTGCCAATATAGCTCGTACCTCATCCGGAGTAGCCCGAGCAGGGTGTCTCTCAATAGGGGCAGCAGTAGTAGAAGTTGGATCAGTAGGTGGAGGCTAATCCTGTAGGACTGTACGAGTCTTCGGTAAGTGACCCTTGCTCTTACTGAATGTGATCTTGTTAACGGGCCCCATCTGTGACAACATTCGCTCAGTCAAAGTCACTGTAACCCCTGAATGGAGTAGGAGGTTAGATATCAACAGTGCAAATGGTAGACTACCTCCACCCGAATAGCGTGACTCTGTGTGAATGCGAAGGAAGAAATATAATGCCAGATCAATCGACTCCCCCTGTGCTAACCGTAACAAAAATATGGCCCGCTCAATCCTGAAATCAGTCTTGTATTTTTTCGGATCAATGTTATTGATAAAGGGTTAGAATTGCATAATTAAGTTGTTTAAATTAGTGATTTATTTTATCAAATAAGGATTGAACACTTAATTATGCATCAAATTCTAATATTGAATGTAAAATTAATTGATGTCAATATTTTATACACATAAAGTTCTATATTTGCCTTTGAAAGAAATACATTTTTAATGCACATGCAGGAAATCCATTGAAAGCCACTCACACTCACGGCTGGAACTCAAACCAGCACATGCAGCTCAACACATGCAGCTAACGAATGCAGAGGATTGAAGGCACATGCAGAAATAAAATGTGCAGCTCACGAACACATGCATCAAACTGGAACTTGGGCCCACGGCAGATGCATCACTCGGACAGCAGCTCAGCTCACATGCATAAAACCTTGGACTGCAACCCATGGCAGCAAACCAGCACATGCAGAAAAGTTGGACAACACCTGCAGAAAACAGCACTCACACATGCAGAAGAAAAGCAGAACGGATGCAGAAAGTGGACAGCATCATTCACGGATGCAGAAAATGAAGAAGCAGAAAACAAAGCAAATCACGGCTAGAATCCATGGACCGAACACAGAAATCAACAACCACAGCAGCTATTTTTGTTTTACATAGAAACCGAAATGGAAGACTAGTGATTTACGGAAAAGGGTCAACATTTACGGAAAGAGAACTGGAGAGAGTTGACGTTCAGCTGATTTCTTCGGCTTGAGACACTTCGGCTGGAGGGAATTGACGGAAGGAAACAAAACAGAAAAAGGAAACTCACGGAAGACACATGCACATGCATAAAATGTAAAATACAAATGCAGAAAACAAGCAAAGCAGAAAACTTGGACCACGGCAGAAGCAAAACGTGGACAGCAACCAGCACCTGCAGAAAATCACGGCTGGAACTCAAATCTCTCACACATGCAACAAGACAGCACATGATGCAGAAAAACATGGACAGCAACCAATCTTGAGACAGCAACTCACAGCACACAGAAGAAACACACATGCAGAAAATAAAGTGTAATGCAACTCACGGATACAAACAGCAACTCTCGGCAGCTCTCATCACACATGCAGACCCTATAAAACTAAGGGGCTGGAAGCTTAGAAACAGACGGAATTTACTCTGCACTGGGACGTTGCAGCAGCACTTGTTTTGCTGGTTTCTTTTTCTTTTTGTTTCTGTTTTTATTTCAAACCTAGGGGGAGTTAGTTTTAGTTTTTTTTCTTTCCTGTATTTTCTTTATTTCAGTCAGCTGGTGTTGTTATTTTACTCTGTTTTTTTTTGTTTATGCTGGAACAGTTTTTTTTTACATAGTAGACGGAAGTTTTATTTTCTGCTGTTTTTTTTCTTTACGTTCAGCATTTTTTCACGTTGGTATTTATCTTTTCTTCATTCGTTTAGCATTTCTTTTATTCTTCTTCCCGTTTTTTAGCATCTGAAGTTAAGTTGTATTTCCTAGTTTTATTGGACGGAACCCTCTATTTCTGTTTTATTTTACTTTCATTTTTCTTACCCTTTCGTTTACGGTTGCAGCTTTTAATTTGAAGAGTCGGATTCAATTTTCAGTTTGTTCTTAGTTCAGATTATTGTTCGGTTGGGAGTATATTATTGCTTTGAATTTTTTTTCTTTTTCATTTCAGGACGGAAGGCCCTCTCTCTCTCGGGTTTCATTGTTCTTTGGGTTATTTTCTGTTTTTTTTACGGCTTTGCTTAGATTAATTTTTGTTACTAAAAATATCATGTGTAACTAATTTCTAAAGCTTGGGTTATGGAATGAGATTTAATTTATTTTAGATTCTAGTTTAATGCAATATTTTGTTATTTAATGTTGATTTCACTAAGTTACTAGTCGGATTCAAATGGAAAATAGATTGCGGCTCTTGCTCTTGTTTTGTTGTTGACGTAAGGCACAACAAAAGCTTGAAATTATCAAGGCTTCTTTCGATTGATTATAAATATAAATTTGGCTAGTAAATTAGAGAATTTCTTGAGAAAATATTGCAAAAACTTGAGCTTAATTTTTATCTTCCGAATATCAATACCTTGACTGGATTGTTAATCGAGAAATTATCTAGAATCCAAAATAAAAAGAATCTCAAACCCAACCCAACTGTGTTTGTTAATTTGCCTTTTTTTATTAGAAACTCTAATTTCAACTTTGATTATTTTTTGCATAGCATTTTAATTTTATTTTCATCTCTCATACTCGATTCATTTGTTACTCACAAATCTCTTATACGCTTTGATAACCCATTGTCCCTGTGGAATACGATCCTTGACTTATCCTTGATACAACTTGACACTTCTACACTTGGAAGCACATTCGAAACCGAGTCAGTTATACCCGAAGATCAAATTAAGCATTCTGAAAAATGCTATACAGTCGGCCTGTCGGATCACTTTACTGCCATCATATGGAGGAGTCGAAGGGTCTCGCACTAGGTCACGAACCTTATCGTCTGTGAGACCATCATCAGGTACCTCATCGCCGCTCTCACTATCATCTGAGCCAGCATCCAGCTCTGCGGTTTGTACATCCGGCGCTGGCAATGAGGATGCGACTGTTGTGTCCTCTCCAGATGGTGTAGTCGCTGCTCTCGCTGCTGCTGCTGCAATAATGCGAGGAGAGAAGATCACCAGACTGCTCACCCATGGCACGGTAAAACTCACCGACCATCTCAGGATATGATGTGCCCCTCTGTTGACAGATCGGGGTCCATCCACGATCAGTGATGATCTCATGTATGCTCCGCCCCTCCCAAGTGAGGTCACAGAAGTCACCCAAAATGAGCTCCCGCTCAACTAGTATAGGCCTCACGGCCGGCTGAGAAGGAGCTGCGGAGCTACTTTCGACTGTCTGGGGTCGGGAACGTTTTTTTCCGCTGCTGCTTGCCATTAGTATACTGTTGATGTAAAAAATATATATGTAATGTAATTAAAGTGAATTAGAGGAATGATGATGTTGTGCTGCCATGTTTGGCAACTGCTTATTCGAATGGATTCTAATAAGTTCGAATAAGGGCTGCCAATAGGTGATATTCAGTTCGAATGGCCTTTAATTCCATTTGAATGAAATTTAAAGTCATTCGAATGAACATAAAATTAATTCGAATGACCTCAAATAACTCCATTCGAATGAGCCTAAAGTCCATTCGAATAAACCTAAATTCCATTCGAATGGCCTTAACTTTTCATTCGAATGGAATTTATCTTCATTCGATTGGAACTGAGCCAAACAGACATGGCTGAGTTGACTCAGTCCCAAATCGACATACTCATTTTTCAACCCGAATCCAAAATTTTAATCGGTAGAAATGATTTAGGAGTAAATCCCCATCATTTCTACCGATTAACATTGTGTCATTTGGCCCCAAAACAACAAAATGGGGTCAGATTGATTCAAAATCCGACCTTCCCAAAACTAACAAAAAAATCAATAAAAATCAAACCCATTTAACTCATACCTCTTGTTCTAGGAGATTTGAGGACTTGGTCGGAGTTGGTGGCGGCGTTGTGGCTGCTAACGGCGGAGGATTCGATCGTAAATTCGAATGAGAGGATGCACGAAATGAATATAGAAGAAACTGTATCGCGGCTTATATTACGTAATTTCGTTCGAACGGACTTGTAATCTGTTGCCCAGATGACTAACACAAGAGGGGGGTGAATTGAGTTGTATTTAAAAAAAATAACAATTACAAATCAAATATACAATAAAAATATAAACAAAATATGAAACAGCAATAAATATAAAGAGTAAGGGTAAGAGAGAAGCAAACTCAGTATGTTAACGAGGTTCGGCCCCACTGCCTACGTCCTCGCCTCAAGCTACCCCTTGAGGATCCCCGAATTCACTATTCAATCTCCTTCAGGTGGAGATAGAAACCTATTACACGTTTGAACAACACCGCTACAAAGGATCCGTGTAGAACACCCTCTACACTTGCAATCACCTTACACGTGGTGATTCAACGATTCCCTGTGTAGAACACTTTCTACACGCACAAGGGTTGTACACACCCTTTTACTGATACAAGAATTGATAGTGGGTAGGATATCAGAAAACACTCCTCAATGAGTGAAATAAGAACAATACAAGCACAAACTATATCTCTCAAAATGAATAAGGGTTAAGGCTCAATGCTTAGAGAAGAGAGAATGAAAGCTTTGAATGAGAGTTGTATGCTCTTGGTGTTGTGAATGTGAAGCTCTCAAATGATCTATTTATAGGCATATGAGACTTCATATTCAAATTTAAAAAGATTCACATGTCAAAAACATCATCATTCATTTTTCAAAAATTTCAAACCTAATCTTTTTACTTTTTGCATGTGACAAAAGGAGCACACTTTGCTTTTCAAAAATTTCAAACCTAATTTTTTACTTTTTGCATATGACAAAAGGAGCACACTTTACTTTTCAAAATATTCAAACAAAGGCATCTTCCTTTTGCATAAGTCAAGAAAAGCATCAATCACTTTTGAAAATATTCAAATAAAACATGCACATGTGAAAGATGACAATCAATCATCTTTAATATTTTCAAAGTTCAACCCTTTAATCATGGCATGCACATGTGAAAGATGACAATCAATTATCTTTCAAAATTTTCAAATTTAATTTTCAAAATATTCATGCACATGTGGAAAATGTATTTTAATGGTTTATGATAAAATATTAATTTTTGAGCCTTAATCCTAATTTCAAATTTTAAGAGATTTACAACATTTCTCTATGACTTTAATGTGAACTTGTTTCCTTCTTACTCATGCTTGTTTCCTTGATGTGCTTGACTCCATTGTGTGGACAAATTGAGCTTGAGACTCCTTCATTTTTTGAATTCATTTGTTATCATCAAAATCCATGTGTAAATATATAATTTCACAAAACTTGAAACCTTAGGTTCAACATAATCAGTTCGAACTAAAAGGGTATAAGTTCGAACTAAAAGGGTATAAGTTCGAATGAATTATATAATACTTCATAAAAAATATATATATATAAGTACAAGAGGTAAAAGGACTAGTATTACATTATTAATACTAGTATATAATACTAGTATTAGTACTAATAAAAAATTTCCCACTAGTATATATAATATAGTATATATATATATAATATATATTATACTACTATATATATATAGTATAGAGTTTTATACTAGTTACTTATATATATTGTAAGTAACTAGTATATATATATGTAATAGTATATATATTATGCATTAGATGAGTATAAAATAGTATTGTGTAAAGCATTGCATTATAAAGTAATATACTAAGTATATAGTAAAACATTGCATTAAATATAAGTACAAAATACATATTTCTAATATATTTAGTTTGTATATTAGTAATAAACCAAGTACTTAGACTATATTATCAAGTATTACAATACTATTAGTTTTTATATTTTTATGCTATCTATACTTTAATATCACTTAGTATTATACTATTAGTGATACTTAGTATTATACTTATAGTGATACTAACTATAAGTATAACACTATTAGTGATTGTAAATAAAATATTAGTTCTATTTTAAATACTTAATATTATAGATTGATAAGAAACTTAGTATTATGCTATTAGTGACACTTAGTATTAATTTATACATATACTCATAATAATATTGGGTATATTATGTGTATAGTTATATATTTCTATAATTATCTATTCGAACGAATATAAAACAGTTCGAATAGAGATAATTCATGTTCGAACGAATTTTTTTTTGTTTGGAGGAAAAATTCGCGCCAAATTATCGGTATATGCTGGAGAATATTCATTTTTTTTTCGAATTACCAAAATATTAATTCGAACGGGAAATTATTGTGGGAAAAATTCGCGGTTTTTGTTTTTTCGCGTTCAAACTTGTAAAACATTAGTTTGAACAGAAATGCACATATTATTAATCCGATCCTTTCACTTCATTTTCACTCGGATTGAAGTTTGAGAAAGGGAGAGAGAGCGTGGCAGAGGCTCTGAGAGAGTGTTGTGGAGAGAGAGAGCTTGAAAGCATTGAGAGAGAAGAGATTCTTGAGAGAGAAAGAAGAAGGAGAAGAGGTAATATGTTGTTTTTGTTATTTTTCATGCCAATTTTCGTTTACAAGTATCTTAATATTTGTTGCATTTATTTGTTGGGATAGAACAGCACTTTAATGTGTTTTATGCATATATAGGTATTGTGGATTGATATTTTTATTGGATTGCTAATACAAGAGGTAAGTTTTCTTAGTTTTCTAAGTTGTTTAATAATCATATTTAGGGATAATCATATAGTTTTCAATGTGTTGTATTGAAATATGGCATCATGAATGTGAAAATTGTGTTTTGTGGTTCAGTTTTTTGCTCTGTTTCGTGACTGGTTTCTGGCTTGGTTTCATTCGAACGCTCTGAATACCTTTCGAATTTATTTTTCTCCATTCGAACATAATCTAACGCGACCAGAATTTTGTTCGAACTTATAGAGTGTTTGTTCGAACAGCATCAATTAAATATTTCTGATGATAGTTATGATAATGTAATTATAATGTATAATTATAAATATTTAAGTCCAGTATTTAAATAGATTAGCAACTGATGGTTTAAAAATGTAATTAAATAGCTTAATACTTAAAATATAATAATAAGATATTTAATTAAAAAATTATAATTAAATATTTGAAAGAATGTTTGGGTATAACTCTTGAATTGTCCAAAGTGGACAGTTTGGGATTCTATCATCTATATGGCATATATATTTAGTTAAAACTCATGTGTTAGTCAATTTAAATTTTGGTTTAGCATTTTCCTACATTCTTCAAATATGTAGTTCATAAGTTTCTCGGCCCATGAATAGGGTCGACGACTTATCGTGACTAGCATACTTGGAGAATTGTAGGGAAATGCTGTCGAAATTTTTACTAACATACGAGTTTTTGACTGAGTATGTATGCGATATAGATGATAGTCTCTCGAATGGGATAGGACCGACTACCTTAAAAGTACAAGGTAATTAAACACGTGTATTGTAACAGTTTATTGATAGTGTTTATTCCATGATTTCGGTTTCTTTTATAGATGGATAAGAGTTGGATGTTGTTGGGAGATAGACTTGGTCGAGACTATAAGCAATATGCACAAGGGGTGAAGTCTTTCTTAGAATTTGCTTGTGGGAGTGTTGATAGTCGAGGATTTATAAGATGCCCATGCAACAAGTGCAAAAACCTTAGTTCATATAATATGATGGCTGTGGAGGATCATTTATTCGTAAATGGAATTGATTCTAAATATTCACATTGGGTTTTACATGGAGAACCATTTTCCCAAGAAGTTAGATTTGGCAGTCATTTCAACCAGATGGATGAATGTAACGAGATCGACACGGAGGACATAAATGTTGATGTTTCTGATGATAGTTATGATCATGGAGAAGATTTGACTGAAATGTTAGGGGATCTTGGCGCAGGCATATTTGGTGCCAGGGTTGGAGAAGGAACATCTACACAATCATTTGAGGGAAATGAAGATTTTGGATCATTGTGGGAGGATGCACAACGAAAATTGTACGAAGGGTGCACCCGTCATAGCAAGTTGTCCTTCACTGTCAAGTTGCTCCATATTAAATCTATTTGTCATATTTCTGCAAAGGCGATCGATATGCTGCTTGAATTATTTAAAGAGGCACTGTCAGAGGATAACGTAGTACCTCGAAATTTTTATGAAGCGAAGAAATTGAAGCGAGGGTTAGGAGTGAACCTTGGGTTTTCAATGAGAAAATCAGATACTTTTAGTGAGGAGTGAACCTAATTCATTGATTGGATCAGTTTTGGCTTGAAGTTTTCCATTGAAGGAAGTCATGGTTCTGTCCAAGCATTAATCGAAAGTCCATTGTTGAATTGAAAGTATCTTCATTTCTTGAGAAGGTCTTTTGTTCGGATAATTCCTTTTCCATAGCCATGAATCTGACAACTTTGCCTTTACGTTCCAAAAATACGAAGTTTTGAAGTATTTTGCCTAGAGGATGGAATGCCATAGTGCCATGCTATTGTTACTCATTTCCCAACATGACTTTGCTAATAGCGCGAGATTCATATTTTCCATTAGCCTGAGGTAGATATTTCTACATTCTTGATGTGGAGGCTTTGTATGGATGCAACTGAAAGATTGTGGCTTTGGTTGCTGAGTTAGTGTTTCTCGTGATGAAAATTGATGACTTATTAATGTTGGTTCTTTGTCCTGGCCATTGTTAATATTTCTCCAGACTATTAGAAATTACTTGGGCGCTCCTTTCACTTGCCCTTGCAAAGATAAGGGTGTCATCCGCAAAGGGTAGATGCGATATTGATGGGCTATTTTTTTTGTCTTATTCCTTCAAGAATTCCTTGGGTTTCGACTTTTAATAAAATTCTTGATAATGCCTCTGTGATCAGCATAAAAGATCGAATCTCCTTGTCTTAATCCCCTCTGTGCTTTATTGAAGCGTCTTGGTGAGCCGTTTTATTAAGATGGAGAAAGTTGCTGCTGTGATGCATTATTTAATCAGATTAATCTATTTTTTGCTATAGCCCAATACTTTCATCACTGTATAGAAGAAATCCCATTCAACAAAATTTAAGACTTTTTCCATATCGTGCTTCATGGCCATTGATCTTTTATTCCCTATTTTCTTCTTGAGGTGATGGAATAGTTCATGAGCTATTATCGTGTTCTCTTTTATGTTACGGCCAACGATAAAGGTTGTTTGAAGAGGGGAGATGATGTTAGCTAGGGTGGATTTGAAACGATTTGTCAAGATTTTTGTGATAATTTTGTAAATGATGTTCATGAGACTGATTAGGCGATATTGGTTCGGGGCACTTGCATTCTGAATTTTTGGGATGAGAGCTATGTTAGGATGATTCATTTGCTTCAAGAGTTTTCTACTTCTGAAAAAATTTTGAATTGTTGCAATGACCTCCTTTTTTTATGATACTCCAGTAATGCCTGTAGAATAGTGTTGTCATTCCATCTGGGCCTGATGCTTTATGCTTTGGAATTTGTTTTAAAGCACCAAAGATTTCTTCCTCGCTTGGCATAACATTAAGCAAGTCATTGTCTTGATCCAAGACCTACTTCTCAAATAAATTTTCTAGCTGCTCTGGAATTTGTGGGTTTGAGGAAGTGTAAATGGATCTAAAGCAATCTACGAAAGATGATTCAATAACAGTTTGATGGAGTATATTACATTGTTTCTTCTTCAAGTTGTTGTTGATAGATGAAAAAGTTTTGTGTTGAGATCTGAATATGTAAGCCAAGCAATTCTGGATTTTTGATATCATAAGGTTTCCTCGTTCTTCATTTCTTTTTGGAGGTTGAATTGTAGAAGCTTCTCTCTTGGTTGTAAAGATTTGCGGGTCTACATTAGATTTCAAGCAGCTTGCTTTCTATTTTTTGGATATTTGTTTGGATTCTCCCATGCTCCATTCTTATCTAATTATGATCTGGCTTAGTGGTTCATGTATCCGAAACTCTTCAAACTTAAATGATGAGACTCTTTGTTAAGTTGCTCTTGTGTGTAGCAGAAGAGGATGGTGGTCTGAAGCCAAAGAAACTTGATGGTGCAATGCTACACCCAAGAAGTGTAGGCCCCATTTTTGGTTGGCTATTGCATGGTCTAGTCTTTCTCTTATAAGGGTGTTGCCATGTCTGTTATTTGAACAAGTGAATTTTGGACCTGTCTATCCATTGTCAATCAATCTATATTTTTCCATTAGAGATTAGAGGCCTTCAGCTGATTGTGAGGGGATCGAATGCCCTCCAAATTTCTCGAATTGGCTAAGGAGGTCATTAAAATCACCCATGCAAACCTAGGGATGTGAGAATGCTTGATGCAATTAAATCCAAGTGGCTCCAAAAATTTTCCTTGTATTGCCATTGAGCCAGTGCATACAAAATTAGCAAAGTGAAGGCCAATGTTGCATTGTCAGGATGTTGATCTGTGGCTATGTTCATTTCTTGGTGAGGTGTTTCAGGCTTATGGATCAGTTGTGGCTTTTTCTTTAGCGGCTAAAGGTCATCTAAGGAAGCTAAAATATTGGACCTCTTTGGCCTTGGTGGCTTGAATTTGATTAGTATGAGTGGGGCTCGCTGGGCTTAAAGTGTTCACTAGGCTTGAGTAACTACGTGTGCTGAGTACTTCAGGAGTAGCTAAAGAGCTTGTGGGGTTAGTTGGGCTTGAGGGATTTGAGAGGAATGTTGAGCTTGAGGGGTTGGTGTTGGTTAGGCTTAAGCAGAAGATGTTTTCAGTTGGTTTATGAAAGAAGAGTGGACCTGTCTAATAAAAAAATGAAGTGAAAGGGTTGGGCTCACCTAAATGGGTTTTAGTAGGTTCGGCCCTATACCTGGCTTACTGAGCTTTGGATCCTTGCATAGCCATGTATATCTATCGCAATTGTGCTTTCCATGGGGTGTATCTTCTAGCAAACACTCCAGAGGTGTTTGAACTCCAGAGGTGTTTGAGATAAATTCAACCTGATACGTTGTTGTCATCTCATCAATCAAAATAATCCATGTTCTAGTTGGTGAGAGGGATCAATTTTGTTTAACTGTTAAGCTCAGTGTAGTTGAAATGAGTGATGGCCTAAAAGGGAAATGTGTGAGGGTGGGTTGCACCGAATTGAATATTGGTGTTGCATTGTAACTTAATAGTGATATTGGCTCATGGGACACTATAGTTAGAGTTTTCTTTACTTTCTCAGTGGAGAATGCCAACGATGGATAGAAGTTGTAAAGTTTTAGCTACCCTTGTGTGTTGCCCATAGAGATATGCTCTTCTAGTTTGAGATCTGATATATAAATTGCCTTATGTTGTTGATTGTTTGCTATTAGGATAGCCTTCCCTTTGTTTTTCCATGTTTGTTGCTCGGTGGTTTGGCTGAAAGGGGTTGGGATAGGCTTATTTGGTTCTTTTATTTCTGGTGTTGGATGAAATGTTTAAACCATGGGTGGGCTCATGTATTCTGCACACAACCAAAGACCAAAAGCCAGGCTTGTGGGTGGGGTCTTTTGGTAGTTACAGAAGATTTGAGAGTGACACAATCTTCCACATGCATAGCGAAAATCAGGTAGCCTCTCATATGTAAAGGAGAACCAGGTCTCTTGGTTACTAACTCTTGGTAGCATGAATCCTTGTTTTAAAGGATTGGTGACATCAATTTCAACTTTTATACGAATGCTTGCCTATATCTTTTTTCCCTATGTTTGTGGCATTCCTTAGGGTCATGTGGTTCAGAGGTAGACCATAGATTCGGACATTGAAAATGGTGTGATTAAGGTAGATTTCTTGTAAAGTAGAACCAGGAGACCATGGTTTTAGGATTAGGAGGTGACCTTTGAAATTCTATTGTACTTGGTTGAGCACTCTAAGTTTGTCCTATGGAGTATGAAAAGTAAATAAGAATAGATTAGCTTCTAGATCCTCAAAGAGGAATTTTTAAATGAAGTTCCAGACTGCCTTGATGCTAGAGTGAATGGCAAACTTGTTGAGTGGTTTATCTGCTACTAAACGGCCTCTCAGTGCCGTATCTGCAGTTAACTTCGTTGTTTCTAGTGTAGCTTTGAGCTGAAAATCTTGCCAAGATAGAGCTTCTGTCTATTGTGTCAGTTAACTGTTGGTGTTCTTCATTGAATTTTCCCGCTAGAGACTCTCGTTGTTGTTGTCAAGAAAGGGGAGTTTGAACACTAATTTGGTGCGGAGAGACTAGCGAGAGAGTGGTTTTTTTTTACTTTGCGGTTGATATAACTAGTAATTAATTTCTTCTCTTTTTTCCTATAGGCCTCGTCATAGCCCAACATTAATATTCACTGCCTATTGAAGCTTCTTTTATGGTGGAAGTACCCATGCACTCCTTTATATCCGTCTCGTGCGCTTGCAATGTGCGCGAGTTAGGCGAAGACCATAATTATGTTTGTCAAGTCAGATATGCTTACCAGCTCACTTTCTTTCACGGAAGTACTCATCCAAAAATAATTAAAAGAACAAATTAAATGTAGAACAATAACCAGAAACAAAAATTAAATAATTAATATGACTATAAACCGAGAATATTGAAACCGGTAAATTAGTCACACCATAAAATTGAAAATTATGAGGCCGTACGTGGTGCGTTGGCAATGACCTGAGTACTGTGGCTAGCAGCATGAGAAACTATCAATTAGCTGAACACAGGTTTCTAGAAAAGTCATGCAGATGCATGTAGCCAAATTTCCTCTCGTCCCTCTGATCTTTTTTCTTCCTTGCTTTCCTGATCATTCCAATCACTATCTAATTTCCACAGCAGTATCAAGTCCTCCTTTTGAGTTACAGCTCAATCGCGCCAAACCGACGTACACGCACAAGCGCATAGATATGAAAAAGAAAAAATTGTCAAAATAACACAAACTTGCTGATCAAATATGTTAAAAAATGAAAACCCATTTGAGAATTGGAATCCGAAAACCCATTTCCAGAATATGATGTGCACAAAGAATGAAAAGCAATCAATTAAACAACAAAAACCCATCTCCAAAATTGTATTTAGTACGTAGTACCGGCCCAAGTTATGAAAATACCAAGAAGCCCATTATCAGAACCCACTAAAGATTTTATCACTTCGTAGACAACCACCCCTGAAGATTTTTGCCGAAATTCTTTTGCCATTTGTGTGACAATTTTGTTGAAACAAAAATTCTATATACAGTCACTTTTGTATATTTTTTTATGTACTCTATTGATGTAATTAGTTGTGTATTGAAAAAGAATTAATGCTACTAATCACATTAATAAAGTATACAAGGAGTACGCAAAAGTGACTGTATAGAAGATTACTCATATCATTAGTGCAATCCCCATAATCTTCATATATATGATGTTGGTGAAGTTTTCTTCAGTCTTGATGAGAAGTATATAATATATATGCTTCCAATGAATTAATTTCGATCCCAAGAAAAAATGTTCAAAATTAATCCTTAGCAGTGGCCCAGCAATAATATTAATTATTACCATAATGTTTGGCTTGTAGGAAACTTCATTGATGTAGAGAATATGGCGACGTATTGTCTTGAAACAATCAATTCGTTTAAGATGCTGATCGAGTTCTCTCCAGTAAAGTTGAAAATCTTTAGCACTGACCTCGCAATATCATTTAGTGGGTACAAAATTACACGAGGAAACTTCATTTCATCATGTAAAGAATATGACTACGTCTAGACTTGAAACAATAAATTAAAGAAGTCGATCGAAGCATTAATAAAGGTGCTGATCAGTTTGAAACTCCTGATCAGCATGACTGACCTAGCTAGCTAGCAATATTTACCACAAGCAGCTTGCAGGAAACTTCATTGGTCATGTAAAGAGTAGTTTGCCGACGTTATATTGACTTGAAATTAATAGTAAAAGAAGTCATGAATTGATGCATTAAGGTCTAACGTATTTACCATAATGTTTGTCTTCACGTATAAGGAATATATTATAAATTAAGTATATATATAAAGACCTAGCTAGGGAAATTTCGCGTCATTTATATTTTGTGCGTATGTATATGAGAAATTCTGCTATACTCCTAAATTATACCACTCATTTTGTCGCAGCTTTGATGTGGCATGTGGTGCCATGCATGTGTCTTATTAAAACAATTTTTAAAAAAAAATTAAAAACACAACATAGAAGGATATAGAAAATTTAGAATATTAGTATTCATATGTTTTATTTTCGAGAGATATTTTGTTATGAATATATATATTTTTTAATAAGCTACGGGGTACCACATCAAGAGGACAAAATAAGTGATATAAATTAAAAGACATAACAGCGTTACTTGTAATATATATATATATATATATATATATATATATATATATATATATATGGAGATGTATGATTTGGTATGTTAGTTTATTTTATTATATTTTGTAGTGATATATTCACCCGTTCAAATGGCATAAGGACCATCGTCTTCGCTTCGGTAGCATCGTTCATGTTGTAATTTTAGATGTCTTTATTCTATTCTAATAAGCAGAAACAAATAAAGATATTAAACAAGATTCAACAAGAATATATTCACGTACATGAACCAACAGATTCAAAACTAATCAACAGATTAGATCTAACAGCAGAAACAAATATTTACAGTTTCAGATCATAAACAGATTCAGACTAACAAAATATATTCAACCTAACAAAACAGATCCAGATTATCTACGGATTATAACAGATTGCAACAGAACAGAATATACAACAGAAACTAAACCTTAGCAAGATCAATAATCAAAAGAATAACAGAAATGATAGAAAAGATAGAAATAAGCAAGAAAATAAGCAAGAAAGAATCAACACAACCGATTTACGTGGTTCGACCCTAATGGTCTACATCCACGGCAGGAATGGCCTCAGATCTTTATTGATAATCAGTATCCTTCACAGAGAAGCCTCAGAAACACTCAAAGATTACAAATCTCTCATCTCACTGTAAAATCGCACAGATTTCTTCACCACAGTGAAAATCCTAGTTTCTCCTCTCTGCTCTTTCTCTCTCGAAGGCTCTCTCTCAATCGGCTGAAGAAAAAAAGGCACAAATGAATTAGGTTATTAGAAAGACCCATAGCGATACATATATATGGTGACACAGATGGCTCCACGTGGACAGATCCTGCGGCTGAAGTCTAACTTCACTTGATGCTGCTTACGAGTCACGTGCTGATCACGTGATCACCAACTCAGGCTCTTAGACTTCATCACTCCAGAATCTTCTTCACATTTCTAATGATATTCAATGTCATTAAGAAACGGGTCAGAGCACATATATTAATAAAAATAAATTAATTGCCATAAATCACTACAAATCTCCACCTTGGCAAAAGATTTATTTGCCAAATTATCAATTGTCATCATTGGCTCATTCCTGCACTTGTCCCCCTATTGGGGATTGACTCTAGACTCCATATTAATCAAGTTTAGACAGTGTCTGAACTTCGACCTTGGGAGTGACTTGGTCATCATATCAGAGGGATTATCCTCAGTTGAGACCTTCTCCACACCTACAACCTTAGACTCTATAACATCTCTAACAAAATGAAGCCTTATATCAATATGCTTAGACCTTTCATGGTAAACTTGGTTTTTAGCTAAATGAAGTGCACTTTGATTGTCACAGTGCACAGAAATATTACCATTAAAAATACTTAATTCACTTGAAATGCCCTTTAGCCAAATGGCCTCTTTTATTGCTTCAGTCAATGCTATATATTCAGCCTCTGTTGTGGACAAGGCCACAACAGATTGTAAGTGTGACTTCCAGCTAACAGCCCCTCCAAAAGCAGTAAACACATACCCAGTTAAGGATTTTCTAGTGTCTAGATTTCCTGCAAAATCAGAGTCTACATAACCAACTAACTCACAACCTTTCTTAACACCCTTTCCATAACTGAGTCCTAGACTAGTAGTGCCAACTAGGTACCTTAGTACCCATTTGATAGCCTGCCAATGGGGTTTCCCTGGATTCCCCATAAACCTACTGACTATACTCACTGCATAGGTTAGATCAGGTCTAGAACAGACCATTGCATACATTATGATCCCCACCATGCTAGCATAGGGGATTTGTGTCATAAAATCAATGTCAGAATCTGTTTTAGCAGCCTGATCTACAGAAAGTTTGAAATGTTGAGCTAAAGGTGTGTTAACAGATTTCAAAGTGTTCATACCAAATCTCTTTAGTACTTTAGAAATGTAGGTTTTCTGGGACAGATATAAAACCTTTTCATTTCTGTCCCTTACTATTTCCATTCCTAATATCTTTTTAGCAGGGCCCAGTTCTTTCATTTCAAACTCAGATTTCAACATGCATTTAACTTCATCAATTAGATCAGTGTCTTTACAAGCTATCAGCATATCATCTACATAAAGCAACAGATATATCATTATTCCTTTTTCTTCCTTGTAATATACACAGCTATCATAGCAACTCCTATTAAAATTATTACTAATCATGTGTGTGTCAAATCTCTTATACCATTGTCTAGGAGATTGTTTAAGACCATATAATGATTTTTTAAGAAAGCACATAAGATTATTATTTGTTTTATCAGTAAAGCCTTCAGGAGGTTGCATATAAAGTTCTTCTTCAATTTCACCATGTAAAAAAGCTGTTTTAACATCTAATTGTTCTAAATGCAAGTTTTCAAAAGCTGTATAGGCTAGCAGTAGCCTGATTGAGGTATGTTTCACCACAGGTGAGAAAATTTCATTAAAGTCAATTCCCTCTCTCTGTGTAAACCCTTTTGCTACAAGTCTAGCCTTGTATCTGGTCCCTTCTATCCCTGGTATACCATCTTTCCTCTTAAAAATCCATTTAGACCCAATGAGTCTGACTCCTTTAGGTTTAGTTACCAGAACCCAGGTTTGGTTCTTATTTAGAGACTCCATCTCCTCATGCATGGCTAAGAGCCATTTAGATGAGTCTTTACTAGATATAGCCTCTTTATAAGACCTAGGTTCTTGGTAAACAACCTCATCAGCCACTGTCAAGGCAAAAGCTGTGAGGTCAGCCTGTCCAAACCTTTGAGGAGGTTTAATCACCCTCCTCTGTCTGTCTCTAGCCAGATTCCAAGATCTGGCTCCACCTTGATCTGTATCCTCTGAGGCTTGACCCTCAGAGTCACTATCATCAACATTTACAGGTTCAGGTTGGGTGTCATCCTGCTCCACCTCAATCTGAGATCCTTCTAAGTGTTTGTCAGTATTATTGTTTGACTGTGTTTCTTGTACCCGAGCCATGTGTGACTCATTAAAAGTCACATCTCAGCTAACAATACACTTATGCCTACCAGGTCCATCTACCCAAAGTTTGTATCCCTTTACCCCTTCAGGATATCCTATAAAAAATGTACTTAAGTGCCCTAGGTTCCAGTTTATCAGTTTTTGAATGTGCATAAGCTACACATCCAAAAACTCTTAGGTAGTCATATCTGGGGGGTTTTCCAGACCATAACTCCTGTGGGGTTTTAAACCCTATAGCAAAAGATGGACATCTGTTTATTAGGTGAACTGCATTGGTGGCAGCTTCTGCCCAAAAGGTTTTGGGCAGTCCTGAATTAGACAGCAGACACCTAACTCTTTCTAAAATGGTCCTGTTCATTCTCTCAGCTAAACCATTCTGTTGAGGGGTTCCCTCACAGTCTTATGCCTAAGAATTCCTTCTTTTTGACAAAACAAATTAAATTCATTTGACAGGAATTCTAAACCATTATCTGTCCTTAGGGTTTTCAACTTTCTACCTACTTGATTTTCCACTAGAGATTTCCACTCCTTGAACTTTTCAAAGGTGTCACTCTTGTTCCTCAGAATATAAATCCAAACATTCCTAGAGTAGTCATCCACTAGGGAGAGGAAATAACTCCCTCCACTCTGTGAATTTACTCTTGCAGGTCCCCATAGATCTGAGTGGACATAGTCCAAGGTTTGCTTAGTATTATGGGTTGCTGACTTGAAACTGACCCTCTTTGCCTTTCCAAAGATACAATCCTCACAGAAAGGTAAATTTCTTAGGTTCTGTTCACTCAGTAATCCTTGTTTTTGTAACTCTACAAGCTCCCTTTGGCTTACATGACCAAGCCTCTTATGCCATAAGACAAACTTATTCTCTAAAGTGTTCTGTATAGAAGAGGCTTCCCCTACTACAGTTTTTCCAAGCAATGTATATAACCCATTTTTAATAACCCATTTCATAATTAGTAAGGAGCCTTTAGTAACCTTAAGAACCCCTGCTTCAGACTTGAAGGTACAGCCTGATAAATCAAGCATACCAAGAGAAATTAAATTTCTCTTCAAGTCAAGTATAAATCTGACTTCCTTCAAGGTTCTTTCAGTACCATCATGTAATTTTAGTCTAACTGACCCTATACCCATGATTTTGCAAGACTTATTATTTCTTAGGATTACATGTCCCCCCTTTAATTCAGAAAAGGTTTCAAACCACTCTTTCACTGGACACATGTGAAAAGAGCAACCAGAGTCCATTATCCACTCTGTTTTAGAATCAACTTCACTCACTGTGAGTACCTCAGCACTCTCATAACCATCTAGCACCACAGAGGCATCCCCTGCCTCTTTGGTCTTATTTCCTATATTGTTTTTCCTATCAGGGCAATTCTTTTTGAAATGCCCTTCCTTATGACAATGAAAACATTTAAAATGTTTTTCCTTAGATTTAGACCTAGATTTCTTGATATCACTCTTGCCTTTCTTTTCTCTTTTTTATGTTCTGCCCCTAACAGATAACCCTTCCCCATGTTCCTGTTTGGTATCACCTTTGTTTTGTAATTCCCTAGTATGAAGTACAGATTGTACTTCATCTAAAGTCAAGGAATCCCTACCATACATCATGGTTTCTTTAAGGTTCTGATATGATGAGTCTAAGGAACTCATTAAGAGGATTGCTTGATCCTCATCCTCCACCTTAATATCTATATTAGCTAGATCTAGAATGATTTTGTTAAATTCATCAAGATGCTGTCCTATTTGAGTCCCAAGGTTCATTTTAAAGGTATAAAGTTTGGTTTTCTTGTGGAGCCTATTGGCTAGAGATTTTTTCATATACAAATTCTCTAGTTTCAACCATATTCCTGCAGCAGTGTCCTCACTAGCCACCTCTCTCAGGACTTTATCCCCGAGAGAGAGGATTAGGGCACTGTGGGCCTTCTGGAGAATGTCTTCTTTGACAGTCTCCTTATCTTCCTCTTTCAAGGAGGAACCCTTCCTCCTTTCACCCAAGAGGGCATCCTGAAGTTCATGTTGGACTAGGAGTGCCCTCATCTTTATTCTCCATAACCCAAAGTCATTATCCCCTGTGAATTTTTCTATGTCAAACCTCATTGTCCCCATCGACCTAGGCTCTAGATACCACTTGTTGTAATTTTAGATGTCTTTATTCTATTCTAATAAGCAGAAACAAATAAAGATATTAAACAAGATTCAACAAGAATATATTCACGTACATGAACCAACAGATTCAAAACTAATCAACAGATTAGATCTAACAGCAGAAACAAATATTTACAGTTTCAGATCATAAACAGATTCAGACTAACAAAATATATTCAACCTAACAAAACAGATCCAGATTATCTACGGATTATAACAGATTGCAACATAACAGAATATACAACAGAAACTAAACCTTAGCAAGATCAATAATCAAAAGAATAACAGAAATGATAGAAAAGATAGAAATAAGCAAGAAAATAAGCAAGAAAGAATCAACACAACCGATTTACGTGGTTCGACCCTAATGGTCTACATCCACGGCAGGAATGGCCTCAGATCTTTATTGATAATCAGTATCCTTCACAGAGAAGCCTCAGAAACACTCAAAGATTACAAATCTCTCATCTCACTGTAAAATCGCACAGATTTCTTCACCACAGTGAAAACCCTAGTTTCTCCTCTATGCTCTTTCTCTCTCGAAGGCTCTCTCTCAATCGGCTGAAGAAAAAAAGGCACAAATGAATTAGGTTATTAGAAAGACCCATAGCGATACATATATATGGTGACACAGATGGCTCCACGTGGACAGATCCTGCGGCTGAAGTCTAACTTCACTTGATGCTGCTTACGAGTCACGTGCTGATCACGTGATCACCAACTCAAGCTCTTAGACTTCATCACTCCAGAATCTTCTTCACATTTCTAATGATATTCAATGCCATTAAGAAACGGGTCAGAGCACATATATTAATAAAAATAAATTAATTCCATAAATCACTACAGTTCATGTGCAGGGAAAATTGTAATTTTTTCTCTAGACCGTATTACATCGACTTCAAGTAATTAGTTTCAGGTTTATATATATATATATATATACACATATATTATGCGTGTCGTTATTGTTTACATGAAAGGATCGATCGAGCATTCTACCGGCCAGCCTAGATTAATTATAAATAATTAGTGCATAATATTGTTGGGTCAATCAATCGGGAACGAGATCACCAACTCTGTAGATTTGCGTGAAGCCAGACGCAAGTTTTTAGTATTAATATGATGAGCAAGCAGCTAGCGTTGAATATTGAACCAGGAAAGGCTCGCCTCAATTTCTAGAGGCAGGGAGGGTATCGTATCAGTATATATATGGACTGTGGTGATCTCAATCTTTTGAGTTTTGAGATTACAACTCATCTTTATAGATCTTGAATTCTGACGACCTTGAATGGTAGTCTCGTCTTTCCTTGCTAGAATTTCTAGACACGAGTTGGGACGATCTTAGTAAAGCATCTAACTGGCTACAAGCGATGAACATGCTCCCTTCTCTATCAGTTTTACGCTTGTCTTCATGAAACTTGAGGACTATCAGCCTATTTCTTATGTTAATTTTTCATCCCTCGTCGAGCTTGATCTTCAGTTCAACAACTTTGTTAATACAACATTTGACTGGCTTTAGAGTCTTACCTCCCTTGTTATACTAGATCTCATGTCTAATCATATTCAGGTTCCAATGCAAGATGCTTTCAAGAACATGTCTTCCTTGAGATATCTAAGCCTTCGGTATAACAACCTCGCTTACATAAATTCTGACTCCTTATACAATCTAACTACTCTTAAGATGCTTGATCTAACATTTAACAATATTCAGGGAGTACTTCCTAATGCCAGAACTGGATCCCTTCCCCAGCTGATGGAAGTACATGACCTGTCAAACAATGTTGTCCTTGGAGGAGAATTACCAAGATTCTTTGGAAATCTTTGTAATCTTCGATATTTAGACTTGTCTCACAACAGATGTGAGGGAGCTGGTGCATATGGAATTCTAGGAAACTCGTTAGCATACAACATGGAAAGTTTAGAGTATTTAAATTTGGCTGGGAATCAACTTTCAGGGACTTTGCCTGATCAACCATGCAAGTGTCAAAATCTATCTACTCTCTTACTTAACTCCAACTTGCTTTCTGGTCCAATTCCTGTCTCAATTGGAAATCTCTCAGTTCTTGAAGAGCTAGACGTCTCTTTTTTGGCCGGTTCTGTTTTCGATATGCATTTTTCCAACGGAACAAGGTTGGAAAGATTTCTTGCCTCTTCTAACTCATTGACTTTGTAAGTAAGCTCTGATTGGATTCCTCCTTTTCAACTTCCAAGTATTAGAGATGGAGTCATGGCAAATAGGCCCACGATTTCCTGCATGGCTTCAGTCACAGAAAGGGCTTCGAGTTCTAAATTTATCAAATTCGGGAATTTCAGATGTAATACCTTCTTGGTTTTGCAACCACTCTTCCCAAATCAGTTTGCTTGATCTTTCTCATAATCAGATTCGTGGCACTATTCCAACCTTAAGTTGTTCAGTAGCAGCCTCTATTGATTCAAACTTATCCGGCTCACCCCCTCTTCCCTGACCCTTCTACCTTTCTGCTTTTAGATCTCTCTAATAACTCATTCCATGGATCTCTTTCTTCTATATTGTGTGAACATAAAGCCAGTATAAGATTTCTGATTTTTCTTGATCTGTCAAGAAACCTTTTATCCGGAGAATTTCCCAACTGTTGGAGTAGCTATGCTGATTTGCTAGTGTTACACTTGGGAAATAATAACCTTTTAGGAAATCTTCCAGTGTCCCTGGGTATCTATCTGGTCTTCAATCCCTCGTTTTGCACAAAAACAATCTAGTTGGAAATTTACGGTTGTCCCTGCAGGATTGCAAACTGCTAAAGCATGTAGATCTCAGTAAGAATCATTTCTCTGGTGCCTTACCCAGTTGGTTGGGAAATAGTTTAGAGAAGCTTCAGATTCTTGTACTTTACTCAAACAACTTCAATGATAATATTCCTCAGGAGCTATGCCGTCTCAATTCCCTCCAGATCTTGGACTTTGCAGATAACTACTTATATCAGGATTCATTCCGAGATGCTTTTCTAATTTTAGTGGCATGGTGAGACAATTAGAAGGCTCTAGTTGAATCTTTGAGGCTTCCTACACATTGGGACAGCCCTGGTTCCTAGAAACAACAGCAGTAGAGGAGACAATAGTGGATCAATATGGTAACATGCTTGCTCTCATCACAAGCATGGACCTCTCGCACAACAATTTAGTTGGAGAAATCCCCCAGGAACTCACCAGTCTCTACAGCCTGCAATTCTTGAACTTGTCCAACAACCAACTGTTATGAATGGAGACAAACCAAGTATGAAATGGGTTTGGGTTTGCAACCCACCCACCTTGTTAGGCCACCCACCATAGTTAGGCCACCCACTTTGTTAGGCCACCCACCATTGTTAGGTCACCCACCTTGTTAGGCCACCCACCATTTGCAAATGGTAGGCTACTCTCTCCTATAAATAGGAGAGAGCTCAATTGTATAAAATGTGGGATAGAGAGAAAGAGAGAAAGATAGAGAGAAAGGAAGAGAGAAAGAGTGTGGGTGAGAAATTTTTTGTAGAAATATTTTATAGTGAAATTACAGCAGCTGTGGACGTAGGCAATTGCCGAACCACGTTAAATTTCGTCTCTCCTTTTATTTAAAATCATCTCTGTCTCCGACCAGTCCCAACAACTGGTATCAGAGCCACTAGGTTCTTTTGTGGGGTGGAGTTTTGGTGTAGTAGTGTGGATACGTATAGTCTAAGGAGGTTCTGTCTAGGAGATTGGAAATTTTAAGTGTGTCCATTGTGACCCTCCAATCTTTCCTGGGAACTTACTTAGTGAAGTACTATTCATTTCTACTAGTCAAGTTGGTCGAAATCAATTTTTGACCACTCCAGGGTGTTCCTCGCGTCGAGACGAATCCGTTGCCGCAAACGGAATCGAAAACGGAGGTCGGAGTAGCCCACACGCGTCGGTTGAAGATCGAAGCATCGATCCACACGCATCTGGAGGTTGAAGACAACTGAGCCAAGCCGAGCCGTGACTGAGCCGAGCCGACGTCATCCTGCCACTTGTCGCACTTTGCTAATTCGAGTGTTTCGAACGCAACGGTGATCTTTGTTTGTTCAAATTTGAACTCATTTGTAAAGTTATGGCTGGAGAAGAAGCTAAAAGTGTTGGTATCGAGAAATTTGACGGTACAGACTTTGCCTACTGGAGAATGCAAATAGAGGATTATCTCTATGGGAAGAAACTACATCTTCCACTCCTAGGAAAAAAGCCAGATGACATGAGCAATGAAGATTGGAGTTTTCTTGATAGACAAGTGTTGGGAGTCATTCGACTAACATTGTCAAGATCAGTTGCACACAATGTGGGAAAGGAAAAGACCACAGCAGATTTGATGAAGGCTCTATCAGACATGTATGAGCAGCCATCAGCCAATAACAAAGTGCATTTGATGTACAAGCTATTCTACTTGAGAATGACAGAAGGAACTCCAGTTATTCAGCATCTGAATGAGTTCAACACCATCATCAATCAATTAGCTTCTGTGGGGATTGAATTTGATGATGAAGTACGTGCACTGATTGCTCTGGCTCAATTGCCAAAAAGCTGGGAGGCCATGAGAACAGCTGTTAGCAATTCTTATGGCAAAACAAAGATGAAGTATCAAGATATCCGGGACCATATTCTGAGCGAGGAAGTTCGCAGAAGAGATACAGGAGAAGCATCAACTTCCAGTTCTGCCTTAAACCTCGAGACGAGAGGTAGAGGAGCTAGTAGAAATTCAAATCGGGGCAGGTCAAATTCCCGAAGAGGAAGAAGTAAATCTAGGTCCGGAAGACAAGTACAGTGCTGGAATTGTGGCAAGATTGGCCACTTCAGAAATAATTGCAAGGAGGCAAAGAAGAAGAATGAGCATGACTCTGCTAATGCCACAACAGAAGATTTCCAAGATGCCTTACTCCTTTCAGTCGACAACCAAATTGAATCTTGGGTGTTAGATTCAGGAGCCTCATTCCACACTACAGCACACCGAGAAATCATGCAGAATTATGTCACTGGTGATTTCGGGAAGGTGTACTTAGCAGATGGTGAAGCGTTGGAAATCGAAGGCATGGGAGATGTACGAATCAATCTGCCCAATGGAAGTGCATGGTTGTTACAGAAGGTGCGACATGTTCCCAAGCTCATGAGGAACCTGATTTCTGTAGGACAACTTGATGCTGATGGGCATTCGGTACTATTTACCGGCGGCACGTGGAAGATAACAAAAGGAGCTATGGTAGTAGCTCGAGGCACAAAAACAGGTACTCTATACATGACTTCAAGCATTAGAGATACTGTTGCAATTGCTGACGCAAATGCTAACCTATGGCATCAAAGGCTTGGTCACATGAGTGAGAAAGGAATGAAAGTACTATTATCCAAGGGGAAGTTACCAAAGTTGGAATCAACTGATTTCGACATGTGTGAAGGTTGCATTTTTGGGAAGCAGAAAAAGGTTAGTTTCTTGAAAAATGGCAGAACTCCAAAGTCTACAAAGTTGGAATTGGTGCACACAGATTTGTGGGGGCCATCCCCAGTCGCTTCTCTTGGAGGATCGCGGTACTATGTTTCCTTTATTGATGACTCAAGCAGGAAAGTATGGGTTTATTTTTTGAAAAATAAATCTGACACATTTGACACTTTCAAGAAGTGGAGAGCTATGGTTGAAAATGAAACAGGCTTGAAGTTGAAATGTCTGAGGTCAGACAATGGCGGAGAGTACATCGACAGAGGGTTCAAAGAATTCTGTGCTGCAAATGGGATCAGATTTCAGAAGACTATTCCCGGGACACCGCAGCAGAATGGCGTAGCTGAACGCATGAACAGAACTCTCAACGAACGTGCCAGAAGCATGAGGCTGAATTCAGGATTGCCTGAATGTTTTTGGGCTGATGCAGTTAACACTGCAGCCTATTTGATTAACCGGGGACCTTCAGTTCCCTTAAAGTTCGATCTACCAGAGGAAGTCTGGAGCGGAAAGAAGGTAAATCTTTCCCATTTGAAAGTTTTTGGCTGTGTATCATATGTTCACATAGATTCTACTGATCGTAACAAGTTAGAAGCCAAATCTAGAAAATGTTTTTTCATCGGTTATGGTGATGAAGAATTTGGCTATCGATTTTGGGATGGTAAAAATCGCAAAATCATTAGAAGTAGAAATGTAATTTTCAATGAGCAGATTCTGTACAAAGCTAGGTCACAAGCTGAACCTGAGGAGCAGCCAAAGAAACCTGAGGTTGTTGACTTTGATGTTACTCAAGTCAACACTGATCAGAACGAGGATAAAGAGAATGATGATACACAGATCGAACAACGTACACCACTCACTGTTATTCGAAGATCTTCAAGGACGATTAGGCCACCACAACGGTTCTCACCATCTCTACACTACATCCTGCTAACAGATAGTGGTGAACCGGAAAGTTATGATGAAGCTCTACAGATTGAAGATTCGATCAAGTGGGAGAAAGCCATGCAAGATGAGATGGAGTCACTGATGTCAAATCAGACATGGGAGCTAACTAAGCTTCCAAAAGGCAAGAAGGCTTTGCACAACAAATGGGTGTACAGGATTAAGGAAGAGCACAATGGTAGCAAGCGCTACAAAGCCAGAATGGTTGTGAAGGGGTTTCAACAAAAGGAAGGTGTCGACTACACAGACATTTTCTCCCCAGTCGTAAAATTGACCACGATCAGGCTAGTGTTGGCAATTGTGGCTGCAGAGGATCTACATCTTGAGCAGTTAGATGTGAAGACTGCATTCCTTCATGGTGATTTGGAGGAAGACATCTATATGCACCAGCCACAAGGATTCTCAGTAAAGGGAAAAGAGAATCTAGTTTGCAAACTGAAGAAGAGCTTGTATGGCCTAAAACAAGCTCCACGACAATGGTACCGAAAGTTTGACAACTTCATGTGCAGTAATGGATTTACAAGACTGCAGGCTGACCATTGTTGCTATATGAAGAATTTTGACAACTCTTATATTATCCTACTGTTGTATGTGGATGATATGCTCGTTGCAGGGTCAAGCATCGAGGAGATCAATAAACTGAAGAAGCAGTTGTCAAAGCAGTTTGAGATGAAGGATTTGGGTGCTGCAAAACAAATCCTTGGTATGAGAATTATTAGAGACAGGGCTAATAATACTCTTACGCTCTCGCAGGAGGAGTATGTGAAGAAGGTGCTCAGTAGGTTTAACATGGACAAGGCGAAACCAGTGAGCACACCCTTAGCTAGTCACTTTCGACTAACTAAGGATCAGTCGCCAAAGACGGAGAAAGAGCAAGAATGCATGAACGGAATACCCTATGCATCTGCTATTGGTAGTCTTATGTACGCCATGGTCTGTACAAGGCCAGATATTGCACAAGCAGTGGGAGCTGTGAGTAGGTACATGAGTAATCCAGGAAAGCAGCATTGGGAAGCAGTCAAGTGGATTTTGAGATATCTACAAGGCTCTTCAGATACGTCACTATGCTTTACAAAAGCAGGTTTAAAGCTACAGGGATATGTAGATGCTGATTTAGCAGGTGACGTTGACAGCAGAAAAAGTACTACTGGATTTGTGTATACGCTGGGTGGTACAGCTGTATCGTGGGCTTCTAAGTTACAGAAGATTGTTGCTCTCTCAACTACAGAAGCGGAATACGTTGCTATAACTGAAGCGGGGAAGGAAATGGTTTGGTTGCAGTCCTTTTTGGAGGAATTGGGAAAGAAAAATGAAAAAGGTATTCTGCACAGTGATAGTCAGAGTGCTATTTTTCTTGCAAAAAATCCAGCCTTTCATTCCAGAACAAAACACATACAGTTGCGATACCATTTTATTCGATCTCTTCTCGATAGTGGACAGCTGATACTTGAGAAGATTCGAGGAACAGAGAACCCAGCAGACATGTTTACAAAAGCAGTTACTGCTGACAAACTGAAGCTGTGTGTAGCTTCAGTTGGCCTCCGTACTTAAAGGCATGACTTGAAGTTGCTGTGATGGTTGCTATGAAGATATGTAGACTTATTTGTCTCCAAGTGGGAGATTGTTATGAATGGAGACAAACCAAGTATGAAATGGGTTTGGGTTTGCAACCCACCCACCTTGTTAGGCCACCCACCATAGTTAGGCCACCCACTTTGTTAGGCCACCCACCATTGTTAGGTCACCCACCTTGTTAGGCCACCCACCTTGTTAGGCCACCCACCATTTGCAAATGGTAGGCTACTCTCTCCTATAAATAGGAGAGAGCTCAATTGTATAAAATGTGGGATAGAGAGAAAGAGAGAAAGATAGAGAGAAAGGAAGAGAGAAAGAGTGTGGGTGAGAAATTTTTTGTAGAAATATTTTATAGTGAAATTACAGCAGCTGTGGACGTAGGCAATTGCCGAACCACGTTAAATTTCGTCTCTCCTTTTATTTAAAATCATCTCTGTCTCCGACCAGTCCCAACACCAACTCGTCGGAAAGATTCCAGAGACAATCAGAGACATGAAATTTTTAGAGTCACTTGATATCTCAATGAATCAACTCACTAGTGTAATACCTGAAAGCATGACGAGTTTAAATTCATTGAGTTTTTTGAACGTATCATACAACAACTTATCAGGAAGAATTCCAAGGAGTAGTCGTTTCCAAAATCTCACTGCACTGAGTTTCATTGGCAACCATGATCTCGGTGGCCAATACCAGCTGTTAATGGAGGTGAAGGGATTGGCATGAAGTCTTTTATGTAACCGTACCATTTGGCATTTGTAGTGGGGTTTTAAGAAGTAGTATTGGTGGGTTCATTAGCATTCAACTAGCTTGGCTTGCTTGTTATATTTTGCTATCAGATTTTTATGTTTTGTTAACATCAAGCTAAACACTTCGGTACATTTCATTTTGATACCTGGTTCTGGGATTTTAGGCTTATTTGTAAGTTCAGGTATCCAGTTATAACTACGGCTTTTCTCCACCATAAGTGGGGGTATTCAAAAAAATTGAAATTCTGTCCTCTTTTAAATTTTTTTTTTTTAAAAAAAAAAAAAGGCTTAAACACTTTGGTAGTGATTGAAAGCGTAAAATTGGATATCCTACCAAATCATACCTACTGTTTATTAAAAAATTAGTGATTGAATTCGAGTGACTCTCCACCCTCATTTCAACCCTTACATTGAAACTAAACTAATTAAAAGTAAATATTGTTAATAGGGTTGAAATATTGTCGAGCTTTGGGGCTACATCAGGTGGACATTGAGTCTGATTCTTTGATTTGTGTATCTTGGATTCATAAGAAGTATTGTGGAGTTTGGTATTTGGAAGATTTCTAGGAGGAGGCTATGAGACTGTATGCAGGTGGGGATTTTACTATTCACCATGTTTATAGAGAAGGAAATGCACCGGCTGATTTCTTAGCTAAAATGGGAGCTCAAGGCTCTACCTTAGTTTGGCGGTCTTTGTTACAAGTTCCAAAATTTTTTAAAGATTTGATTCGTTTGGATAAATTGTCTTTTCCTTATGTTAGAGGGAGTTATGTTGTTTAGAAGTCTTGAAGTTGGTTCTTTGTTTATAGGTATGTCTTTATGGGTTGGGAGATTTATTTTAGGCATGTATTGTTTTGGCTTTCTCGTTTGGTTTTTATGTATTTTTGATATTCCTCTGTCGGAAGTGAAGGCTTTTGTTACTAAATTTGGGAAGGGGTCACTCTAGACACGTGACCCTAACTCTTCAAAAAAAAAAAAACTAATTAAAAGTAATTTTTCTTTATTGTCCCTATTAATAATCTTTCCGTTTCTTTATAATAACATAAATAATATATGATAAATATCATAATAATAAATAGATCTCACAAAAATAAATTTATAAAGTAAGGTGATTTATTATAATACATCATATTGTATTTTTTTAATATAAATAAATTTAGCATATCATATCTACTGATATCCATATTTAAAAAATTTTACTTTTATAAGAAATTCTTATTAAACTATATAGCAATATTTCTCTTCAAATATTATAAGTATTTAAGGAAAATTCTATAATATTAACTGACGTACCTTTTTCAGAGCCTAGAAAAAACTCAAATGTGTTAGAAACCAAGTTCAAATTGTATTGTATGACCACATTTAGCCATCAATGGTGATTTTAGGTACACTTACCCTCCAATGGTGATTTTAGGTACACTTACCCCCCAATGGTGATTTTAGGTACACCTAACCTCCTTTGTACTCTTTACCATTGGATTGATGACAAGTGTAACAATCATAACCATTCTTTGTACCAAGAGATCCCTATAAATAGAGGGAGTCCTCATTTGTGTAAGGCACCAAGAAATAAGAGAAAACAAAGTTTTCTAAACATTTCTCTCATATTCAAGATCTCTCTCTCTTTTGCTCTCTCTCTTTTCATTAGTTTTATAACACGTTATCAGCACGAAGGTTCTGACGATCTTGAAGCTAGTAGGCTTATACTTCAAGTAAGTGTTTCAATATATTATTTGTAGTTCCCAAATGAATATGAAATGTTATATTCATTATTATTACTTGATTAAATTTTATGTTTATTCACATATTTTTCATACAAGTTTTATTTATTTTTATATACTTGTTATGAATTATTGATGATAAGATCTATCTTGGAATAGAAATTGAGCATCCCTGAAGGATCGATTTAAATCAATAATTTTATTGAGTATCTCATAATAAAGGATCTATTGATTCTGTGAGATAATTTAAATGAGCAATATGTGTACCAAAAGGCTCATTATGATTTATGCACCTGAAGTTGCATAATTGAAAGTGTGTTGAGAAAAACCACTAAAGAATATATGTTTAAAATGAACGCCTCGAATGTGCTCCTGAAGTAGCAATATCGAGTGTAAAAGTTCATAATATATTCTAAATTTATATCTGGTTTTCTAGTGGCTAAGCAAAATAATGAGATTTTGTTAAGAAATCATCAGTCACGTCCTACTGGTTCTATATCATTCCCTGAAGTGAATGGTACTAGATTTACACCATTCCCAGAAGCAAATGGTGCATTTTTTCAAAGAAACCGAGGGCGTGGACGTGGTAGAAAAAATTATAGAAGTGGAGGTCCTAGAAGCGACCACACTAAAAGGGATAATAGTAGATATACACCGCACCACCAGAAGTGGTTCAACTCAGAGAAGGGTAAAGGTCCTCAAAACAAATTTTTAAAGAAAGATGAAGATGGATGCCATAGATGTGGTATGACTGGACATTGGTCTCGTACCTGTCGTACAGATAAGCACTTGGTTGACCTATACCAAGCTTCTATAAAAGAAAAAACAAAAAAGTTTGAAACAAATTTTGCTGAACCATCAAATACTTTAGCTTCTATAAAAGGAGAAGATACTACAAGCCTTGATGTTTCTGATTTCTTTGAAAATTCTAGTGATAGAATTGATCATTTGATTGGTGATGAAAATGTTCATTTTTAATTAATGTATTTCCTTTATCTTATTGTAATTTCTTTTATATTTTGCAATGTTTTGTAGTAATGAAAGTTTTATATATTTTAGAATCATGAGTCTTACTGATGAACTTTTTATCTCTGAGATGAATAATAGAGATGTATGTCTTGCTGACAGTGCTACAACTCACACAATTCTTAAAGATAAAAAATATTTTCAAAATATAACATTGAGTAGAGCCTACGTTCATACCATATCTGGTTCATCGAATCTAATTGAAGGCTCCGGAAGAGCTTATATTGTGTTGCCTAATGGCACCAAATTTTGCATCGATGATGCTCTATTTTCTTCACGATCAAGAAGAAATTTATTGAGTTTTAAAGATATACGTCGTAATGGTTGTCATATTGAAACCACCGACGAAGACAATAAAGAGCATCTTCTCATTACTAAAATAATTTCGAGCCAGAAGCTCATATTGAAAATATTATCAGCTTTCTCTTTGAGATGATATTATACAATTATTGAATCAAATATTATGATGCATCAAAAGTGATGTGATTCAAAATATTTATATCTTTTCATGATTATCTTGATCATCCAAAATCAATTACGATAAGTCGAATGATTTTCATATGGACGTCCATAAAAGAACCAGAAGATTCTTTTACTATAAAGTTTTACCACCAGAAGTGGAAAGAAAGTTTTACCACCAGAAGTGGAAAGAAAAATTTGCTAGAAGCAAATAAGATGAAATAATTCGACGTTATCATGATTATCATAGGTGAACTGGAAGTTCATATGATAATTAATGTATGGATGCAATAAGATAAAAGGTCTCATATTCTAGCTGCTAAAATCCCAGTGAGGATTGAAGTCCCTGCAGGGCAATTAAGAAAGTTAGCAGTCTAATGAACATAAGACATGTCTGAAAGCATGTGAGACCTATTGATACAAATGATAAAGCATCTCGGAAAGAGAAAAGCACAAAGAAAAGAAATCGGTGCTCCTGAAGAGGCCGTACCCACAAAACAAGCAATAAAGACCATCTAAAATTCTCTCATAATGAATACTCCTGAAGAGTATAATACTCCTGAAGAGTACCTCCTGAAGAGGTTTTCATGAAATGTCTTCCCTTGAAGAGGGACAGGTACCTGAAAATAACGAGATCTCGATATTACATTTCATGAGTAATTGAGAAATTATAGAGAGAAATAAAACCGTTGTCGACAACGTATATTCATATGAGATGGCAATTGACATTACCAGAAGTAATGGAGAAAGTGAATCAAGAACCGTCGAAGAATACCGACGTAAAATATTGGCCAAATTTGAAAGAGACAATTCCTGCAGAATTGATATCACTAGTAAAAGGTGATACATATGGACTTGAAGTCCAAACACCTATGAGGTGATGCTTGTTGAATATCAGTGGGTATTTGTATAAATGAAATGAAAATGTGATATATAAATCACGAATATATTTCCTGCAGAAATAATATTAATATGTTTCTGAAGTTAAAGAGATCATATTGAGATTTGTATTAACTTGATAGTTACCAAGAATTTGGGTATGCATGAAGCATATAGTCCTGAAGTACATATTCTATCAAGTCTTAAAATCCTTATATGATCTAATGCAAGCTAAACGTATGTGGAACATACTATTTTCATATATTTTCAGTATTTATATTATCTTTTATTGCAGTTTATATAGATAATTTAAATGTCATTGAGGCTCCAGAAGAGCTCATGAAAACTGCAGAAAGCAGGAATTGATTATGAGGCTCCAGAAGAGCTCATAAAAACTATAGAAATCAGGGATTGATTATGAGGCTCCAGAAGAGCTCATAAAAACTGCAGAAATCAGGGATTGATTATGAGGAAAAATAATCTCCTGTTATGGATGCAATCATATTCAGATTTTTGACTAATTTGGTAGTTACAAAAAGATTGGATATGCAGTTAATGGATATGGTCACTGCATATTTTTATGGGTCATTAGACCAAGGCATATATATGAAAATCCCTGAAGGATATAGAATGCCTGAAACTTCTAATCTGAATACATCCAGAAATATATATGAAAATCCCTGAAGGATATAAATTGCCTGAAGCTTGTTATCTGGTTACATCCAGAAAACAATTCGGATACATGTGGTATAAATGCATTAGCGAATATTTATTGAAAGAAGGATTTGAAAGTAATCCAATATACCCATGTGTTTTTATTAAGAGATTCCGGATTTGTTATTATTGCGGTTGATGATTTAAATCTTCTTGAAACTCCTGAAGAGAATAGAAGAACTACACATATTTGAAATATAAAACCCTTTCGGTTTCAAGGGGGAGATAAATGTGCATGAGAAATAAAATGGAGCACACAAAATAGCTACCAGAAGATAGATACACAAATATGAATATTTGTGAAATTTTATTATCTTGAAGAAAAAATTACAGAAATTTGAGGCATTTCGCCTCATTCTTTAAACGCTCTTGTTCTTCAAGAATCTGCATGGCATCCTTATCTAAAGGAGTAGGCAATCTAAAAGAAGACTTAAGCAGAGATTTTAATTTCCTATTATCTTGCTTTATTGCTTCTATCTTCATGTTAGACTCCTGAAGAAGTCGCTGAAGGATAGAAATTTTCTCATGGAGTTTGTCCAAATCATAAGGTTTGGATTGTAGTCTCTGAGAAAATGCATAAATAGTTGAAGAGTAATGGGCACCGAGATTTACAAGCTCATAGATAGCTTCAACATCTGACTTATTAGTCAGATTAGCACCTGTGGTAGAAGCAGGAACAGCTGATGAGCGAGGTGCATAAAACCTTATATATTGGCCATGAGAAGATTGCTGAGCCATTGCAGAAAAAGAATACAGAAAGAGATTGCAGAATAAAAATGCAGAAAGAGATTGCAGAGTAAGAATGCAGTATGATTACAGAAAAGTGAAGAAGATGAGATGCGAATGAAGATGAGCTGAATATCTCTTTTATAGAGAAAATTATGAAAGGAATGACAAAGTATCTCTATTGCTTCACGGCGTCCCTCGTGAAGCATCTCTCTACAAGAGACGAGGCATAGCATCATAGCCCTGCGTCGCCTGACAGCAGATGTAGCATTATAGCCTTTCGGCGCCTGAAGGTACATAAGAACTGTAAAATCCCGTGATACTTGTCTGGCCTAAAAAGATGGCCACCGTTTTTGAATATGGAGGTTTGCGGTTTAATTTTGATAACTCCTCCAGTAATTATGTTATTTACAAGAACTCCAGAAGAGTACAACTCCAGAAGAGCACAACTCCAGAAGAGTAGTGAATTCAATATTAAAATGATCTTGGATCAATATGGTGAATTTCACTATAAAGTCCTGAGTACTCCAATGGTTGCTCGATAATTTGATGAGGAGAAAAATCCATTTCGTCCTTGTGAAGACAATGGAGAAATTCTTGGTCCTGAAGTACCTTATCTCCAGTTCAATTGAAGCCCTGAATATGTGATTATTTGGATCAAGTCCACAATTAGATGGATATACAAATGCGAGATATCTATCAGATCCACACAAGAAGATCATTGCAATTCATGAGAAGAAAGTTGAAATTGATGTCAAGAAGATACGGTCAAGTAATAATCTGGCAGATTTATTCACTAAAGCATTACCAACTGCAACATTGGAATGCGGAGACTTGAAAACATATTATCATGCACTTTTCAGGGGGAGTAAAGTCTTGAAGACTTGTGCTGATTGTACTCTTTTTCCTTCGCTAAGGTTTTATCCCACTGGGTTTTCCTTTGCAAGGTTTTAATGAGGCAATCTTAAAGCACTTGGCGATATACATGAATATTGTACTCTTTTTCCTTCGTCATTGGTTTTTTTTTTCCACTGGGTTTTTCCTTGACAAGGTTTTAACGAGGCATATTCTTTATATGTGGTCATCCAAAGGGGGAGTATTAGAAACCAAGTTCAAATTGTATTGTATGACCACATTTAGCCATCAATGGTGATTTTAGGTACACTTACCCTCCAATGGTGATTTTAGGTACACTTACCCCGCAATGGTGATTTTAGGTACACCTAACCTCCTTTGTACTCTTTACCATTGGATTGATGACAAGTGTAACAATCATAACCATTCTTTGTACCAAGAGATTCCTATAAATAGAGGGAGTCCTCATTTGTGTAAAGCACCAAGAAATAAGAGAAAACAAAGTTTTCTAAACATTTCTCTCATATTCAAGATCTCTCTCTTTTGCTCTCTCTCTTTTCATTAATTTTATAACAAAATGACAATTTTCTGAACTCCACTAATGCTTCAACATTAATTATAAAAAGACATCCTAGAAAGGGTCCCATTTCCAGCGCCTGGTTCTCTCATTTTGATTCCTGCTCTAAAATTTCTACTGCTTACAGCTAATGATATGTTCAGTACAACTTCCTTAGAAAATTTCCAACGGACTGCTCTGATGTCACCATCTAAACAAAGCTGTTTCTGAGATCAAGAGAATGCTATTTAAAACAGTCACCAAGATCTTTAGTAGAAATGAACTATACTTTGGGGTTCTTTCACTCTGCAACTCCATGTCTTTGAAAGAGGGTCTGTGTGTTCACAGCCCAATTATTAAACTGGGTCTTCAACGTGAGCTCTATTTGAACAACCACTTATTGTCCCTGTACGCGAAATGCTTTGGAGTGGGCAATGTACGCTACTTCTTCGACGAAATGCCTTACAAGGATGTTGTATCCTGGACTGGGATTCTGTCTGCTTGTGTCCGAAATGGAAACCACGCTCAAGCTCTTGAATTGTTTGGTTCAATGATAAATTTAGGTCACTATCCAAATGAATTCACGTTGTCGAGCGCCTTAAGGTCATGCTCCGCTTTAGGGGATTTTCACTATGGAACTCGTATTCAGGCCTATATGGTAAAGAATGGTTACGATTCGAATCCAATTTTGGCAAGTGCTTTGATTGGCCTGTACTCCAAGTGCGATTGTATTAAAGAAGCATGTGAAGTTTTTGCATATATGGATGGTGGTGATACTGTTTCTTGGTCAACAATGATCTGTTCATTGGTTCAAGCTCAGCAATGGAGTCAGGCTTTACAGTTGTACATCCGAATGATTGAGGTGGGGGTTCCTCCTAATGAGTTTACTTTCGTGAAGCTTCTTGCTGCATCTAGTTCTCTTGGTATAGGTTTCGGAAAATTAGTTCATGCCCATATGATATTACTAGGAATTGAGGTGAATGTTATTTTGAAGACAGCTCTTGTTGATATGTACTCAAAGTGCCGGAGGATGGAAGATGCTGTCAAGATCTCAAATCAGACACCTGAACATGATGTGTTCTTGTGGACTGCTATTATATCTGGTTTCAGTCGAAACATGAAGGTCAGGGAGGCTGTTGGTGCATTACGTCAAATGGAGATGTCCGAAATTGTACCAAATAATTTTACATATTCAACTGTCCTAAATGCTTGCTCATCAATTTTATCACTGGAACTGGGGGAACAGGTCCACTCACGGGTGATTATGGCGGGCTTGGAGGATGATGTTTTTGTTGGAAATGCACTGGTTGATATGTATATGAAATGCTCCAACCTTATAGACAATGCTTTGAAAGTATTTAGAGGGATGGCCTCACCAAATGTGATCACTTGGACTTCTCTGATTGCTGGCTTTGCTGAACATGGTTTTGAATCAGATTCTTTTCGGGCTTTTTTGGAGATGCGATCGGTGGGGTTACGACCAAATTCATTTACACTCTCTAGCATTCTCAGTGTTTGTAGAACAATAAAATCTCATGGTCAAACTATGAAGCTCCACGGATACATAATTAAAACCAAAGCAGAGAAAGATATAGTTGTGGGGAATGCTCTTGTAGATGCTTATGCTGGATTGGGGATGGTGGACGAAGCATGGTGTGTGATTAGAAAAATGAGTCACAGAGATGCCATCACATACACAACTTTAGCCACAAGAATGAATCAAATGGGTCATCATGGCACGGCATTAAACATCATCACGCACATGAACTATGAAGACATTGAGATGGATGGATTTAGCATGGCAAGCTTCTTATCTGCATCAGCCAGCTTGGGCTCAATGGAAGCCGGGAAGCAACTACACTGTTGGTCTGTGAAATCTGGTTTGGGTTGCTGGCTATCAGTCTCAAATAGCTTAGTTGACTTGTATGGGAAATGTGGCCGCATGCACGATGCACACAGAGCTTTTAGGGAAATAGATGAGCCTGATGTTGCATCATGGAATGGGTTGATGTCTGGGTTAGCATCGAATGGTTATTTCTCCTCTGCTTTATCTGCCTTTGAAGATATGAGGTTAGTGGGAGTCAAACCCGATTCAGTTACATTCGTGTTAGTGCTTTCTGCTTGCAGTCATGGTGATTTATTGGACCTGGGTCTTGAGCATTTTCGTTCTATGAGAAATACACACAATATGGTACCACAATTGGATCACTATGTTTGCTTAATTGATCTCCTTGGACGAGCTGGCCAGCTAGGGGAGGCAGTGGAAGTGATTAAGACGTTGCCCTTCAGGCCAGACGCTTTGATATACAAGACATTATTGAGTGCCTGCAGATTACATAGGAATGTACCTCTTGGGGAAGACATGGCAAGGCAAGGTCTCAATCTTCACCCATCTGATCCAGCTTTCTATATACTACTTGCAAACTTGTATGATAGATCAGGCCAGTCAGAATTTGGTGAAAAAACTCGTAGGCTGATGAGAGAAAGAGGTCTGAGGAGTAGTCCTTGCCAAAGCTGGATGGAGACGAGAAACCAGATTCATGTCTTCACTGCAGGAGACAGATCGCATCCAGAAATTACTAAAATTAAGGCAAAAATAGAATCACTTATGATTGAATTCAAGCACCGGGGATATTTATACCATGGCAATGGAGATATATCTTATCATAGTGAGAAACAAGCTACTGCTTTCGGTCTTCTTAACACACCATCAAAGGCCCCAATACTTATAATCAAGAATACACGTATGTGCATGGATTGTCATAGCTTTATAATGCATGTAACTGAATTGGTTGATAGGGAAATAGTATTAAGGGAAGGGAACCGGGTCCATTCTTTCAAGAAAGGTTGCTGCTCATGCTCTTATGTACGCCATGATCATGAATTTCTTCTCTGAGGACAACAGTAATTGTGCTTCTACGGTGAAAGATGTCACGCGGTGAGGATGCTTTTGGCAATGGGACTATTGAGAGAGACTTCGCAACATCATACATATGGACACTTAGCAGCATGCAAAGCTGTGACAGATGTTTAGAAAGTTAGCTAGTTGTGGAGTTATGGAAAGATTATTGGTAAGAGAAAGTCACTCATGGTTCACTTTAAGATCAAAGCATTGATGACCCCATCTACGCTTTCAAAAATAACTTGTGCTTGGTGCTAACTTCTCTCTAACGAATTACCGTTGTACTAAGTACTTACCCAAAAAAAGAAATTTAAGCAAATATATAAATGGTCAGAATTTAGAGGTTATTGCCAATTAACATAGGTCGCGTAGTTTCAAATAAAATTAAGGAAAAGCTTTTCAACTAGAGTATAGACCATGTTTATCCCTTTTTATTATTATTATTCTTATACTTTTATTATCATTATTATTTTTGTTATTTATTGCATTAATTAGTGAGGCTGGAAGAATGAAAACCAAAATAAAAAACATTCTTTCAACTTTTATCATCAATCAAGCCAGTGAAATACTATCATGTTTCCCGCCTTATGTTGCTTGTTATATAAAAATGCTACTCATATAATACACTTAGAACATCCTTATTGGAGTAGCCATATGTAAATAAAATGCTTTTGTTGAAGTATATGGCTCAGACCCTATCACTCAAATAAATTAAATTTTCATTGTCTCATGTCTCTTTGTGGGGTAAAATGCGTCGCATAAGGGCTATAAGTGCTTGGACCTAAACACCAATCAGTTATACATTCTCGGGATGTTACTTTTAACAAGGCTTCATTTCTGCTTTTAAAATCGCAGCCCATTCACTCTGCTTCCCAAACCAAGACAGATATGGTCCCTCTACCTCTGCTTCCCAATCAGTTATACATCTCTCGCGATGTTACTTTTAATGAGGCTTCATTTCTGCTTTTAAAATCGTAGCCCATTCACTCTACTTCCCAAACCAAGACAGATATGGTCTCTCTACCTCTCTTATCTCCGTCCATTCTTGGAACTGGTCCAAGCCCAAACCCACGTTAGACTTCTTCTTCTCCCTTGTCTTCATCTACCTCAAGCTCAACTACATCTTCAGTCTCTCCTTCAAACAGTCCTTCACTCTCATCCTCTACTCCTGTTCTTTCCTCTCCTCCAATAGCTTTACAACCACCATGTTCCCCTATAATTACTCATGCCCAGACCAATTCTTCCAGACCAAGACTATTCACTAATGGCACCATTCCCTACTCTACCTGTTTTTGTCTCACCACAACCATACTGTCCCAAACGAACCTTCGAGCTACTCAGCAGCTTCAAAATTCTCGGAATAGAGAGATGTTATGCCCAAGAATATGCTGCCCTTCAACAAAATTGCACCTAGACTCTTGTACCCCCCACACCAATGGCTAACATTCTTGGTTGTAGGTGGGTGTTTCGCACCAAAACAAATGATTATGGCTCTTTTCAACGTTGTAAAGCTAGTCTCATGGCTTAAGGGTATCATCAACAACATGGATTGGACTACAATGAGACATTCTCTCTCGTGGTGAAGCCCTCCACTATTTGGCTTATTCTATCCATTGCTATCACTTGATCATGGCCTTTGCGCGAACTTGATATCCAAAATGCTTTTTTGCATGGATTATTGACTGATGAGGTGTATATGCAGCAACTTCAGGAATTTATAGATCCACTACATCCCACATATGTGTGCAAGTTGTACAATGTTCTATATGGTCTCAAACAAGAACCACAAGTTTGGTTTGCACAACTTAGCTCATGGTTACTTGCATATGGCTTTACAGCCTCGAAGGCAAACCCCTCTTTGTTTATTCTGCAGCATCGTTAAATTCCCAACGTACCCCTGTAAAATCATGAAATTGTCTACCAATTTCCTTGAACAAATTGATTAGATCTCAATATCTAGAATTACTAAACAAATCAAAATACTCAAAGAGAATAAACAAATTTGTAAGACACAACGATTGGTTAGGAAAGGAAACCCTTTAAAGAACTCTTTAAATGTAAAACCCTACAGGGCAACCAAACCCAGGAAAGTCAATCTTATTATTTGAAGAACAATTACAAGCAATCATCAATTACAAAACCTTTGCAATTCGACTCTCTTACTTTCCTAGACAAACGACTCGTTTGTCTTCTACCGCAGTAGCAGCCAAAACCTCTGGCAACTTTCAAATGTTAACTTCCCTTCTGAAACTCCAAAGGCTAAAATCCAATCGATGTTACTTCACACTCAAAGCACGATCATACTCAAGAAGAGCTGAAAAACTCCATAAAAATTCTCAAGTGAATTTTCTCTCATAAATACTCAGAATATCCTCTCTGAAATTCGTGACTCAAAGTTCATAATAAAATACAAAACCGAATCCCTTTAAATAGAAAGTCTGGAAAGAGCTCCAGTCACAGTAGAACTCTGCTGACGATCAGCAACAATCACGAAAATGTATACCGACGGACTGCTAACATTTCGCGATAACATTCTTCTGGATTGACTAATCTCTGTTCTACTTTCTTCTGGATAAATCAAATATACCAAGACTTGATTTTAACTTCAATAACTTATCTAAACAACACCTAAAACTTCTAGATAGACTCAACATTGTTTAGAGATAAATCAATAATTATTTGATATTCATCCAACAACTTCAAATATAATGATAAGATAAGTCTTATCATATAGTCATCTAATCCTGGCCAATTTTTTCCTCTACAATCGTGATGTTATTCTCTATCTCTTGGTTTATGTTGATGACTTAGTCATCACAGGGTCTAAGTCCTCTGCTATTGATTTCCTTATATGTGATTTGGGCTCTGCTTTTCCAGTCAAAGACTTGGGCAACTTGTCTTTTTTCCTTGGACTAGAAGTTGACTACACGGCAGCAAGACTCCTACTCACTCAACAGAAGTACATTAAGAGCCTACTTCTTAGAAGTCAAATGCTTCATGCCAAATCGATCTCCTTCCTTATGTAAGCCTCTCTCAAATTTTCAAAATTTGATTCTTCAGATTTTGATGATCCAACTCTATACCAAAGCATAGTTGGTGGCTTGCAATACCTCCCTCTCACCAGACCCAACATCTCATTTGCAGTGAATAAAATATGTCAATTCATGCATTCTCTGAAAACTTCTCACTAGAGTGCTGTTAAACGAGTTCTCGGGTATCTCAAAGCCACCATTAATTATGGCTTACTCTTCAAAAGACAGTCCACCTTCACACTCCAAGCATACTCGAATGCTGATTGGGGAGGTTGTCTAGATGATCGAAGGTCAATTGGAGACTTTTGCATCTATCTTGGAAATCATCTCATCTCATGGAGCTCTAAGAAACAAAGGATTGTTGCAAGATCTACAATAGAAGCCAAGTACAAATCACTGGCATCTTCAACTGCTGAGACTATGTGGCTTCAAATTGTCCTTCGATAGCTAGGTATTTCTCTTACTAAGGCTCCAATCTTGTGGTGTGATAATATTGGAGCCACATACCTCTCTGTCAACCCAATCTATCATTCCAAAACAAAGCATATGGACATCCAGTATCACTTTGTGAGAGATCGAGTTGTTGCCCGTGCATTACAAGTCCAATTTTGCAGTTCAAAGGAACAACTAGCAGATATCCTAACAAAGCTACTAGTTGCCAAGAAATTCACTCATTTTAGGATGAGTCTCAATGTGGTAGATACCCCCTTGGACTCGAGGGGGAGTATTGGAGTAGAAGACTCTATACTGCATTTTCACAAACAAAAGGAGGGCACCCATGACACTGTAGTAAACAACCAAAGTTGGTTACAGAGCCATCACGATTTACAACAGAAACACACTAGTGTGCTGCCCAACACTTATCACCCAAGTTGATTGCTCAGCAATTTTTATTTTTATTTTTACTTCATCATTAAAGAAGTGATTTTAAGCATATTGATATTTTTTATTTTTTAAAAATATTTAAATATATTAAAAAATATAAGAAAAGAAAGAAAAAAAAATAAAAGCACAAATGTGCTAGCGGTTGAATGGAGCGGTGGCACCACCATTTACAACATTAGAATATCACACTACAGCCAAATATAATTTCTAGAACGTAACAGTAGAGAAATTTGTTATTGGCCTCTACGGTTATTTGTAACAAACAAATTGTTTCTTTATTCTTTGCGTCTTGTATAAATACACTTGAGTCATGTACAAGTTAATCAATGAAGGAATTCTTCTGAAAATTTTCTCTCTACCTAACACACCTCACACACAATTAACGAAAGTCGAAAGATGTTCCTACGGGCTATCAAACGGACACTGTTGGCTAGGATGAAATAGAGGATGGGGTTCGTGAGCCTTGATGTGGTGGCTAATGCAAGGGAAGTCCTGATCTGCTTGTACTTAAAGATGCTCAAGGAGATCCAGACGGTGCTAGAGGACGAAGGCTACCAGAAGGCCATGGAGAGCCTTACGAAACACAGGCTCAAGGTGTGCAAGGAAGAGGAGCACTGTGAGGCCATCGGATGTGGCCAGTTCTAGGAGCTCATTAAGCATGCTTGCGACGCGCTCACTCGCATAAGAAAAATGATCCGTCCATATACTTTGATATATTTTTTGTAAAAGAAAATTTCTGCTTTTATGAATAATTTTCTCATCAGTTACTATTTACTATCCACACCCCACATCCTATGAAAAAAACTATACATCCTATGAAAAACACTCCAACATTATATGAAAAGCTATAAGTGTGAGGTTTGTAGGGTGAATAGTGGCTGATTTGTAGCAAAATTATGTTTTTATATATCTATTTAGGTTGACAAGAAAATAGAGGAAATCGTATGAAAGGAAACGGAGATTTGAATTCATTAAAAAAAATTATTTGCCAACAGTGGTGGCTAACACGAGGGAGGTCCTAATCGGCTTATACTCAAAGACGCTCAAGGAGATCCAGACGATGGCAACTGGAAGGTCGTGGAGAGCTTCAATAAAGACAAGCTCAAGGTGTGCCAGGAAGAGGACTTGGAGGCAATCGAAAAAAGGCTCAATTGTGGCCTCGAAGAGCTGATCATAAATGCCTGCGTCAATCTCACTAGCAATCGAAAAATCGGACCATATACTCTCTCTTTTTTTAATTTTGTTATGCCCTCTCGGTATAAGTATGGATAAGAGGGCAAAGGAAGGATAAAACGCATAGCAGAGGATCATGGAGTGTACCGTTTCTTCTAGTTAATGAATGTTCTAGAATATTGTATTCACTAGTTGTTACTGCATTTCCTTTTTATTACTTTCCAAAACATGTGTCATTATTCTATTGCCTTGGTTGTTATCCTCGCATGGATATAGGTAAGAGGGAAATACGTTGAGAGAATCATCTTATACCTGGAAATCTCTTAGACTTGTTTGTTACTTTCATTTGGAGGAATTGGGGACCTCAAATATCCCAAGGTATATGAATCCAGTAGCATTTCTATCATCTCCTTCCCTGTTCATATTTTTCTCTATTTTATATTGTCATTTGGTATATACAATCTATAAGGTTCATAACAAGTGGTATCCAGAGTTGACGATCCATGGAGGACGAACTACTCTTCGAGCAGCAACAAGGGGTCTTACAGCGGTGGGTAAACGCTAATGAAAAGAGTCTTCAAGGGCTTACTAACAGCTTGAATGACTTAATAGATATGACGCTTCGTTGGGTGGTAAGGCAGAACAATATTACTAATATGTATGACGTTATGGAAAAATTAGTGAGATTAAAGGTTAGGAAGCAAACGCCATTAGTTGTTGAACACCAGGAGCACAAAGAAAAACAAATTGTGCTAGAAGATGAAGAAGAAATAGTAGTAGAGGTAGAAGAGATAATGGTGGGGTCCACGGAAGACTGCTTGGTCTAGGAAGACCAAGCTACGGAGAAGGGCATAAAAAGGCCAGTGCAGGTGGAGGAGTTTGTTGCGATTGCCACAGAAGTTGCTCCCAAAGAAATCCGTCTTTCCTCTTTTCTGAAAAATCCATAACCGAAATTAAATTCTCTTCTCTCAAAGAACAAGCAATCAAGCATGATTCCAACAAGCAACCTCTTTCCTTAGTTCTCAAAAATTCCGTCAGAAACTTCATCTTATCGTATCAACTTTTAGATCCTATTCTCCATGTTTCATTTTTCTGCCCCATTAACACTTTGCCGTATATGGACATCACCAAGATAGAGCTCTTAATCACCAAGATGCATTCCATCAACAATGTTAAAGAGCCTAGAAGGGTGGATGATCATAAATACAAGGATGTTTCTGTACGCCTCACATGGCATCCTCCATGGAAAATATATACGGAAGAGAACTCGCAGGGTAAGGCTACCAATTCATCTTTAGCAGAGCAGGACTTGGACACGTTCATCTTAGAGAGGCTTAAGAAAAAGGGCTACAAGGTGCTCTTTATGGTTGATGCAATTGATAAGTATGTCATTGGTCAGTTGAATGAGTATGATGGTAAGAATTTGGTTTTTGCTACGAATGAGGTTTTGAAATTCGAGGATGAGAGCGAGGAGGAGAAGAAAAAACAGGAAGAAGAAAAAGAAGATGATGGTCACTTCCATGACTCCTCCAAATGACACCATCTCCACCATCTTAAGGAGAAAGGGTTTGCAGATGCATTTAATCCTTAATTTTCTTCCCAAAAGATACTCACATCTGGTTTGGCCCTCTGGATTTGATGGGTCCTTTGTTAGAAACATTCTACAATTACTTAAAAAATGAGCATCCTGATTCTCCTTTCAAACAATTATCGAAGAGAACTTCTTATAAGATGCGAAAATGTATCCAATGCTTCTCTCAGTACCATCAAGCCTTAGAAATGTATGATAGAGAGTATGAGCTAAGTTGCATTAATTCCCTTCTTGATTTGCTGCGAACCCTTGATGAGCAAGGGTAACTCAACACTTAAAGAGAGTTCAATGCAAGAATAGCAAGAGAAGAATGTGATCCAGCTCATGATAATGCTGAAGTTGTTAGTGTTATATATGAGATTTTAATAGTCCCTATCTTGTTGGAAGATTAGTCATTGTTCACTGAATTCGAAACATTGATTAAAACAATTATCAATGTTTTGCCACCGACACCTGAGACTTCAAGGTCAAGAGCAAAGCTGGAACATCTACCCATATGGTCGTTGAAAAATCTCATGGTTTCACAAGTTTTAGTAGATATGAAAGTTACTCCTTAGTTGCTTGATAAATTGTTACATGGGGCTAGTTTTTAGTGGGATGGGATTAGTGGGACTGTTGTGCAGATAAATTCTTTGAGAAATACATTCAAGCCTTCCTGGAGCACAATATGTCTATTTGAGTTGCTTATGGGTATAATGTCACCTTATTGGCACTTTGATAGAGGAAGAGGACAAAAATCTAGGGGGAATCATGGGCTGAAGTGGTCTCTGGAAGGGAGGCCTCCAGTTGTTACTACCTTTCTTCAATTTGAAAACTATATTGGATGGCTATCAAGTGCCAACGCAAGTCACAAAGACGTTGAAAGATCTCCTTCTATCGTGAAGAGGTATATTCAGTTGCGAGTCCAGTTCATTGTAATGAATTGGAGCAACACAGAAAACCTAGTGGAGAATAAATTGCGAGCTTTTGAGTATAAAGTTCAAGTTCCATATCTGTTGTACCAGAATGCATCCCTAGAGGTTAATGGTATTTGGTTTACAATCCACTAGAGTGTGATGATGTTGCAAATCTATTTAGTTGATGCTCAATGCATTTTCAAAAGTCCCTTCAAAGTCAAGAGTAGCTTCAAGCAAAAGCAAGTTTGAGGAACTTGAGGCAATCCCAACCAAGTTGTTGAGGGAAGGTCCTCTTGAGCCATCTTCATCAGCTCCTAATGAAGTTAGCTACAAATTTTATGACCTTGTGGGCAAGGTCCTTTTAAGGGGAGGGAATTGTTATGCCCTCTCGATGGGGTATGGATGAAAGGGCAAAGGAAGGATAAAATGCACAGTAGAGGATCATGGAGTGCACCATTTCTTCTAGTTAATAAATGTTCTAGAATATTGTATTCACTAGTTGTTATTACATTTCCTTTCTGCTACTTTCCAAAACACGTGTCGTTATTTTATCGCCTTAGTTGTTATCCCCGCATGGATATAAGAGGGAGGGAAATATGTTGAGGGAATCATCTTGTACCTGGAAATCTCTTAGACTTGTTTGTTACTTTCATTTGGAGGAATTGGGGACCTCAAATACCCCTAAGGCGTATGAATCCAGTAGCATTTCTATCATCTCCTTCTCTGTTCATAGTTTTCTCTATTTTCTATTGCCATTCAGTCTATACAATCTGTGAGGTTCATAACAAATTTATGTTTTTAGTATTGTTTTTATATGTCTAATTGAGGTGACAAGAAAATAGAGGAAATCGTATGAAAGGAAATGGAGATTTGAATTCATTAAAAAAATATTATTTGCCAAAAGTGGTGCCTAACACGAGGGAGGTCTGTTTGTGATTTCACCTCTGTTCCCTGTTTGGGTTCTGAGAAAGTGAGATAAAAAATAAAGTGAAGATTTTCTTTTGGAGTGGGGGATGACGTTTTACTTTGTTTTGTAATGTGGGTCATTTGGCATAGATAAATGAAGCTTATTCTGGAAATGTATCAATCTGTAAAATTTTGTAGTTCGTGTTTGTTATTGGTTCCATTGTTGATATAAAAAAGAGAATAAGAGGAAGTAGAAGAAACGTGTGAGTTTCGTGTCATTTGGTGCTTGAAAGAGTGTACTGACCTAGGCAGAAAGATGTATTAGGTTTATAAAATTTGGTCTTCTTTACGTTTATATAGTTTTTCCTTATTTGATCCGTTCATGTCGAAGCCAGTTAATTGAGAAAAGGGTTTATCCTATAAAATGTGGGGCAAGTTTGTTGGAGTCTTGGAGATACTTTATAAGGTCCTTTGCACCTTAACAGTTGAAAATGTTCTTTCGAGTGAGTTCTTTCCTCATTCTAGGTTTATCTAATTGTGGTTCACAAAGAGAAATTTGAAGAATTGGATACGGGACTTTTGGACAATTTTCATGATAGTCTTGTCCTTATTCTTTCCTCTTGGTAAGAAATGGAAGATCCCTATGAATTTTTGGACAAATTTCGAAGTCCTCAGGAAATCCAATGTTTGTAGCATTTCTTAAGACAAATTTGAGTTTCGCTTGTGCAGGCCCCTTCAATTCCTTCAAGTCTCAATATTGTATTATTTTTAAAGTTTTTTAAGGGCTATGTGTGGTGAAGGCAGCAGAAATGAATTCCTTGTCAAAAAGAAGTTATAAGTTGTTTTGCACCTATAAAAAAAATATAAAGTATCTTACATTACTTATAATTTGGTGATGACACTTTAATTCTCTGGAAGAAGAAAACTTCCTCTTTGGCCAATTTAGTTACACAAAACTAAATTATTTCATATCATCTCATCATTATAATTTTTTTAAATTTTCTCACAAAATATAATAAATAATTCAACCTTTTCAAATCTTAAGACAAAACTAATATTAAAATTTTATATTATAATAATATTTTATTCAACTTTTAACAAAACATATCATTTTGTCTCATCTCATCTCATCTCATCTGCATAACCAAACGAGCCTGATTTTGGAATTGTGTTATCGTTGAAGTTAGATTGAATAAAAGCATCATTGAGGTTAACTAAATAATTCTTGGCTAGAACTCTTTGCAGACCTCTAATTTGGAAACTAGTAATTGACCTCTTTATATAATGGTAAGTTGATAACCGCGCGCGTTCAATTACCATGGCAATATGTTTCTGCCATCTTTATGCTTTTTTGTTGTCTGGATTGCTACTATCTAACTTTTGGGACAATTTGAAATAGACCACAGAGTGATCGTACACATTGAGTTTCCCATCGGAGAGTCATTTATACGTTAGATTGTGTCAGGTTACCTTGAAAATATTTGAGTAATATATCCTCAAAATTTTCAGAGCCTATTGCTTCTAATTGGTGTTAGCTATACTTGATAAGTGCACAAGTTTATTCTGTAATGAAATGGTTTTTGTTTTTGCATTATGTTGGAATGCAGAGTCCTATTTATGGGGTATTCATTATGACCATGAATGCGAGGTCATCGAGAATGATGCTCCAGTTCCTAAACATATCCGTCTGCACGACGAGCAGAGGAGTTCTACAAGAAACTGAGGCTTTTTTCAGGCCCAAAAAAGGATGAGGCTGCGGTCACCTCCAGTGAGTCACAGTCAAAAGAGTAAAATGCTTTATGTTCGTTGGGGAAAATTGGATTCCAGAGCTGAAACTGCCCTTTTTCTTTGATCATATTCTCCTGATTTTGTTCTCATATAGCAGGAACTGTTTGGTAGATGGAATAGTTTCATTTATGGGACAAGGGCTTGTATCTTAATAATCTTCACTTGACTAAGTACTAGAGCATCTGTTATTTCTATCAACGTATAATAGTTATGTTAAAGAATTAGCTGTCCGGCGTTTGAAACTTGGGAGTGTCAAAAGTATGAGGCATAAGCTATGCAAGAGTCTGCAAGTTGGTTTTAATAATCTCAAGATGAAGTCCGATGATTTGTCCCCTTTTATTGGAGTCACTGTTGCTGGGAAAACTTTGCTTCAAACCTTTGTCCAAGAGTACTAGCAAGCCCTTCCTTGATCATCCATTCTAGGTTTTCTTCTTTCTTTCGTTTAGCCACATCTCATACTTGCACTATATGTGGTCTTGGCTCTTGTTCAGGAAATCAAAACGGTTCAAAAGGGTCTCCGGTCTCCTAAGTCAATTTGCATGGCTACACATAGAAGAAAAGGTGGGAAAACTTTAATAGCAATACATATTTTTTATTTATTTATTTACAAACTTGTTACTAAATAATTCAGTTTTGCTTTTTATCTCAATATTATCATTTCTTTATGGTCTTCTTTTCTACTCTATTCATTATATTTCATTATAAGTTTATCCTCTAAAAAGTTAGAACATTATGAGTTTAGATAACATGCATTCTATTTCAAAATATTCGTATGTATCTTTTTTTATAAAGTTAATAATGATTTTGCAGTCTAATGGCATTTATCCCTCATCTTTTTTTTTTCTCGACAAAAAGGGTTGGAGGGGACAATCAGAAATAGATTACCTATTAAGACGTGACAATAGTAGCACTCAACTTGTTGAAGAGCCAGGCAATAGGGGCCTTAGAACTGGAGGCGCTCCTAGTCCCTAAAAGTTGAACTTGAGATATAGCCTGACTCCAATTCCATGAGAGCATCAATGGTCCATAAGCTAATAAGTCACTAATAATCTTAAGCACTTTTCCTTGTCAAATTGGATCTCATGATCTAGTATTCACTGTCAAACTCATGAACCTCTAATAAGTCATCACCCGCAAGCGCTCCCTCTTGCTAGGGATATTCAGGGACCATCCTATGTTAATTATTTTTTCCATTCAAATAGAACTTTTGCCCCGAAATCATTTTAGTAACCAAATAGCTTACACGGCAAAGCATATTTTATTTACAAGCCAAGTTTCTTGACTTGTTTGCAGTATCATAGGACAAAATGACCTTTTAAAGCCACAACAGAGACAGAGTCGCCCACTTTTTGTTGTCGCGTTTCTTAATAAAATAGCTTTCCTTCCTTTAAGATCATAAATAAGGAAGGCCTTAACAAGTTGCGTAACTAGTTTGTCTCCAGATGAGCTACCTCGTGAATGATGCAGTGTACCATTGCACACTTGTATATAATAATATCTTGCATAGGAAGGACCATTATTGTAGTTATTTCCTTTTAAATAACATATAGTTGACCAAGTATTTGCATTTAATAAATTGTATTTTGACCAACTCTAATTTCTAAGAATAAACAATCTGATATAGTTGACCTAAGAAAACCATTTAAGAAATTAAAAAATAAATAAAAATCCGACTATGTGCAAATGTGAAGAGACAGAAAGAGGGCCTTCAATCTTGTATCTGTCTCGTGAGGCTCGCACGGTCTACGGGCCGTCCTAACTCCCAACTTCGAACAGACAACTGTCGTGCACCCACTTCATATTTAATATATATGCTTCCTCTCAAAAAATAATTCAATAATATTTTTTTCATCTATGTATTACTCTTCTTTTTTCGAGCTTTTTTCGGCCACCTCGAAAAATCAAACCCTTCAACCGTTTGAGATTCTTGCTCTCCAAAATTTTTGATTTTTTGTGTAAGTTTTGTATATTTTATAAATGTGATTAGTTGTATTATATTTTTTTAATATAAAATAATTATTTTAATTAATTGCGTACACGAAATATTGTATATAATAGAATTTTAATATCGAATTTATATTAATTATAGGTAGCTTGCAAGCAAAAGGGGAATCCAAGTTCTAGACTTTTACCTTGTGATAACATCTTACTTATTGTCCAAAAACAATATCTTATTTATTGGCTAATTATTATAATATCACGATGGAAATTCGTAATTTCCAAAACAAATAAAACGAAAATGTAGTAATATTGTCACGAGGGTGATTCAACTGATCTCTTTTTCTTTATCGATTCTAGATTTCTCCATGCATCTACCACCTCCTCATCATTATTATTATTATCATTATCGTCAAGCCGGCTAGCTATTTTGCCCCGTAGCAGATGTCTCGTGGTGGGGGCAAAATCCACCATGTCCTCCAGCATTCAGCTCATCATCAATGCAGGCTACTACTAGAACAACAAACAAAAGTTCGAAAGTGGAAACTCAAAAGGCCTCGTGATCCATAAAAACAGGACAACCATGTAATGTATTTACAAAAATATTTATAAACCAAAATCGAAACAATTAACTTCTTTCTTAAAAGAACAGACTGAAACCTGTGGACTAAAGAGGTTCTTTCCGTCTTTTTTTCTATGTTATACCTAATTGTTGGGCAAAGATAAAACGAGGAAACTATACAAGGATTAAAAAAAAAAACAAAACAAAACAAAAGATTCCAAGTCTAATGAGCAGCCATCCATGGCGGCGGCTGAGTCATGTACACTGAGGCCAAGACCCTGAATTTGTTCTACCACCATCCGAGAAATTGTCCCCGGAGCCTCCCCCAGGACTACTATATCCAAGCTGTTGCAGCCCCATGAAGATGTCCTCAGTCATGGCCATGTTCGGAATCAGAATCTGATCATCATTTTCCTGATCATCGTCGTCGACGTCGTCGTCTGCATCATCAGCCATTTCCTTTCTCTCTTTGTCGTTCGCATCAACCATGACCTTATTATCTTCGTTGCTGTTCTTGTTAGTAATAACTGCCTCTTCATCTGTTTGAACTGTGATCTGGGTTGTGGGAGAGAGGCTTGTCGTCGACTGTGGTGACGAGCATGAAGCTGCATTAGCTGTGATCGGTGACCCGGAATTGTCTTTGTCTGTGGACTTAACGCCGGATGTGGAGCATTTGTTGCGTGTACTGCCGGAGAGCGAGTTTCGGTGGGTAGGCCGAGGGTGGCTGTGGTCGCCTGTGTACGTGACGATGAAGATGTTGGGATCGATGTTGCTTCGCTCTACTTGCTTTCTTGCGGGGCACCCTTTTGAGCTGCTGCACCGGTAGTAGTTTCTGTGTTTTTTCACGAACTCGGCGATTAGATCGAACTTGATACGAGAAAGAAAACATCTTTCGTAAAAGGATCAGCTAGATAAGTGTACATAGAAATTAAAACCTTGGATATGGAGAACCTTTGATGGGCTTTTGTCCGTATTTACGCCATGCCCACATATCCGCTGACAGATTCTCTGCTGTCACATGGCAGACCGTTCTCTTCTGCTGGCTCTTCCTGTAAATTGAAACAACGAAATTTGATCGTATTCATCGCCATACACAATAATAAATATCGTGTACAAAAACTTCATTTTTTTTTCTTTTAGTATCTTAAGTACACGGAAACAAATCAATGGAAAAGTTAAACAACACCTTTTTCTTGATCTGGGGGCCTGAGATTGCATTGCTACGGGTAAAGACATTGCAGAACTGGCACGAGGCCTTTGGAACTCCTGTTGATTGACTTGCTGTCGTTGTTGATACGGTTGAATTTGTTGTTGTGGTTGTTGCTGTGCATGTCTCCGTAGTTGTTGGTCTTGGACTCCTCCAAGCCCAGAAGACGAGGAGGCCGATGGTTCGGGTTTGAAACGAGACCTAGCTGCACTAATCGTAGGATTGGGCTGTACTGGGTGTCGCCGTCTCTGTACATCTGAAATGGAGGAGGAATCAGGACTAATTATACGATGGCTACTCGTGGTAGTGGCAGTACTAGTGGTAGTAGTGGGGAAAAAGGACTTGCAAAGTTCTTGCAATTCATGGAAAGCATTGGTTCTGGGCTCTGCAAGAAGGGGAAAAGATAACAAGTCATTTTCCTCCTCAAAAGTTAGAGAGGCCAGGCAAGCCAAAGAGTCTTCTGAGGAGGCGGCGATGCTGGTGTTGGTGGCGATGCTGCTTTTGGTGGCGGCGGATTTGCAACTCCGCACCACCGCATGTAGATCCCAGTCGTCCTCGGCCATCGACTGATCAACACTTACTATATCCCACCGGCAGTCAATGATCACCTAGAAATCCCCCCACAATATTTCTGATCTCTGCTGCTCCTTGCTATACCCTCAGCCCACAATTAGCACTCAGAGAGAGAGAGGACAGCGCTGACTTTTGGGGGTAAGGGAGGTGAGAGGAAAAGATGGAGCACTGACCTGGTAAATTTGTTAATTATTTATAAAAGCGGAAGAAATAATAGCTCATTAAAATATTTTAAGTATAGAATTAACAGAGAGAATTAGGAGGGTGAAGGGCTTTGCCGTTTTGTGGGGGGTGGGGGCAATACTGAGTTAGAGGCCGGTAAAGGGACACAAGTTGGGGTTTCTTTGCTTTTCCATTGACTTTGTAGCAAATGTCAAAGTGGGCCAAAAGGCTAAAAGCAAGGTGGCAATGAAATTAAGGAAGGAGGAGGGTCCCCCAAAAAAAAAAATGCGTCCACCTCCACCTCCACCTACAAATGCTTTTAACTATTACGTCTTTGTACTCGAAATCTAATTGGATTGGCCGCGTGCGTGCGCGCGCGCAAAAGGGAGGGTTTTGTGTTCGGGGGCGTTGGGGATGAATGCAGCTTTTTTTGGTAGTAACCTGAGGTGGATCGGCAGAGCTTGTCTTACAATTGGGCTACATTCCATTCTGTGTTTCAACTTCAAGCACGTACTCCTTCCTGGGAGTGGGGCTGCTTTCACGCACTGGGTTGGATTGGAATAAAGAAAAAGGTAAACCAATGTGGAACAATGGAATCTGAAGCCAGTCCCACTCTCTTTGAATACTTACCAGTACTTGTGTAAAATTGAGTCATTTTTTAATATTTCAATCAGATAATTTGAGAGAATTGATCTTATTCTTAGATGACCGAGTCTTTAATTTCTTTTACTTTGAATTTCTTAATCTTGAATAAATCAAAGTTCAATTACTTTCACCTTATCATGATTTTGTTGGTTTACTAATTATAATACGTTGGGTTGCTTGAAGGTTACATTAATTATTACTAGAAATATTGAAGCCATCAATGTCATGTGAAACCTGCATGCAACCTTCCTTAATTAACCTTTTTATACTATAGTACTATTGATCATCATGTATATAGTAAAAGTAATAGCAAGCAAGCTGTGGTGATAAATAGAAATAATAACCAGGCGGCCTTATTCTCATACTGATCAATATACGACGTCGCTTTAAAAAATAATAATTGTTAAAGGTAAAGAATCGATTGAGCTGGCCGGTTGCCCGTCGTCTCTTATTAATTGTTACTGATTGTAATTGTACGTTTTGATTAAAGTGCATATATGGCAGTTGTCAAGAATAAGCAGACATGCAATATTAACATTATCTAGTACTACGTACATATTAAGTTCATTAATTTCAGATCTTAACGACCATGCATGCATATATATTAATATTCCACGTGTAATATTCTTATGTATTATATACATGCCCTTTTTCATTTTGTATTAATTGGATATATCTATACTGATGATCACCTTATATATTGATCAGACTACGTACGTACTGATCAAGAATGCATGCATGTATTATATATATATTAAATAAGTAACAAGTGGTACTTCTATCTGTTTAATTACATAGATAAGATGATCAATGACTATTAATATTTGGTTAAAATGAGTAAAATCAAGTTCATTTTTATTTTTATTGGCGTTCAGTTCATGAGTATATTGTCGAACCTGGTTTCTGTTATTTGGTGGTAGCTTATATATAGTTTCCAATTCAAAAGATCAGGTGATTAGCAAACAACAAATTAATCATGACATGCATGTATATTCCAATCTTTTACACACACACACACACACACACATATATATAAGCTGGATAATGAGAGGATCTAGGCTCAATGATAATTGTTCCTATGATTTAGGCGAGAGGCAGTAAATTTGGGCAAGAAGCTGCAGATTTGGATGATGAATGACTTATCCCTTGGTTGGACAATGAGAAGTAGTGATATCCGTATTTTAACTATAACTTTGGCTACAGGCATCAAAATTGCGCATATGACTCCAACCCAAAAAGCTCTATTCGACGCGCACGTCGTGGTCACCATGATTTGCTTGATGCTCCCCTTGTCGACCCCAAAATTATTAGCCCTTTTTATCTCTGAATTGTCAATTATAGTACGTTAACTCTTTTCATTTTTTGTTAGTTTTCTTTTATGGTAATGTTTATCTTTAATAACAATTTTATTCTGAATTTTTAGGTTAGATTTTAACTATAGTTTTCTTATTCTGTATTCTATTATTTGACCTCAATTATTATAATTTTATCATTATTTTGTTAGAATTTTAAGTCCGACTTGTAGGCTTCATAGGGTGATTGATATATTTTTATTAGTAAAATCCTAATCTTAGATTTTATTTTATTTTTATTTGTGATTTTTTTCAATCTCAATCTCTAATTTTGTTGTTTAATTAATTATCAAAATAATCTCCAATTCTATGCCGGCGTTACTAGATATATAGGGACGCCTGACACATATATTAATATCATCTCATGAATTGTATATATATGGTTACTTAATAATAATAATAAAATGAATTATATATATATGGTTTAGATGCGGTGATGATGGAATACTGACGGCCCTGGGATCGAGATCCTCCCATCGATGATGCCAGAAACATCTTTGCATGCCTTTTTATGGGCTCCACACCACACCGGCCCACAACACTAAAGACAAAAAGTGAAAAGAAAAATATGTTCCGATCTTGGTCGTCTTGTGAGACAAGTTATATAAATATAATACAATATATGTGGTTACTTTCGATTTTGATGATGTAGTATTGGTGAAGAATCGTGAACCATTGAAAATGGGTGTGATTTTTTCCGCCTTTTAAGGCTGCTTTTATTTTCTTTTTATTTTTTTTTCTCTTTTAATCTTTTTAATTTACGGGAGAATCTTTTGCATTTTTAACGGTGGGTGATTTTGTGGCATCCTACGTAAATGTGGACACGAGTACGTAAGTGTGAGGCCTAGCTATGGGTTTGGTAATTTTGGGCCAAACCTTTGCATGTGATGTGATGATCTGAAATGTTGCTAACAATTTTGCTTTTAAGAGAAATGAGTTTCTTACGTTTGTGACTTGGTTGATAAAAATTGAATGTGATTTGTGATAATTACCATAAGAAGGTAATGAATTGGTTGAGAAGCAAGTTAGGCAAAGTTGAATGTGTTTTGTGATAATTATTATTTGTATATATATATATATATATATTTTTTGTAATTATTATTTGCGATAATAATATATGGTGAATATATGGTGGTGGTCAATTTGTCATGCTTGTGTTTTTATTTCCTGTTTTTTTTTTTTTTTTTTTTTTTGTTATAACTTTAACAGATAGAAGAAGATACAATGAGTTGTAATGTTGGTATAACCCAAGGGTTAGGTGGCTACTCATCTTCTATTCCAGTGGATGTAGAGGAGCATGGGAGTCTTTCAATCCCTTCATCTCAATATACACAACACCCTATCTGTTTCATCCCATATTTATCCAAAAAATCTAAAAAAAAATCTAGTAACCAGTCGGTGGTATGGGAACGCTTTACTAAAGTGCAACCTATTGACCATAATAACTCAAAATCTTAGTTGCCACTACAAAAATGGCACTCTATCTATGATACAACATCTTTAGAATGCATGTGAAACCTCTTCTCTTAGAATTAAAAGAGTTGAAAAAAGTCAATTATCTAGTATTAAGAGGGATGCGGAGGGATAAGTGTGTAGCTCATAAGGTCTAATGAAGTATGATACATAAAAGCTTAGGGTGCTAACTGCTAACTGCTAAGGAAAAGATCATCCTAACTGCTAAGTTAGGATGATGAGTTTATTGAATTTGTAGCTGATTTAGAGTCGATTTACTTTGCCATCTTGAATCACTTTAAAAAATGGGTTGTATTAAGTCGCATAACGAATAGAAAATACAGCTAAAGAAATTGTTAGATAGTCAAAGAATCTATCTTATCACCGATATCTGGATGTCCATGCAAAATATGAGTTATATGTGCATTACCGCACAATTTATTGATTGCAATTGAAAATTTCATAAAAAAAAATAATAATACTTAAGTTTGGCCAAATTCCTGATCATGGGGGCGAAACTATTGGGAGTGTGTTAGACTAGGGATTGCATGAATAGAGTGTTGAAAAAATGTTAACCATCACAGTTAATAATGCCTCCTCAAATGATGTTGTCGTTGATTACATAATGAAGAGAATAAAGAACAATGATTGTACTATATTGGGTGATGAACTTCTTCACATGCAGTATATTGTCCATATATTAAATCTGATTGTTATGGATGGCTTGAAGGATGTTTACGAAATTGTAACAAAGATTACAGATGTAGTCAGGTACGTGAAATCTTCGCCATCAATATTTGGCAAGTTTAAGACTTATATAACAAAGGAAAAGATCAGTGTGAGAATGATTTGCTTGGATGTTCTTATTAGATGGAACTTCACATATTTAATGTTGAGTACAGCTAAAAAAATATAAACAAACCTTTGAACAATATGTGTTTGTGCATGAACAATTCATGAATTCCGCTAGTGATGATTGGAAAAATGTACGAATTTTTATAGAGTTGCTGAAAATGTTGTATGATGTTAATGATGTTACATCGAATATTTCTAATTTTTTGTATGTGATAGCTAATATATATTTTAAGCAATTTTGTACAATTGAAGATACATTAAATAATATGTGCTTGAATAATGATATTATCACTAGTACTATGAGCATAAATATGAAAAGTATTTGGTTAGCACAAATAAGTTCAACTTGATTATATATGTTACTTTTGTACTTGATACATGATATAAAATGATAGTAATAAAATTTTGGTTGCAAAAGTGCAAAGGGTATGAGTTGACAAATAAGATAGATGACAAGGTTAAATTCCTTTTAAGTTGCTTGATCAAGCGGTATAACACATTTCATGTGGCTAGTGGGGGAAGTTCTGATGTGGCTTAAGAGAGGCCAAGCAGTACAAATACAAATATTGGTAATCAGACGGTACCGCCTCCGACTAAATTTTGGATCATATTCACCAAATATTTTGAGGAGCAGGATGTTAAGGAGTTTAGATGAGAGCTAGAGAGGTATTTGTATGAGGCGTGTGTTAAAGACTCGCTTAGCTTTGATATTTTAGATTGGTGGAGAGTTAATGCTACTAATTATCCTATCCTTACTGAGGTAACACGTGATGTGTTAGCCATCCTCATTTCAACTGTTGCCTTGAAGTCCATATTCAATACTAGAGGACATATATTGGATCATTTTAGTAGTTCATTGTTTTTAGAAATTGTTGAAGCCCTCATTTGCACCTAAAATTAGTTAAAGAGCAAACCGGTCGACATTCGAGAGTTGGAAGAATACATACAGTTGATGGACCTTGAAGGTAAGTTTGAAATTTGAAATATTTTTTTAATATATATCTAACTCAGTTTTTAATAATTTTTTTTAGATGATTATCTAACTTCATCTTCAACCGATGCTACAGTCTCCCTTCCCATTTACGCTGAAAAAAATTAGAACCTTTTGTCTCCCCTTGGTAAATTAGCTCTACCTGTTGAGATTAACTATGGATGGTTGTAAACTTGTAATTATTAATTCTTCTATTTCATCTTAGCAGGATTTGTGGTTGTGGCCTATATGTTGTAGGTATTTGCATTAATCCTTCCAGCTCTATGATCTAGTAAATCTAGAGTAAATGTTGTCTTCTTGCATAATCAACCAGTTCTTTTCTTCAATCCTCACTCTCTACCATTATAGTACATCAATTCTATTTGTAATTGATTTAGGGGTCCCTTCATTGCCTACAAGACCCTTATTTAACCTATATATAAACTCTATATATTTTTACACCACTTTGAGATTTAAGAGAGATGAAAAAAAAAAATCCTCATTGTCTTCATGCTTTTCAACATTTTTTCTTAAAAAAATTGAAATAGAATATAGACTTTTAGATTAAAAAAAATTAAGTTTTTCAACATTATCTTTTTTTTTTTTTTGAAAAAAAAAATTATGTTTTCCAACATTATCTTTTTAAAAAAAATTAATAATATAGGCTTTTGTATTAAAAAAAATCTGGTACAACCCGAACCTGAATTTTCAAGTTATAAAAATCTAAATTCACCCAGGTTCCAACCTGAGTCATAAAAGCTTTCGGGCTAGGTATACCCGAGTACCTGGCCAGTTCGACCTTGGATGAACACTCTAAATTTTGGCCTAGCCTTGTCATGATCTTAATTTGGTAGTATTTCTTTTAACTCTAATTGTAGAACATGACCTCTAATATATATACAAAAATTCTATTTACAGTTATTTTTGCATACTTTTTTACGCATTCTACTGACGTGATTGGTTGTGTATTAAAAAAAATTGAAGCAGCCAATCACATCAGTGGAGTGCGTAAAAATGACTATATGTAGTATTACATACATATCTATTAATGCATATTGATGTGCCATTATATCTATTAATCCTTAATGCATGGAGGTACGAGTCCAACGAGACGTGCTTAATTTTCTTTTTCTTTTTATGATATATGGTGATGGAGGATTTGATCTTGGTTCTCTGGTGAGAAATTAAGGTGTTGCCAATTGATTTAAAGGATTTTGACAAACATACTTAATTAATTAGTATAAATGAGTGACTTGATTATAATATATTTGTCAAAATAAAAGAATTAGCAATAATAATATATATTGATGATTGCCAAAAATATACTCGATTATTTTATATGATGATCAAGATCATAAGAAAATTAGATCCGATTAATTGGCAACATGTACCATTGCATGCCCTCGAAATAATTATATTAAAAATAGATATAGACGAAGGAAAAAGTTGTTTTAATTAAGGAGATTTTCCGGATTAACAACGTCAACACATGATGAGAAGTACTACATGATGATGATGTTTAATAACTCATTTAAATTAAACTTTCCATTAAAAATTATTATACCTATAACTTAAAGATATAGCTAGATCGAGACAATTAATTAAAGTACTTTTTGTATTTTATTACATTTAGGTTCAAATTATTAAGCATATATAATATATAAGTATACATAAAAAAGGATTAGCTAGCGAAGAACATATATATATATATATATATATATATAAGCTTCTAGAAATATAAGTATATATGTCTCTTACGTACGTGCATGATGTTTACCTTTTTGTTCCTTTTGATGAAGACCAACCAATAAAAAAGAAATTAAGATTAAAATAATGAAGCAATAAAATATTTGCAAAAGAAAAAAAAAATCAGATCACCACTTTTCACATACTAATTTAAACACTAATTAATTAAGAATATTAAGAGCTGCCAAAATTGAAAAACTCATGTAAGTGGCATTAACAGTGATCAGGATTTGTGAGAGATGATCAGGATATATACATAGAATTAATTCTTTCATGATATAATTAATGAAAAAATGAAATGGGTACTGCTTCTAAAGGAAGCTGCTTAACATTGAAATGATGTAATTTGGGAGGGTAAATTTTTAGTTTTAGTTTGAGGAATAAGATCTTCGCGTTTATAATTGATTATTGCTGATCAAAGCATTTTATCTTTGGTTGGCTGGTTTTGATCATGATCTCCAAAACCTTTATATATATATATATATATATATATATATAAGATGAGGAATCGTAGCTAGCTAGCTACCTCCAAACCCACTAAATGATCAAATAGTTTATGCAACTACTAATTATATAAAGAAATTACTATTGGAATATTCTTCTCATGATCATCATGAGTTCATAAGTTACTAGCTATATTATAACATGATTTCATTATCTCATGTTACGTACGTAGTACTGCATGTGTTTAAAGTTTTAACAAGGTTTAACAAATTTATAAGAGAAAACTTGCATTAATTTTCTCTCAAATATCACGATATGATTATATATATCTATATATATATATATATCCAAGTTTATTGTATGAGAAAGGCACAGATAACAAGTTGGCCGCAATAAACTCGAAAATCTGTTAGCTAGGTCTCATGATGATCACTCTTGAGTCAAGAGATACATCATTATTACAACTTCATAAAGAAACCATACTTTATACTTATGGTCTTTCTTCAAGTTGATAAGATTAGACAGATGCATAGGATAGGAAATAGCTTTTATATATATATGTGTGTGTGTATGTGTGTGTGTCTTAAAGTGACCTTGAAAGATGGGATTGTCATTATCATGGGGATCTTCCGTTCTTCCAGCTTTGAGATCAGAAGGAAGAAGATCAGAGAAGTGGGTTTGGCAAACATTGAGAGAGCCCCTGGGGTGGGGGACAGTATACCATGTGTTAGATCAGTGGGAAGGGCCACAGGCAGTGAGGAGATGGAGATGGAAGGCACCCTCAAAAAGGCACCAACAATTATCACCACCACTATCAGTATCAGTTTGATCAGTATGGACGTGTTATTGGATTGTGGTAGTTTGAATTATAAACTCATTCTTCTTCCCGATCATCATTGTTTTAACTTTCTAGTAGTAGTCGTATGCATTTTGAGACATTATCGTCCTCTGTTTGTGCCTCTTCCATCATCAAATACGAGTGCAGAATCGTTGCCAGAAATGGAATTAACTGCTGAACCCCACAGTACTTCCATGGTGCTTGCCATACATGCATGGTCGAGTTATAAAGTGTTGTTAGTGCTGCTCCAATGAATCAAGCTGGGATTTATTACCTTCGTCTTTCACCATAACAAATCAACTAATGTTGCTATTGATATTTATTAAAATAATCGAACAGTAACTTTAAGGAGCTCCACTAGCATTTTCCTTTCATTTATCAAAGTTGTGATATAAAGTCTTCGACACGTGTTACACATATACATCTTGTTGCAGGAGCTTTCAAGTTATTGTCCACATTAAATGTTGTAATAGTTTTTTAAATGTCATTTTCCTTAAGCGGCAGAATAGAGTGGTTAAAATATCATACGCATTGCCCTTTTTCTTTTTGGTGGGGTGGGGGGGCGCCCACGAGCTTGCAAAAAGCATATATGCTTTTTACATATTATATATATATATGGCTTGAAGATTGTGGAGCCACCAGTAGTCACATGGTTTGCACTGGAAGAGTAATCCTAAATGTCGATTAAGTAGATACAATTAAACAACTTCAATTGAGCATATGCACATGCACGTACGTCGACCAAAATATATATGCTAGGGTCTAGATTGTACTAAGGCATATTCAATGAAAGAGCAGACCGATAACCCACATGAAACCGGGAGGTATTTGGCAGATAATTATTTCTATTCTAGTAAGAGTGAAATTAATAATATATCAAGGCCAAGATCCAGACAGTTAACAATCTTGTGACACAGATATGTTACTCTTAACACATTTGGAAGAAGGTTAAAATGGGAAGCTAATTACACAACTTCCAATTGTAAAAGCGTCATCATACAAAGAACCTCTATTCCTCAAAAACCCCTCGCTCATTTCAATGACCATGAATTATGAACGCTCAACATGCCATTAACAACACCATGAAAGATCTATTCTTGTTCTGTTGTGCAAGTACCTAACAATTCAAAATTTAACCAATTAATCTTCAATATCTATTTATAATCACCCTTTACAACATTGATCAGATGGTCAAACCTGAATTTAGACATAATCCATGCCTTTGGACAGACACCCAAGAAGCGAGCATCCAAGTAAGAAAATGACCTGTAAAACAATGGATTACCATAAACCACAACCCCCCCCCCCCCGCGCGCGAAGCGCGCGCCCAACAACAAAAACTCTCTCTCTCTCTCTCTGCCTCCTAATTTTGCCTTCCTTTCGGTGGGAACAGAATATTTTTTCTTTCGAGTGATAAATATCACCACAGCAAAGCAACTATCTTTTCTAAATATTTCTGCCACGAACCCATCGCGCTGAACCAGTCTACCACAGCAAAGCAACTATCTTTTCTAAATATTTCTGCCACGAACCCATCGTGCTGAACCAGTCTTTGCTATGCCAGAATAGTAATCGCCCACATTTGCTACAAATAGTGGATCTCTATCTTCACTTTTAAAGTCATTAATACTACTACCACCTGTGGCATTTCCAGTATGCCCCTGTTCTGTTTGCTCCAACTCTTTTGTTAGATCCTCCATTGTCTTCTTTAAACTGGCTCTAGTCATCTGACCTGCCTCCCCAGTTGTGATTCCAACCATTGTAATCTTTGGAAGAAAAGGATTTGGCTGTAGATTTTGTTTTATGCATTCCTTCAACGAGTCTTCTGTTTGGCATGATTTTTTTGCCCACATATGACTAAACAAATCTCCTAAAGGTAACCTGAAATCAGGTTTGTAACCTCGGTTCACTTGAATATTGTCTCTTAATGTAAGTTCTGAAGTGCCTTGGTGTTGATAATCTTTACTGTCATTTCCCATTTCAGAGTTGGCAAGACAGCTGCTGGACTCTGATGCTCTCAGAACAGAAGCAGCACTCCTGCAACATAACAATCATAATGTTGCTAAAAAAGACACAAGATGCAGAATCCAAACTCCCTAATGAAATGAGTCTAAAAGTTCCATAAATACTAATAATCGGTGTCTGAAGCTAAAGAATGAGAATAGAAGCACCTTTTCTCAAATGAGTCAACCATATAAGGAAACTTTGGTTGTATGCCTGTCGCTTTCCGCAACCACCTGTTACCGAGGATTACTTTGTCAACTGCATAAAGAAGCTGCATTTCAGCAGCCTTTGAAATAACACTCAAAGGTATTCCAGGATTGCCCATCTCATCCAGCAGTTCTTGAACCTGTAATATGTTTTCAATCAAGAAAAAAATAAAGTTTTCTAGCTTTACATCTTAGTGTTGTATGAGCGTGGCTGATTCATTGCTTTCCTCTTTCCTTTCACGTTACGCATTCATATGTGTAACTTCTATTCCAGAATTGGTTTGCTTCTGACAAGCATGTCTGGTGCATACACTATACAGAATCCAATACAAACTTACAGCGTATTAAACACTAAAACGTTCCCAAATCAAAAGAGCTCATGAACCCAAGAATCTCAACCCACCTTTCCATTATGTATTAATGCTGGGTTTTGACATTTGATCCAAAAGTAGTAACAGAACAATGGTTCTCATACCTCTGGAGGCTCCCACAAGTTATCACCCATCTCTTCAATTGCTTCTGCGGCCAAGTTGTCATCAATGACATCCCGTCGACGTTGCATGTGCCGAGTTTGAATTAAAGAAAAGAAATGTTGGTCTACAGATTCTTCAAGAATGTTATCAAGAACATTTTTATCAAAGAAGTATGGAGTATACCTGATGAAAAAAACAGTAACAATGTAAGCATCGGACAATCAAAAATAAAGTTATATAGAAAGGAAACTCAATGTCCAATAATTTGGATCTTTGTGAAGAACTTAGGAAATAACAATCCAATAGGGAAGCTGGTCTTCAACTGGTATCTAGAAATGTTTTTTTCATACAAATCAAATATGGACAAGAGCTAGAAGACAACAGCAAGAAGAATAAATCACCACTCCCATTTCCAACAAGAGAAGGCCAATATACATTTTTTTTTTTATAAGTAAAAATATTTTATATATCAAAAGGAGTAACCATGTACACTGAATGTATACAAAAAAACACCTAGACCATAATAAAGAGCCCCTAATGACCCAAAAAAGCCCGTGAAAAACAACCCAAAATACATTAATCCCAAAACTACCCAAAAAATTACACTGAACCTCAACCCCTTGTTTCCCGTAGAACTAATACCCAAGCCCAACCCCTTATGTTTCCCGTCTTCACATTAGCCAATATACTTAAATAACAAAGGCCCAAGTTTGGGCAGAAAATAAAGATCTAATCCATCATAATAATAGGCCTATTTTCCAATTGCCATGTAAAGGAAAGATACCAACAGTTGATGCATATAAATAACGCTATTTTTCATTAAACCAATGAACAAGAAATATTCAACCTCTCTGCATATTAAATTCACAAAAATATAAATATGCAAATGTGGCAGAACTTACCACTTAATCCCATCTGTAGTTGCGATTGCAATATCCAGGTTTTGAGCACTAAAAACAGGAACGCCATCAACCTTTTTGCTTCCTCCATTCTGTGGGATCATCTTCAGAAGTTTGTTGGCAGCCTTGACCTGCACGGTTGGTTAACTAATAAAAACAAATGCTAAATTTTAACATTCTAATAACATATGAATCATATCTACCTGTTTCTCATTTGGAATGAACTGGAACATATGAGGTTTTTCCTGCATGGCACATAGTGATCAATTTTTAAAGCATATCCAGGAGAAGACCACAGAATGAATGTCAACACAAGGAGATAAATGAAGGATATCAAGTTGAAAAGTGAAGCCCAATAATGGCCATGTCCAGGATATGACTCATTGGCATGCATTCTAAAGATTATTTCGCCAACAAAAATAACAGACATGTACATAATCTTCAGGAAAGCAAACATTTGAAAGAAAAAAGCCTAGGCAACTACTTGGGTTCACAACAAAAGTCTTGTTTACAATTCTGATGAATTCAAGGGCATGGTTTCTGTCAAGAGAACAACCTTTCTTTATCCGACCTCAACTAGAATCCTTTTCTCTCCTTCTAACTATATTCATAACACATCCAATGCAAACCATGTTACTTATCCAAACCAACATAGTCATCTATCAATCACAACCAACCACTACACATGAGGAACTTGTATCGTATTTCTACAACTAAATTATAGTAAATGCATAAATTCAATAATCTATTCTTCTTGAAGCTGTCAATGAATCTCCTGAAGCAGGATTCCACACCTCTTACAAATAAAAATGATCATTTGTTTCAAACTCACCTCCGATCAACAATATTTTAGAGCACGGATGAAACTGGGGGGGTGCGAGGGGGGCTATGAATGATGAAACCCCAGCCACCCTTGACTTAAGCCTTGTCCAAAAAATTTCCTGTACTTTTTTCAATACGTCATTATATATGGCTCCTCTTAACAGCCTCATAAGCAGTTTGCAGCCTTATCAAGATGTTGTATACTGACATCATGAAACTCACTAGTGCAAGCGAAAAAACAACTTAAAGGGGTATATTCATATAAATATACGTAGAAATACGCAAACACACTTATCCGAGTGTAGGAAGAAAGCGAATAAAGAGGAATGCCAACAAGCTAGCTAAAAAATAGGTATTCCTTCCATACTCTAATAGGCGAAATACAACAAACAAATATAGCGGTTTCACTCAGAACAGGTGAGCAGTACCTTGAAATGCTCGTATGCTAAATCAAGACGACAGGCACCCACCACACCACTTGGGATATTCAACCTTTTGACATATGCCACTACAACACAAAGAGACAGTATGCATGTTATCTCTAATCAGAAGATAGCGTTCATCGAGCTTTACAGCAATAATAATAACAAAAGCTAATATTAAAAACGTACCCGCATCACCTAAATCCATAAAAAATCGGAATACAGGGCCATTTCTTTCACTCTTATTAATTGTTGCAAAAATCTTCTTAAGCCAATCGGGTGTTCTGAAAACCAAAGATAATCGACTGAAATAATTGTCTTTGAAGACTTTATGGTCTAAGAGCTAAAGTGTCCCATGAAATTTTGGCATATCGCAGAAAAAGCTTTTGATTTTAGAGAAATTATAAAAAAAGACATACCTTTTAGAGAGGAAGGGAATGTCGAAGTGGGTGGAGACGGCCATGAGACCAGTCCCGGAAAGGTCGCACATACTGAAGACCTGGCCCACGAAGGCGGGCCCACCACCCCTGCCATTGGAGTTGAGTCCGGAAACCCTGACCGTGGATGGGAATGCGGAGGAGAAGCCAGAATCGGGAGATGATGGGACGCCACCCTTGATGGAAGGGAGACCCGAGTTGGGTCGAGTCGAGTCGAAAGGTGAATTGGAGGAGGGGAGGAGGAGTGGGAGGCAGATATGAGGCGGTGAGGTTAGAGAGGACGAGGGAGACGTCGATTTGTGGGCAGTGAAGAGGGAGAGGAGATTGGAAGTTGCAGATTGGAGGAAGTTGGAGACGGGGTCAGTTGGGAAAGCCATGGCGGCAATGGCTAGGGTCGAGTGTGAGAGTCGCAGCGAAGTAAGAATTACAATAGAGGTACCGGATTTCGGGCTCGGTACCTCTGTTGCAAGGATCATTCTACGTACACTACCGATAAGTGCAACTCTGTTTTTTTATTTTTTTCACTTTTTTTTTCATTTTTACAAACTATTTAAACATTTTTAAAATATAAAAAAAAGATATATATTTATTTAAAAATATTTACTTAATCACTAAATAAAAAAAATTAAAAAAGATCGATAAACAATTTCCCAAAATTGTCTGTGGCAATAGTATTTTCCATTTAATTATATGGCTAAATCTGATCTGTTATGTTCAAATGTTGATCCGATTGGTTTAAATAATGGGTCATACTGTATTGTTCATTATGATCCATTCAAATTAGTTAATTAAAAATAAATAAATCCAATTCGACTTATTTTAATCTATTTCATATAAATATATTTAACTAACAAGCTTTATACATTCGATGTAATTAATATAATTTCACATCTATATTTATTAGTAACTACAATATCTTAAAAAAATAATAAGACTACCTACTAACAAGAAATATCAATTAAGTAAAAAAAATATCAATATTTTTTAAATTTTAACCTATAATAAAATTAATATTACAAAACTCTGCAATAACAAATATGAGTATAAATCAAGAATAGCAATCCCTACAAGAAAAATATAAGAATATTTAAAAATATCATATTACAACTCAACTTTATTAAAATTGTAATTTTGAAATAAAATTAAAATGAGTTATTGTGAGTTGATTTCAAATTAGACTAGTTGATCCGTTTATTAATTGTATTTTAATGAATCAATCCGTTTTCACCCGAATTTATTTATATCAAACCCATATCCGCTAATTTCAAGTTGTGTTTATGTTGAATTCATGGATCTCTTGCATATTACCACTCTTAAGGGTAAGCACAATACGCTTGTGTGAAAATGTTTACATTGTTGCACCAAATTCAACGTTTGGGTGGTTTGGACATTTGGACTTGGAGCATCTAAAATTTCGTGAATAGAAGTGAATAATTTAAATTAATATGTTTTATCTAGTTTTAGTAAATGAGAGAGAAAAAATTGAATAAAAAAATTATTTGAATATAATTTTTATTTTAAAATTTGAAAAAGTTATATTGATCTTTGTGTTTTGTTTTGAAATTTGTAAAATATATTAATTTTATGTTTAGATAATGATTAGATACGATTAGATGAAAAAATTGAAAATTGAAAATTAAAATGTGTTTTATGTTTGATTGATATTTGGGAATGAATTTCATAACTCATCTATGTGTCCAAAGCATCTCATTCATCTTTAAATTTGATAACTAAGCTTTAAATTTATGTAAGGTAAATTACTTGAAAAAGATACTTGAGACTTTTAAAGTAAAACTTATAAATTGATAAACTATTATAGCATATTTTTACTATTAAATAGATCTAGCATTCCATATTTAATTATATTAATTTATAAATTTTATTTCATAAAATGTCTTACTATACTTAATGTTGAGACCACAACAAACTCTACAGGAGATAAGCATAATTTGGCAACGACTTCAACTTCCAGAGCCCATAAACCACATGGTGAAAATGAAGATAGAAGCCTAAATAATAGGAAGAGTGATAATGATAAAAGTGTTGAATAGTTTGTCTGTACTTCTCTCCTAATTTTACACTTACATATTTGTAACAATTTTCTCTATAAATAATAGATACTACTCTGCAACATATATGCAGCCAGATTTTCTCAATATTGTGATATGGTATCAAGAGCCTAAAGTCATACATCCTTCTTATGTCATCCTCCTCAGAAATGTCATTTGCGTCCTCCCCAAAGTCATCCTAAACCCAAACCCACCCTCACCACTCCTCACTATATCCAAGTCAAACTCACAAAAGATATTATCTATTTTGGAAAATCCAATTAACGCCATATCTTCACAAATAGAATTTGCACCGATATGTCGATGGCCAACTCCCCCCACCTCCCACACACATCTCTTCTTCTTCCTCCTCTCCTCCTCTGCCAAACCCATGCTAAGACTCCTAGTTTGCTCAAGACCAAATTATTTTAAGTACTCTTCTCTATACCTTGTCTGATTCAGTCTCAATCAAGTTGTTGGCAATACAATTTTTGGGACCTCTGGCTCACTTTAGAACACATGTTTTCCACCACATCCAATGCTCGTGTCATGCATACTTACTTTTAACTAGCCAAGCTAAAAAAAGTGGTCTCTCCATCCAATATTATTTCCAAAAGGCCAAGAATTTAGCCGATGTTCTTGCTGCCATTGGTCAACTATTAAGTGACTCTAAAATCTCGTCCTACATACTTGATGGGCTCCCATCTGAATATGAGTCATTAGTCACCTCTATCACTACTAGATTAGAACCTGTTTCTATGGATATTCTCTTTAGTTTTCTTCTCCATCATGAGTTACGGCTTGAGCAACTGTCTCATCTAATATTGGCATCCTCTTTGCCAATTTCACCAATCGCTCTTCATCAACTCTAGGGCGTGGTTCTCGCAACCCCAATGGTTTTTCACATTGTGCAGGTTCCTTAACTGGGCGCTCTTGAGAATGGGGTTGTGGTTGTTTTGGCTCTTAACAATTCTTTGCATCTTAGTCCACTAAGGGTTCTTCCTCTAGGCTTTACTGCAAGGTTTGCCACAAAGTTGGTCATGTCGTGCCATCCTGTTGGTATTGATTCAACCAAATTTTGAAACTCCTAGTTCATCACCCTAGCATGCTTGCATATCCACAATAGCACCTCTACAAAATATTAAATGGTACTTGAACACTAGCACTACAAATCATATCGCCACTGATTTTGGAAACTTGCAACTAAAGTCGAGCAATATACTAACCTAGATCAAGTTCAAGTCGGTAACGTTCAAGGTTTGCAAATTCATCACGCTTGTTCCTCTACTTTATTCTCTCCCTCTAAGTCTTTCTTACTTCATAATATTCTTCATGTTCATACTATTCATAAAAATCTTTTATCTGTCTATCAATTTACCAAAGATAATAATGTCTTTTTTAAATTTCACCTTAAATATTTTTGTGTTAAAAGATCTATCCGAGAGAGCCAAGCTTCTCAAAGGCAAGAGTAGCCTTTCCTCCATCTTTGGCAGCGTTCAACGTGTCTCATCTATAAAATTTCTTTTATTAATGTTATTATTAGTTTCTATTATTAAAATATTATTCAAAGTTCAAGGTTTTAGGCTTAAGGCCTACCATGATCATAGACACCAAAATATCAATAACATGTAAATATTATCATCATTTGTCCACATAAAATTAAAAATTGACCGGCATGATTTTTAAGACAAGTTTTTAAATTAATGCTGCTCCAATTTCATAAGAGGTTCGAATGGCGCCACATAATCCACAACCACTATCTGATGAAATAGAATTCACATTATCTTTTTTAAATAATAAAATATATTTAAATTAAAAACTTATAAGAAAAGTGACGCTTTCAACTCCCACATATAAAAATGCGAGAATTGAGGCATTAGAATGATGAAAACAAGGATCACACACCTCAATGACAAGTGCTAAGTGTGTGCACATGTAACTCGTGTAAGACAAAAGGTGCAGCGAACAAGTTAAAGTTAGTCAACTAAGTACCATAATTGTTAAATATAGATTAATTTAAATATAAGCGTTTCAAAAGATATTACAGTTATCCGATTAAAACATATATAAACCAAAATATAATAACCAAAAGCGGGACATAAATCTCATCCCATGAGAATGTGATCCCCGATCACTCGTCTAGTAGAGCCGCATCCTCAGGCTCTACATTCTCATCTGCATCAAAATCTACAGTACCATAAAACGATACCGCAAGTAAGTAATAGACAAAACAGTCCAAGAGATAAAAATATATTCATGCAACAAAATATATGCGTGCATATGATGAAATTGCATAAAATCCCAAAACCTCATTTTTCCATAAAATGATTATTTTCCAACATACTCCAAAAATCTCATTTAGCCCAAAACCATTTCCATTAAAATAAACCCTCGCCATCTTTCCAGAAAATAGCCCACGTAAAAATCCACAATTTTTTCAAGAAATTGTCCACATATATTCATTTATCTAAGCCATGTCATTTTCCTCGAAAATGGCCAAAATATCCAATTAATACTGTATATGAGAATCGCAGGTGGGACTCTATCACCATTCCTGCTTACCACTATCCATACCACGTGCACCATAGGTGAGAATCATAAGTGAGACTACCATCATCCCTGCTTACCACCATCCCTACAGCTCCCACTGTAGGCGGGAATAGCAGGCGGGGCTACCACCATCCCTACTTACCATCATCCCTACCGTGTACATCATTGGCGAGAATCACAGGCGGAACTCTACCATTGTCCCTACTTACCAATATCCTTACTAGAATTGCAAACGAACCGAATCAAGTCAAATTCGAACAGGGGGTCAAGAGCTCGTTTAGCATATATATCCACTCGAACTCGACTCGAGCTCGAAAAATATTGAAAATTTTTGATCGAGCTCAACTCATCTAACATAAATGATGATCGAACTCGACTCAAACTCGAGTACAAAAAATATATGAGTTGATACGAGCTCAAGTAGCTCGACTCGAGTTCGATTTAAATCTGATCCACAATTTTATTTTATTTTTTGGTTGGCTGAAGCACAAGTGAGATTTTTTTTTTTTTTTATAAATAAATGAATTTATTTCTCTTAATCAATTTTAACTTGATATGAGCCATATACACATACTAAAATATAAGCCTATCAAATATCAATGAACATTGATTCATTGTCACTTTCCAATACATATGACATCAAGAATGCCTAATACATTAAAATCATTTAAAAAATTACACAATAAAACTATTAATTTAATATTAAAGTATTAAATTATCTTTCATATAATATTAAATATGGTCAAATAATCAAAATATGATTAGTTAAGAAAGTGTCGCAATCAATTAGAGTTGTTTATTTTTATAACATTTTATATTTGACTCAATAATTCTTTTATGAACTTAATACATTATTATTGTAAAATAATAAACATGTTACTTATACATAAACTTAAAATAACAACACATATTACCTATACAAAGTATCAAAAATAATATATATAGCATATAAAATATATATAATAAAAGAATATATGTAAATATATATATAAATATTACGAGTATTGTGACAAGCTCAAAACGAGTTGAATCGAGTTTATACAAATATTGTTCACGAGCCTAAACCGAATCGAGTCGAGATTATACGAGTTTTGCTCATTTAATATTCGAACTAATATTAATGTTCATGAACAACTCATTTATTAAATGAACCGAGTCTGAGTCGAGTTTATACAAGTTGATCTCGAATTGTTCACGAGCAGCTCTATTCGTTTGCAGCCCTAATCCTTACAGTTCCTTTTTTATCTCTTTCAATCTATCATAGCACTATAGACGAGAATCACAGGTAGGACTACCACCATCCCTGCTTACCACCATCTCTATAGCTCCCACTATAGGCGGGAAACCCAGGCACGACTACCACCATCCCTGCTTACCATCATCTCTATCGCATGCACCGTATACGGGAATCACAGACAAAATTCTACCACTTTCCCTGCTTGCCACTATCCCTACAGTACCTCTCTCTCAAACCGTTCAATCCATTCATTTCAAACATACCCCAAAATCATTTTTGACGTGAATATTCAATTTTCAAATATACACATGAACATGCATGCATTATGTGAAAATTCAATTTTCCTTTACAAACATGAACATGCATGTAATTATGCAATGTATATGATACGACAAAAATTCAACAGTCAACAAATTGCTGCATAATCCAATCACAAAAACAACTCCATCCTCCAATCCAACCAACTTCCAAACTCCTCTAACTCAATGTTCGGCACAACCAACTAGATCACAAAAGATTCGTTAGTACACAATATATTTAAATCTCAAAATATTTTTTAGAAAATACTTACAAAGCTATAATATAATTTTTGGAGAATAAAGGAGGTGCAACAAGTGATGGCACAACAACGTAACAATGCAAAATGAACAAGTGTCGCGGGTCTCAAAAACTCAACTTTTGAACGGAGACAAACGAAAGTTTGGGATGGCTAAGGAAGGGCTTAGGGGTGTTGGTGAAGCTAATGGTAGTGGTGGTTGGCCGTGGTCGGCGATCGAAAGCCAAAAATCCCAAATAGGAGATGGAGCTCAAGGGGCTTCAATGGTGGTGGATCGAGGATAAGGAATGGTGGTTTGGAAGGCTGAATGGTCGGTAGTGAAGTAATGAAGAGGTAGTGGCCAATGGTGGTGCGACAGTGGCGCTGGGACGAAGTGGAAGAGAATGGGAGGGGTGGTGTAGCTCATGCATGGTGGTTAATGGCGGCACGAGGGGCGATGAGATTGGAAGGGTGAGGTCATCGGTCAGAGTGGAAGAGAATGAGAGGGGTGGTGTGGCTCACGATGGCACTAGGTGGAGGAAAAGGAAATGGACAGAAGAGAAGAAGAATAGGGGTCGCGTGCGGGCTGGGGGAGAAGAAAAAAAAAAGAAATGGAAGAAAAAGAAAAGGAAAAAGGAAAAAAAAAGGGGGGGGGAGGGGAAGAAATTAGATCCAGTCTTTTCCAATCTTGGTCTGAAAACTAATCCAACGAAAATAAATCTCAAAATGACGAATTAAATAAAATAATGTAAATGCAATGACTAATTAAAATAAAATAATAAAAAAATTTAGAATATAGAACAATTTAAATAATGAACCATATTTAAAACAATAAAACACTTTAAATTAAATTTTACAGTTAAAAGTCATAAAGTAATACCACTTAAATAATCTAAAATTTAAACAAGAAAGCCCATAATATTAATTAATAAAATAATTTGCTTAATTAAAATACATGTAAATACAGAGTATCACATATACCGCAGCACATAATATAATATATTTTTTTAAGATAGTTTTTCTAATCAATCTAGTAAATTATTATGTATTTTTAAGATATATGAGCCATGTTTTTTCTTTTTATAGAATTCCCAAAATTAAACTTATAAAGTTAATGGTTTTTAACATTGACTATCACAATTAATCTTTTAAAAGAAAACAAATCTCTCATATTTTTTAAGAACAACATGACAATTTAATAGATTCATTTGAATGAATTATCAATTTTCTAACAGAATACAATGCAACGAAATGAAATGCAAGGAAGACGGATGCAAGGACAGCAGCCAAAGCATATCTGAAATACACTGCAACACTCAAGAGATGCATGCTGTGACACTTGTCTCGGCCCCTTCCATAAGAGCCTCATGCCCTTGCCTATTCGGAATTGGTGTTGGTCTTTACCCTTTAGTTTCCACCATTCTCCTCTCAAGCCTCTCAAGGCTTGCATTGGTCTCCCTTTTTAAGGTCTCCATGTCCCTTCTACTCTCCTCAACCGCACGGTTGATAGCATTTAAGGACATTGTAAATTCGGCCAAGGTAGTCTTGACCTCATTGATGAGGTTTTCAAGCCTTAAGCCTTGTCTTTCTATGGCCTTTATGCTTTCCCGGTTGGAACCACCTTGTTCCTCCTCTTAAACCACACGACTCATGGCTAGCAATTTGGTGTGGGACATGCTCTTAGTTCACAACTCCAACCTTGGGTACCCCAACTTCAAAGGTGGTCGACCCCTCTTGCACAAAAGGTCCAACCTTGGGTCTTCCACCAACTTGTGTGGTTGACCCCAATAATCACACTACTCTTTTTTCCTTCACAACCCCCAAACTTCGTGCAATCAACAATTCAATCAAAAAAATTTTTGGGATCCACGAGGGTCTCCCCCAACCAATTCATAAAGTTTGGGTTAATGCATCGTTTACCTCTTTAGATAAATGTGAGCTTCTCAAAATCACCAAGCAAGGTAGCCCTCTTAATGAAAGCACCAATTAATGTTAGGGACCCCGGTCTTATCTCTAACACTAAAGACCACGAGCTTGCCTTGGTGAGGATGATGACTGAGTGACCTTGCCAACTTGCTTGGCCTTCCACAAAGGGTTGGTGTTTGGGTGATGAAATGACGAAGATGATGATGATGTAGTAGTAGGGTAATCTAAATGATGATTTGGTACGTTTGATGCAATGTAGAACCACTAGATGGTTGCCCTTGATGTTGGCGCCACTTGGATGATGCTTAGGGTGGGTATGGTGAAGTGTAGCTAGGGTTTTGGGTGATGCTAAGGGGGATCACGAAATTGGGAAGTGATGGATTAGGGTTGGAGTGTAGGATAGATTGCTCATTGACTTTAGGGATTGGCTAAGGTAAGATGGGGAATGTAGGATTTGGATATGGTAAAAGGATGAGGTTGGATGGTGTTTGAATGAGTATAGGTTTGTTCCTAGAGTTTAGGGATTTGGAGATGATAGGATTTGAATATAGCAAGCAGATGAGGATTTTTGGTAGGATTTGAAAAGATGGAGATGATTAAGAGAGAACTCCTAAGTTGTAGGAATCTATCAAGGAAAGATAGAGTTTTGGTTTTGGCAAGTGGAGAGGATCTTGGTCGACTTGAGTAATTTTAGGAATTGAGTGAGTTTAGGGATTGGATTTCCTAAAATGTTGGGATTGGAATTTCAGTTTGAATTTGAAAAAGTGGTTGGCCGAAGATGGAGATGAAGGTTTGCAAGATGTAGGGAATTTTTTTAGGGAAGAAGGAAATTCGAATTTGGACTATGATGGCAAGTCAATAGTTGACTAGAGAGATTTTAGGAAGAGTGATTTAAGGGATTGAATATGATTAAGAAAGGTTTGCAAGATAGAGGGAATCTTTAAGGGAAGAGGGGAATTCAAATTTGGACTAGGATGACAAATTAATGGTTGATTAGAGAGATTTTAGGAAGATTGATTTAAGGGATTGAATGTGATTGTCAGTTCCTTAAATTAAAGAATTTGAAATGGGAGGGAGTCAAGACTCCTAAAAGAAATGAATTACCTTATAGGGGCTTGAGGTGGGCGGCTAGGGTTTTGTGGAGGGAAGGATTTATAGGCAAGCCACTTAGGGTAAGTGAGACTCACGGCTAAGGTAAAATGGAATAAGGAAATATTATGGTGGCCGAATATAGATGGAAGCCAAGTGTGGGAAGTGGACTTTGGCTAGGGCAAGTTGGATGATGGGAAGAATTTATGGAAAGTGGCAAACACTTTAGTAGTCGAGAATGAGGGTATGGAAGGATCAAATAAACAATGGAAGAATGAACACTAAGAACAAAATGATGAACACTGAAGAACAAAGTAAAATACTTAAGAACTTGAATGAACAAAAGGTAACAAATCAACTAATGATTCACGGATTGCCCAATAGTTGAAATAAACCTCATGAATTGATAACTTGATAAAAACAAAGATAACAACAACTTAGATTCATGAATTGCACCAAGTGACAAGATCAAGATAAATGAATCACACCTATTCACGAATTGCAATGTGTGATCCTCTCTTTGGGATTCACGAATTGCACCCAAAAAATACCCAAAAAATCCAAGTGCCTAGCACTGATTGTTGATCTCCTAAACAAAATAATCCTCCTCTAGAGAATTTGCCAAAAAATATAAATGCAAAGACTAATGGTCCTATTTATAAATATTACAACTTGGAAACTCTCAATAAGTCCATTGGAAAATAAATAATTAAATTGAAATAAACAATAAGCAATAACATAATTGACATGGGCCAAGTTGACCCATGGCATGCATGAGCCCATGGATGGGCTAGACTAGCCCCTCTCTTCATGGGGTCCTACCAGTAAAGCCCTAGTTGATGCAGTGGTGGTTATTAAACCAGAACCAACTGATGTTCTTCATAGGTGACTCCATAAGCACCACAACCAAGCATTGGTGGAGTTATTGGTGTAGTGGCAAGGCTAAACAGCTGAAGATGCAACTTGAAAGAATTCTGTTTTCTCGTGGCGGCCTTCCCACACCTTGTAGGCTAGGTGTTTTGAAAGGGGGAGAGATTGTCACGTATCATGGTGGTTGCGGCGGCAGCTAGGACAACAAGAGCAAGACATGGCGTTTTAGATGTGAGATTAGGGCATCATATGTTCATTGTGGTTCAATGGGCTGGGATGGACCGAATTATGTGCATTGGGCCTTTTAGTAGAGAAAGATATTGTAAATAAATATTGGTTTAATAAAGTCCAGAATTGTATTGGCCCGTAATGGCTTACATGGTAGATCAAGAAGCATATAAATAGACATTCATCAGCATATATTAGTAAGAAAATACAAATCAGAATTTGTTATGAAACTAATGAAAAGATAGAGAGCAAAAGAGAGAGAGATGTTTAGAGAACTTTGTTTTCTCTTATTTCTTGGGGTCTTACACAAATGAGGACTCCCTCTATTTATAGGGATTTCTTGGTACAAAGGATGGTTAGGATTGTTACACTTGTCATCAATCCAATGGTAAAGAGTACAAAGGAGGTTAGGTGTACCTAAAATCACTATTGGGGGGTAGGTGTACCTAAGATTACCATTGATGGCTAAATGTGGTCATACAATACAATTTGAACTTGGTTTCTAACACTCCCCCTTTGGATGACCACATATAAAGAATATGCCTCGTTAAAACCTTGTCAAGGAAAAACCCAGTGGGAAAAAACCAATGACGAAGGAAAAAGAGTACAATATTCTGTATATCGTCAAGTGCTTTAAGATTGCCTCATTAAAACCTTGCAAAGGAAAACCCAGTGGGATAAAACCTTAGCGAAGGGAAAAGAGTACAATCAGCACAAATCTTCAAGACATTTACTCCCCCTGAAAAGTGCATGATAATAGGTCTTCAAGTCTTCGCATTCCAATCTTCTGCACAAGTTTCTTAAATGTTGCAGTTGGTAATGCTTTAGTGAATAAATCTGCCAGATTATCACTTGACCGTATCTGCTTGACATTAATTTCACCTTTCTCCTGAAGTTCATGAGTATAAAAGAATTTAGGTGAAATGTGTTTGGTTCTATCACCTTTGATATATCCTCCTCTAATTTGAGTAATACAAGCAGCATTATCTTCGTATAAAATTGTTGGACTATCATTAATCACTGGAAGACCACACTTTTCTTGAATATGTTGAATCACTGATCTTAGCCAAACACATTCTCGACTTGCCTCATGAATTGCAATTATCTCTGAGTGATTTGAAGAGGTAGCAGATATTGTTTGCTTGACAGATCTCCATGATATAGCAGAATTTCCATAAGTAAATACATATCCAGTTTGAGATCTACCTCTGTGTGGATCTGAAAGATAACCTGCATCCGCATATCCAACTAATTGTGGACTTGATCCATGTTGATAAAATAATCCCATATCAACTGTACCTCGGAGATATCGAAGGACATGTTTAATGCCATTCCAATGTCTTCGAGTTGGTGCGGAACTATATCTTGCAAGTAAATTAACTGAAAATGCAATATCAGGCCGAGTGCAATTTGCAAGATACATCAGGGCTCCAATTGCACTGAGATAAGGTACTTCAGGACCAAGAATTTCTTCATCATCTTCACAAGGACGAAATGGATCTTTTTGCACATCAAGTGATCGAACAACCATTGGAGTACTCAGAGGATGAGCATTGTCCATGTAAAAGTGCTTCAAGACTTTCTCTGTATAAGTTGACTGATGAATGAGAATTCCATTTTGTAAATGCTCGAGCTGCAGGCCGAGACAAAATTTCGTTTTGCCAAGGTCTTTCATTTCAAATTCATTCTTTAAATATGTAGCGGTTCTTCTTATCTCTTCAGGAGTTCCAACAAGATTTAGATCATCAACATAAACCGCAATAATAACAAATCCAGAGTCTGATTTTTTAATGAAAACACATGGGCATATTGGATTATTCTCAAATCCTTCTTTCAATAAATATTCGCTAAGGCGTTTATACCACATGCGTCCGGATTGTTTTAATCCATATAAGGATCTTTGAAGTTTAATAGAGTACATACTTTTAGATGTACTCAAATTAGAAGCTTCAGGCATTCTATATCCTTCAGGGATTTTCATATATATGTCATGATCCAATGATCCATATAAGTATGCAGTAACCACATCCATTAACTGCATATCTAATCCTTTTGTAACTACCAAACCAATCAAAAATCTGAATGTGATTGCATCCATAACAGGAGAGTATGTTTCCTCATAATTAATCCCTGGTTTCTGCAGGAAACCTTGTGCAACAAGTCGTGCTTTATATCGCACAATTTCATTTTTCTCATTACGCTTACGCATAAATACCCATTTATATCCAACAGGCATTACACCCTTTGGTGTTTGTACAATTGGTCCAAAGACCTCTCGCTTTGCTAGCGAGTTTAATTCAGCTTCAATAGCTGATTTCCATTTTGGCCAGTCATTTCTACGTCGACATTCTTCGACAGTTCTTGGCTCAATTTCTTCATTACTTCTGGTAATGTCAAGGGCCATTTTATATGAAAATATGTTGTCCACAACGGTTTTATTTCTATCCAGAATTTCTCCAGTATTCATGAAATGTATCGAGATCTCGTTATTTTCAGGTACCTGTCCCTCTTCAAGGGAAGACATTTCATTAAATACCTCTTCAGGAGGTTCTTTTTCAGGAGATTTATTCTCTTCAGGAGTATCAATTACTCTTATGGCCTGTGTTGTGGGTATGGACTCTTCAGGAGTACCAAATTCATTTTGTATTTTTCTCTTCCGAGGAATTTTATCCTTTGCACCAATAGGCCGTCCACGCTTCAGGCGTATCTTGGACTCACCTGTTGCTGTTTTGGCAATTTGTCCTTCAGGGACTGCAATCCTTGCTGGAATATTAACAGCAGGAATATATGATTTTACCACACCTTTAGTGTCAGTAAATGCATCCGGTAATTGATTTGCAACACTTTGCAAATGAATAATCTTTTGAACCTCTAGTTGACATTCATTTGTACGAGGATCAAATTGGGAAAGAGCTTTATTTTTCCAAGTAATTTCCTGTCGTGCTTCAGGCACCGACTTCTCATTACCCAATGTTGGGAAAATGGATTCGTCAAAATGACAATCCTCAAAACGTGCCTTAAACATATCCCCTGTAAGAGGCTCAAGGTATCTAATAATAGATGGAGAATCAAACCCAATATATATTCCAAGTCTACGTTGAGGACCCATCTTTGTACGTTGTGGAGGTGCAATTGGAACATATACCGCACATCCAAAAATACGAAGATGAGTAATATTTGGTTGTTGACCAAATGCAAGCTGTAATGGAGAATATTTGTGATATGCTGATGGCCTAACACGAATCAATGATGCTGCATGAAGTATAGCATGTCCCCAGGCAGAAATAGGAAGTTTTGATTTCATAAGTAAAGGTCTAGCGATTAACTGAAGCCTTTTAATTAATGATTCAGCTAAACCATTTTGAGTGTGTGTGTGGGCAACTGGATGTTCAACATCTATGCCTATTGACATGCAATAGTTATCAAAAGCTTGAGATGTAAATTCACCTGCATTATCCAATCGAATAGTTTTAATTGGATAATCAGGAAATTGTGCTCTAAGTTTAATTATTTGGGCAAGAAGTTTAGCAAATGCAATATTTCTAGTGGAAAGAAGACAAACATGTGACCATCGACTTGATGCATCAATTAAAACCATAAAGTATCTGAACGGTCCACTTGATGGTTGAATAGGCCCACATATATCCCCATGAATTCTTTGTAAAAAAGACGGAGATTCAAAAACAATTTTTGAGATAGATGGTTTGATAATCAATTTACCCTGAGAACATGCAGAGCATGGATATTCATTGGGTAAGATAATCCTCTGATTCTTTAGGGGATGCCCATACGAATTATCAAGTATTCGTCTCATCATTATTGCTCCCGGATGTCCAAGGCGATCATGCCAAGTCATAAAGACTTTGGGGTCAATGCACTTCTGGTGCATTACCACATGTGATTCGATTGTTTTCATTTCTGTATAATACAATCCAGATGAGAGGGCAGGCAGTTTTTCTAATACGAGCTTCTGGCTCGAAATTATTTTAGTAATGAGAAGATGCTCTTTATTGTCTTCGTCGGTGGTTTCAATATGACAACCATTACGACGTATATCCTTAAAACTCAATAAATTTCTTCTTGATCGTGAAGAAAATAGAGCATCATCGATGCAAAATTTGGTGCCATTAGGCAACACAATATAAGCTCTTCCGGAGCCTTCAATTAGATTCGATGAACCAGATATGGTATGAACGTAGGCTCTACTCAATGTTATATTTTGAAAATATTTTTTGTCTTTAAGAATTGTGTGAGTTGTAGCACTGTCAGCCAGACATACATCTCTATTATTCATCTCAAGTTCATCAGTAATACTCATGATTCTACAAAATATATAAAACTTTCATTAAAACATTGCAAAATATAAATAAAGAAAATACATTAATCAAAAAGGAACACTTCCATCACCAATCAAGTGATCTATTCTATCACTAGAATTTTCAAAGAAATCAGAAACATCAAGATTTGTAATATCTTCTCTATCTAAAGCATCTGATGATTCAGCAAAATTTGTTTCAAACTTTTTTGTTTTTTCTTTTATAGAAGTTTGATATAAGTCAACCAAATGCTTAGCTGTACGACAGGTACGAGCCCAATGTCCAGTCATACCACATCTATGGCATCCATCTTCATCTTTCTTTAAAGATTTATTTTGAGGACCTTTGCCCTTCTCTGAGTTGAACCACTTCTGGTGGTACGGTGTATATCTTCTATTATCCCTTTTAGTGTGGTCTCTTCTAGGACCTCCACTTCTGTAATCTTTTCTACCACGTCCTCGTCCTCGGTTTCTTTGAAAATATGCACCATTTGCTTCTGGAAATGGTGTAAATCTAGTATCATTCACTTCAGGGAATGATATAGAACCAGTAGGACGTGACTGATGATTTCTTAATAAAAGCTCATTATTTTGCTCAGCTACAAGAAGACAAGATATAAGTTCAGAATATTTTTTGAACTTTCGCTCTCGATACTGCTGCTGCAGGAGCACATTCGAGGCATGAAAAGTGGTATATGTCTTCTCTAACAAGTCATCATCAGTGACTTTTTCACCACATAATTTTAATACTGAGCTAATTTTAAAGAGTGCAGAGTTATACTCACTAACACTCTTGAAATCTTGCAACCTCAGGTGCATCCAATCATGACGAGCTTTTGGGAGGATCACAGTTTTCTGGTGCTCATATCTCTCCCTTAAATCATTCCACAAAATAAGGGGATTTTTCACCGTGAGATACTCAGTTTTTAATTCTTCATGGAGATGGTGCCTAAGGAAAATCATTGCCTTAGCACGGTCCTGCCGGGACCCTTGATTTCCTTCTTTAATTGTATCTCCCAGGTTCATCGCATCTAGATGGATCTCAGCATCAAGGATCCAAGATAAATAATTTTTCCCAGAAATGTCAAGAGCAACGAATTCCAATTTCGTAAGATTTGACATTTTCTACATATATAAATCAGGAACATAAGTATGTTTATATTAAGAAATACATTTACAAAATTATGAGAATAAACATAGAGTTTCATCAAGTAATATAACAGAAATGTCAAGAGCAACGAATTCCAATTTCGTAAGATTTGACATTTTTTGAAGTAGAAGACTAGTAGCTTCAAAACCGTCAGAGACTTCGTGCTGATAACGTGTTATGAAACTAATGAAAAGATAGAGAGCAAAAGAGAGAGAGATGTTTAGAGAACTTTGTTTTCTCTTATTTCTTGGGGTCTTACACAAATGAGGACTCCCTCTATTTATAGGGATTTCTTGGTACAAAGGATGGTTAGGATTGTTACACTTGTCATCAATCCAATGGTAAAGAGTACAAAGGAGGTTAGGTGTACCTAAAATCACTATTGGGGGTAGGTGTACCTAAGATTACTATTGGGGGTAGGTGTACCTAAGATTACCATTGATGGCTAAATGTGGTCATACAATACAATTTGAACTTGATTTCTAACAGAATTCAATTTCTACTATGTTTCTTCTCATTCTTTCTTTCTATTACATAATCTCTGATATTTCCCGTGGCGTGACAGGAAGAAACAGAGGTCCGTACAGTGCAACTAGTCTGGCCTGACCAAAATCCGAGTCTGTCTTTTGGGCTAATATATAAGGACATTTCAGTAAATAAAGCATATGCATTGTAGAACCGACTAATTAGGTCATACCATCTGTCCAATCCTAGGAAATTAGAGTAAGGGTCGTTGCAGATAGAGCGTACCTCATCCTTGTAGGCTGCGCTCTGAGACAGACGATGCGTGTGGATCCCAAACTTGCATAAACAAGAGGGAGAGATAGAGAATGAGAGAGATGATGACGATGATGATCGAATCAGCCATGGCTGTCAGATTCCCCGCCGGCTCAAATGTCTTCTCTTCCACCGCCTTTCCCTGTAACTCTCTCTCTCTCTCTCGATTCTGAAAAAGTTTCACATTAAAATATTATATGCTCTTACAGCTTCCGAATTGAAGAAAAGAAAATGAGTGTTCAGTCTTCTTTCCCTTTTCCTGCATTTTGTTGGCGTCCGAACGGAGCACGTGTCATTGCTTATCTTTGTTAACATTTTCTTTCTTAATCGTAGATTGTCGTTCAATGTGGAGCTCGGAGGATGTTCATGGAACCCACGTCACCTCTTGCCGACTCTCTCACTCTTGCGGTTTTAATGTGCCGTGGTATTAAACACAATCTTCTACCCTTCTTATTATTGTAGAGCTACTTGAATTGGTTAGCTAATGAATGAGAAGGGTTGTTCTTTGAACTTCCGGGAAAAATCTGAAGTAATTGTTAATCTTTACTTAAAATTGAGACCTTTGAATAAGTTATTCCTCTGGCTTCAGTAACTCGGTCCAAATATTAAGCAAGGAAAACAAATATGGTCGGTTGGGGTAAAATATTTTTCCCTGGGAATTATGTTTGGAATCGCCCATGAGAATCATTATATACATAGTGTAAACTACTTATCTTCGTTTCCATTTTCAGTGATACTTTTTTAAATAGTTTCTCAAAAGCGCCCTGCCAAAATGCATTTTCCAGCGTTTCGTAGTTTATAAGATAAAAGGAGTTACATTTAGGTCATGGAATGATTCTTAGTCACTATTTTTCAAACATCAGAATGTTTATCTATCTTGTGTTGATACTGACAAGTCTTTAACCCCAGAAAGGAATATTAATGCATGTTAAGATTGATATACAGGAATAGAACTCAAAGATTAAAAAGTATGCCCTTGAGAAGAAGGAACAGTCTCGTAAAAAATAGAATTCAAGCATCTGTGGAGAAATTGGACTCAGCTTGGGATCCTAAAAAGCAGAACGGTAGGTCACAGTATCATCCATCCGAGGAAATTGCTGACTCAACATCAGAAAATAGTGACGATGCTATACTTACTGCTGCAGAAACTGCTAGGACAATAATTGAGGTATTAAGTTGCAGTCACTTGCTGGCAGTGGAAACAAATTCAATGATAAATTATTTGACGCATACAGGCTTTTTTCACTTATATACATTTTGCATTTGTGTATATAGATAAATTGCATAACCTATTTGGTATGTATGCTCTAATATCATGTGAAATCTCCACTTGTCCCAAATGCTTAACCTGATAGGAAGAGGTAGATTTAATTATTTATATTATATCCTGAACATGTAAGTAACATGACCTCTTGCACCCTTAAAAATCTTCAGACCGCTGATGCTAGAGCTGCATTTATGTTTGTCATGGTTGTGAAGTTATTTTGAGAAAATAAGTTGTTAATTTCACATCTGAAAATATGATTTGTAGCTATAGTTAGAAAAATAGAAGTCTTTCTAAATTATGCCATTATGGTATCTCTTGTGGTTGCGTCCTGACGGTCTGAAAACTCTGATTGTTGTTCTCTCTAATTTTCAGTTGGTTTAGTGTGTCGCTTTCAGGTAAACAGCAAAGCAACACTGATGTTTTCCAGTTTGATCAATGATGAAGTTCATGAGAATATTATACTGCCTGACTTGCCTTGTGTTACTGATGAACATGGAAGTAAGTCAAGCATTTGAAGGTTTGCTTGTCGCAATTACATATATACTAGCAGGCTTGGCATAGTCATTCAATTGACAATGTGCTCTGGTGTTGCAGATATATACTTTCAAGTGAACAATGGTGACAATGTTTTTCAATCCTTGTCTTCGGAAAATAACTTCGTGGTATGGAATGTCTCCTTGCAAACATGCTGAGATATTTGAAGGAAAATATGCATTAATGCAAGTGCAAACATAATTTCGTGCTAAGGATGTACCAAAACTTCTTTTTGGGACTCATTATTTTCTTTAGTTTTCCTTCATTGCTCTCTCTCTTTCTCTCTCTCTCGCTCTGCCCGCCAGGGTGCAGCCTAGAAGTCAAAGGATGGGTTCGGGGTGAGCTATAGACTCAAACATCTTGGGTCAGTTTTACACTGGTAGTTCCCTTGAATATTACTTAATACATGATTTTGTCAAATGAGGTCATGTATCCAAGGTTTATTCCTTAGGGATGGGTCCAAAGAGCCCTGCCTCAATGAGGTTCCACGTCATAAAAGGAAATGATCTGTCTGTCTCTCTATGTATGTGCGCGCGCGTGCGCTCATGTATGTTCATATGTGCATGTGTGCATGGATTGATGCTGTTATTGCCTCCACGTTTCACTAGTTGAGGACTACCCAGATTTCTTAGTTAAAATATTCTAAATAACTACTTATGAGAAAAAGTTTCTAATTAACTGTAGTGGACATATACCTTTGGTAACTTATAAGAAAACATATACCTTTGGTAATTACCATGTAAAATTCATAGATCATCTTAGTACTTTGAAAATTCAAATTTACCCTATGGTGGCGGTCTGTAACTTTGGTAGCTTGACATAGATATCTCAACCAATACTTTAGCTATTTCTCTCTGCTCGTCTTAAAACTCTCTAAGGAAAGTAGCTTGTGAAACACAAAGATGTAAATATTGCTTAATTACTCAGTTAGGGTCATGGAATTTATAATTTGAACTCTATTGTTCTAAATAAAGCCTTCCAGTTTGAATAACTTTGGTTGGAGACTTAGGCCCCGTTTGGTTATACAGATGAGATGAGATGAGATGAGATGTTTTAAATAGTAATGAATAAAATATTGTTATAATATAATTTTGTAATATTAATTTTGTATTGGGATTTGAAAAAGTGAAATTGTTTATTATATTTTGTATTGGGATTTGAAAAAGTTGTATGGGGATTTGAAAAAGGTGTAATGATGAGTTGAGATGAGATGAGATGAGATTTTTGATTTTGTGTAAACAAACAAGGTCTTAGTATTTGTTGTCATTAGTTGTGCCCTCTAGGCTCTAGCATATTTGGCTAATTCAATCAGAGACAATCATGTTTTTGCTCTCTTCGTGACTGTGCAGTGTTGACATTAATTGACTCCTTTGAGTGGTTATTTTGGAAGCCTTTGTGGCATATAGCCAAACATTTAGATGGTTGCACAAATCATGTCTATAATTGGTGCCACTCCTAGGTTTGCACTACATTTTTTCATTTGTTACATTATCTTCATGTGCTGCTATTTGCACTTCACATTCCTCTCTAGATCATAATTTGAGACAATTGTTGAATTGAATGCCATTTCTCGTTTAAGAGTTTGTTTTGGGCTTATGTGGTTTACAAAAAGTGCAGCAAGTCATCATAGGTTTGGATACTATGGAAATTCTAAGTGAGATGGAGTTAGAAGGACCATCAGAAATTGATTTTGGAATTGAGGAAATCGAAGATGAAGATAGCGATGTTGAAGATGACGACAATGAAGAGGATGCTGAGGAGGAAGATACTGATGAAGATGATGATTATGATACGGTCTGATTTGTATTCTTTTTGCTTGAATTTAATTGATCAAGTCATATTTAGCTATGCACTGACTGTAAATTATAGCTGTCAAACATCTTCCATTATGTATAAGATTCTTGTTTGTAGGACTGGGTTACCGTTCTTGAAGATGAAGATGGTGAGGATGATTCTGATGAGACACTTGCAGATTGGGCAAAGTTGGAGACGATGCGTTCCTCTCATCCAGTGCATTTTGCCAAAAAGCTTGCTGAGGTGACAATTTACTTTAAATGTTTATTTATGTGATCAAGTAGTTTGCAAGTAATTTCGGAAGATGGCCTGAAATTAAATTGTTTTCCATCATAGCATAGTCACAGGCATAATTGCTACATGCGGTTATGCCCAATTGTAGTCCCATTTTAAAATGACTCATGGAACAATGTGAACTTTTTCCATTTTTATCTTATTTTTCGTTGCTTAGGTTGCTTCAGACGCTCCTATTGACTGGATGGACCAGCCTTCTGCTAGTCTTGCCATCCAAGGCCTTCTAAGACCTGCCTTTATTGAGGAACAATCTATCATCCAAAAGAATCTATCTGATCATCAGTCCAGTAATGCTGACATAAATCAGGTTGAAAAAAATCTAGGTGACAAAATAGAAGATCTTGGCATGATTAATGGTCATAGACGTGAATCAGGATCATCTGAGGATAGTTCAGTCTGGGCAGATGAAACAGAGAAGGATGAAATTTCTGTGAATGGGACTTCATTTTACAGGCTGGAGATGATTAGGATTCAATTGTTCTCCTCATATGGACATCCGGTATGTTTGATGGCTTTTAGTTTTCTTTTTTCTTTTTTAACATTGTAGTTGCTGGTCCATTTCTGTACGAACTGAAAATGATATACTTGGCATGCATTGAAGAACACAAATTGTTTGATCTTACTTACTTTTTTATCACAGGTTGACCCCGAAATACTAATTTGCTAATGTAACATGAATTCATTATGATGTGAAAAATCATATGTAGGTTGAACCTCTTTCTGCTTGTTATACAGACTTTTAGTTGCTATAATATAATTGTTTTGTTTTACTCATCCATAGACTGTTGTTGAAGTAGAAGACTTTGTGAACGCTCAACCTGATGCCATTGCACACTCAGCAGCCAAAATTATATCTCGTGTGAAAGCTGGTGGAGATAAGACTGCACAGGCGCTCAAATCTCTTTGTTGGAGATGTAAGGGCATTCAAGTGGAGGTAACTTGTAAAAACTTGTGAATTTAGTTCCTGGATCAATTTGTTATGTGGCCAAACAATCTGTACAAGTACTTGTATGTCCTCCATACTTGACACTAGATCACATTCTCTCCTAAGTAGTAAAGTTTTTAAGCGTTTTGTGTTGGCATCTTAAATGTGGTTTGGTATGAAATGGAAGAAGATATTTTCTAATAGAAGTAGATGAAGGTATGAATTATACATTTAATTCACACCGTTGCATGTATGTAATGAGGGAAACAATAATACCATTTGTGAAAAGTCCATTCTGCAGCTCCTTTCATGTGTATTCTATGCTGCCATCTTATGTGATATGTTGAGTTTTTCTTTAGTTGCTGCCGTGGATAATTACTCTTCATTGCAATCATTGCAGGAGGCAGCACTTATTGGTGTCGATTCCCTTGGGTTTGACTTAAAGGTTTGCTCAGGAACACAAGTTCAAACTTTGCGGTTTGCATTTAATTCGCAGGTATTACGTTTTATATGTATTTTGGTATGTTTGGTTTTATACGAGAGAACAGCTATGCCCAAAATCAGAGCTTGAATCCTTCCAATTTTTAGCTGGTATACTGCACTACTTTATCTAATGTTCCCAAAGATAGCTCAGTAGTTTTGAAACCAGAAATGTATTAATGTTCTTTTGAAGTGGTCAATGGTCCTCAAACTAATTGGCACCTTCTCCTCTCATAAGGGGTGAGGCTGCATGTTCAGTACATAGTAATGCATCAGTTGTATGGGATGCCCTTCTCTCACTATCAGACTATTAGCTATTGATGACCGGGTAATCGTCATAATCATCTAATCATATTTGCTCGCTCTTGTAATTTTGTATAGAAAGTATTCTCTCAGGTTTTTTGTGTGGCACACTTTAACCAGAACCAGTTTTGCCGCACCCTTAAGAACCATCATGCCACATTCCTTGCACTGTTGCCTCTATCTATACGTAGCCATTACTTTTTACTTTTGCTTACCTATCAGAAAAAACCTTGTTACATTCGCTTGCAGCAACCTCACAACTTTCATTTTCCGTCCGTCCTTACCTTCTTTTTGGGTTTGTTTGAACTTTATATGCTGCAACAAAATAACCTTTTTGGAAAGTAACATTGTCTAGCTGTCTTTGCAGGCTACTTCAGAGTACAGTGCTGATAGACAGCTTAATGATCTCCTCTTCCCAAGGATCCACCAAAAGTCACAACAGATGAAAAAATCTCATCACAATGAATGCTAATGTTGTCTAATACCATGTTCCAGTGTGATTCTGGTTCGTGATTGTACCCTGCGCAGACACAAGATTTGAATAGAGAGAGAAGGTCAAGGACGAATGAAAAAGAAAAATCCTTGAGTAGTCACCACAGCTCATGTAATTGTTGTTTGCAAGGTATACCATGGGCTATAATTCTTTTCCAACCTGCTCCTGCTTCTTACGCATTCATGCTTTATCTACCGTTCTTAAGAGTCCAGCTTCTGCAGAAGCATACGTCGTCCTCGTTCACTCCAGCTTTCCCCATTTTTTCTCACGAGTACAATGTATTTTATCACCACGCCATTTACGGCAGTTTCTTTTCTTACAAACATTTTTTCATTTGAATAAAAAAAAAGGGGAAAGAAATTGTATGGAACTCTATTAATGCTGAGACTAGTTCTGCCAATTGCAATGCATTTATTTGTTCAGCTCATCTTGAACGAGGGATCTTTGTTCAAGAATTATTCAGCATGGTTTAGCAAAAGATTCATTATAGTTTTAATAGATTTCATATGCATCGCAATAACATTATCCATACATTTTTATTTTTTAACCAGATAATAACACTACTGAGAAAAGAAGTTACAAATCCCAGTGTTGAAATCCTAATGTGGACAAAGTCGGGGAGATAAAGGCACACGTAATGTGGAGAATGATTGGCACATAAAGAGATGACCATTGCAAGAAAATCAAGATTATGATTGATTTCCCCATTGCATAAAGTATGCAATTCATGATTTGTAAGTCTCATACACCAATTGTGCAGCAAGAATGTCCACAATTGCAGAACCAACAGACTTAAAAACAGTTACCTCATCCGAATTTCTCCTGCCAACTCTCTCTCCCTTTATCAACTCCACTAAATTCCCTCCAATTTCTCCCTTTCCAATCACCTCTCTCTCAAAAGCACCCACCAATTCCCCTGCTTCAACCAGCGCGGCCTCATTATCCACAAACACTCTTCCTCTTCTGATTGCCTCGTCGTCGCACTCCCTCATTGAATGCTTGAACGACCCAACCAAATCCAAATGCGCCCCTGCCTTCAACTTTTCGCCCTTCACAAGCGGCGTCTCTGAATTCGTTGCGCAGCTCACGATATCTCCCAATCCAACAATCTCCTCCAAACAATCATTACTCTCAAAACTCACCCCATCGAACCCAACACTTTCTCGCATTTCAACGGCCAATTTGCGCGCCTTCTCCACTGTTCTATTCCAAATTATCACCCTTCTCAAACTGGGTCTAGCCGAAAGATGGGCTTTGATCAAATGGGGTGCCAAAGCACCCGCTCCAATCATCACAAGGATTTCACTATCATTTCTAGCCAAAATCTTTGAGGCCAGGCCTGAGACACATGAGGTTCTGTAAAGGGTCAATACAGTGCCATCCATGGAGGCCAGAGGTTGACCAGTTATCGAGCTGAATAGCACGTAACTTGCGTGCACTCCTGGCAAATTTAGCGCGGAGTTTTGTGGAAAGTAGGTCACGAGCTTCACGCCTAAGTATGGGAAAAGGGGGGAAGAGGACCAGGAGGGCATGAGAAGGAGAGAGGAAGACGGCGAAACATCATAGCTTTGGCGAATTGGAGTTTGGAGGGAAGATGAGACTGTAGGGAGACAGGCATGGAAGTGGAGTATTAGATTTTGGTGAGAGATGAGGGAGTGCAAAGACTCTGAGGAGATGAAGAGTGGGGATGTGAAGGTGGCGGTTGTCAGGTAATTGGGATTCGCATCATTTGTGTTGGGGTCCTCAGTTTTGGCTGGGTTGGGTGTGGAAGCCATTGATGAGATTCAGAGAATCGGGGGGAAGTTTTGGCGTCGGGAGGACTTGGGAGAGGAGGGAAGGTAGAGGCGGATGGGAAGCGAGGAGACGAAGGAGTTTTGCTACGCATCCGCAACTATTTAGAATCACACTGCACACGCTTTTTATTTATTATATTTTTTTAAATGTCAGACGCCTCTCTCATCAGCTCTTTCTCATCTAGGTCTCTCTCTCATCAGCTCTCTCTCTCTTCGACTTCTCTGTCCTAAGGATCTCTTCTCAAGCTCTCTCTCTCAACAAGCTTTCTCTCTCCTAAAGATGATCTCTCTTTGACCTCTCTCTCATCTACGTCTCTCTCTCATCAAGCTTTCTCTCTCTTCAACCTCTCTCTCATCGAGATCTCTCTTACCTTTCTCTCTTCTCAAGCTCTCTCTCTCCTCAAGATGATCTCTCTCTAACCTCTCTCTCATCAGCTCTCTTTCATCAAACTTTCTCTCTCATCAAATCCTCTCTCTCCATCCAACCTCTCTCTCTCCTCATATGTTCTCTCTCATCAAGCTCTCACTCTTAACGTCTTTCAATTCTCTCTCTTCAAGTAAAAAATTTAAACGGTAAAATCAATTGACACGTAAGGTATGAAGTGTGTGATTTATAGGCTGATGTCAATATTTTTTATTTATTTATATTATATGATGAGACATATTTATTATTATTTAATAATAAATAATAATAATTATGATAGTAAATAATGCAAGTCAGATGATATAATAATGTATAAAATTTTCCATTTGATAATGGTTACATTATTTTTTTTTTTAACGTTTTCCATTCGGTGGATCAGGGTCTATAAATAGAATCTACGTAAAAAGTAAATAAATATAAAATAAAAAAATAATAAATATTGAACTTATATAAAAAAATAAAATAGTAATAATAATAATTTTTTAATAATAAATCTCATTTCTTATCAAAACGACTAAACATCATTTACACATTTCACGATTATATATAGTATTATTCTTATCGTAAAATAAAATATTATCATACCCAAAGTAGACTCGTTACAAACCACAACCCGTGGAATGCCTTCAAAGAACTCACTAAACCCCCATTCATTTAATTTATACTTGAAAGAAACGGGAATATTTTCACCAGATCAATTTAACATAGAAATTCATATATGGGTTACATTTGTGCTTTCCCCTTTTTAACAATCTGATTGTTCTAATTGCAACTAATACTCAAATGATCTGTACTGACCGCTTCTTGCAAGTTCACCACAAACTAGGATGAAAAAAAATAGTGTTGTAAAGGAAAGAACTACGTCTTTCCACAACTAGTAGCAAACGTATTTACCACACATTTCTCTTATTGCGGAAAACCAATCCAAATCCCCTTATTAAAATGGTGATTAATATATAATAGGAAAATTATTGATCATGAAAAAGAAACAATCGAAAAAACAGGAAACAAATCAGAAAAACAGGAAACAAATCAAATGGTTTGTTGACACGATAACTTAGCCATTGAAAATGGTGCTTCATGAGCTGATCCTGATAGTGCTTGGCTGGAGATCGCAACTTTCCACCACTTCACAGGATCTACCAGAAAACAATCACACGCAGCTGCCACGTTAGTTGGTGTTTATGTCTTGCATCATGGAACCCCAACATTGGCGGCAATTATAATTGCAAGGCAATCCCCATAAGTCACCAAAACTTTTGCTTCCAGAGTAAAAAAACCGCATAATGTATCTTCCATCAAGACCGTAGTAATGTTTATCAACTAAAAGAGAAATGATATTTGCAATCATAGATTATGCAAGCACCGCACACTCTTTTTGAAAAAAGTGAATATATATGAGATCCACATAGAAAAATTAATTTTTTAATAATAAATTCCACTTTTTTCCAAAAGGAATGCGGGACTCGTGCACAACTTATGACTGTATTACACATCAACCAACTGCTCCAACCCCATTTTAGTTGAAGAGGTTTAATTCAGCCTGGGATGCAGTCCTTTCTACAGCCATCCACCACTCATCATCTTCATCATCAATCGTCTCCTGCTTGTAAAATTCAACATCAATAAGGTTACAAGAAAATTGGAGCTGGAAAGATTCTAGGGTTCACATTATTGCAAGCTCTGAGCAGTTCATTTCTGACAATCATTCAAAGTGCTACAGTTTTGAAACTGTCTGATTATCGGATGAGAAAAATATCTATTTCAAATCACAAACTCAAGGCCAGTGTATCAGTGTTGTTGACCAACCATTGTGACCTAAACGGACTAAAATGTGTTTCTCAAAACATGCACATACATATATATTATATATAAAGAAGCTCAACTCACCATTCACTAAAGTTTGAAAAATGAGGTTCCTGGGTTTTCTCCAGAGCAGAGAGGGAATGGGAGGGCGGGAGTCCTATTCTTGAACTCTTAACAACAAGAACACAATTTACTTTCTTACTATTGTTAAGTGTTATTACTAATTTATTTTTGCTGTTGTTATTATTGTTATTTTGGTTAGCTCATGCTAAAGTAGTTTTATCTCACTGATTGAAACGGAAAGGAAAGCATCTTAATAGACAATCATGTATTGGTTAAGGGCAGACTACTTCAGATCAGACGCACATTTTACCAATTCAAAGAAGACAACCAAATGAATTGAAGTGGCCGACTGGCTGCAATCTCATCAAGACTTATTAGCCTAGCAGTTAAACAACTGTTTAAAGATAACATGCGTTTCTATATCCAGTTATAAAAGTATTTGTAGAACACAGTACAGGCATAACCTCGGGTGGGGTAAGGGGTTCTTTACCTACTGCAACCCAAAAGTAAAAACAGATATTCTATTTTAAGCATCATCAATATACTAACCATGTTGCTGACTTCAGAATTTTTCTTATTTTCGATATCCTCTGCAACTCTAGAGGCTTCAAGCCACCAAGAATCTTTGCTGCAGCTGTCTATAAAGTTTTCATCATTGTGAAGCAAAACATTTTTCTCGTCATTATCAAGAAATTGATGGTCAGGATTATTTAATGTTGGGCCACCATGATTCGCTGTATGATTAGAGTCAAAGAACAATGAAGGATCAGGAGTGATGTCATCTGGGATCAATCGCAGAGGAGACCGGTAACCTGCATCAGGAAGCTTTGTTGAATGTGTTCAGTCGAAATTGTGAGGATTTTAAAATTACCAAGTTCTAAAAGGTTATTCTTATGCACCTCTGCAGTCAGGATCATGACATTTCTGATAATAGACAGCCCTTCTCAGGTCAACAATGTACATCACTGAACCAAAAAAATATTGATGCACATTAGCCTCTAGCCTCAAGCATAAGCTCTAAGAAATGAAGTATTCTGGCAAATGGATGATATGGATCACCAAGAAGAAGAGCTTCTATGGGGTTTGATCCATGTGGATCCAAGACCAATAACAATAAAAGATGCGGCTTCAAACAAAACCATATAAATACCCCAACTTTATTTGTGACTAAAGTACAAACAGTAGGAGAATTTGAAGCTAGCAGATACATGGGTGAATAAATTTACCATGATTACTTTTATGCTGTCGACCAATTCGTTCACAGTATCTATTTCTAGACATGCTGTAGACCATCAGTCCATATTCTGAAAACCAATACCAGCTTCGGATTTTTCCTAGAATTACATAAAAAATATATATGAACAAGGAGATTAGAAAAATGAAAAATTAAAAAACAGCACTCTGCACCTATATCATTTCTCATTGGATCATAGAGAAAAAAATGGGAAAAAGGTGAAATTTTAAATTCATATATTTATTTTATTTACCTTGGCACTAACAAAATTTTGTAACTTTTCAACCAACCAAAAGAGCTTCTAAAAGCTGAACCAATAATTCTTATTCTTTTTCCTTTTTTTTTAATAGTCTCATTCGTTCAATGATGCTGATATAATAATACAACTAAAAGTATAATACATAACTTGAAGGGCTTTAGGAGTTAGGCCATATATATATATATATATTAAACTCAATTTTTTAGTTAAAAGGGTGAATTTGGAGAGAGTTGAGACCAGAAAAGAAATCTCAAGCAAATTAATATCTACAGGTATATCATATTAAATGATATCACAGCCAGATGTAAAGTTCCTATTGCAGCTCAGGCCTAGGGCAAGGAAAATAATACTCAGAACAATACAATAAAAATAAAGCTCTTTTACATTGGTCTAAGCATAAAATTGAATGCTGGTAACACCTGATACATTGCCAATGGAGGCGATGGATTCAACAAATTTGTCCAGTGCCGGAAATGGAGACTTTCCCAGGAAGTACGTTGTTGTAAGATCACTTGTGCAAGCACTCAATGGAAATTCTTGCGAGGCAACACAATTCGTGGCAAAATTATGATTTACCTGCATAAGATATTCAATTGTTGAATAGATCAAATTTCAACACTAGACTTAGAAGCCCCCACTGTACATACCAAAAATGGTTTCTCCCACAATCTTAGAGACTAAGATTTCTCCCACATACCCATGAGCTATGAAAACGTTTTGGAGGCATCAAGGAACACTTCTAATATCTCACGATGTAGTTTGATGGCATAAAAAAATCAGAGCCCAAAACTACCTCTGTACAAAAGTGTAGGGTCTTCACACAATCTAACTCCATTTTGCAGACTAGAAGCTTCTTGCAATCGATATCCATATTGCAGATCAAGGATGCCATGAACATGTCTTCCTCGCACAGCTATTTAACAACATTAAAGATAAATTATCACATGTTAACTGCAATGAATAATGATTCCAGAAAACCAACAGAGATTAATGCAAGATGTTGACTCGAACATAACGAACTTGATTTTGTTAGTGTGCTGTGATCCCACACATCGCGTGCTCATACAACTCTTCCAAGGCAATGAAATTTAGAAATGGGGCTCCAATACCATATTCTGCTTTGTATTTAAGGGGGAATAAAACTAGACACCACTCACATGTACAGTGACAAGCTTTTCTTAGAGCTATACAAGTAGCACCATTGCTAATGAGAGGAGCATCTGAATAGGTCCTGGCGTTGGTTTATGTAATTATAAAATACATTCCTTAGTTTGAAATTCTAATACAGAATAGTACTCTAGAGGAAGAAGAGTTCCATACCATGTCCTTACATTTGAACCGCCCTGTAGGTAAAAGCACAGAACTCTTCCCAGCCTTTGAAGATAGAGCTAAACGAAAGCAACGATTTCTAGAATAAACAGCAGTGTCAACAAAAAGTTGGCTTGAGGATGTAGTGGAGCTTGAATCTTTTTTGACAAACAGTTTATCAAATCTTCCATCACTTTGCCTCTCAATTAGAATCCGAGAGCATATCTGATAATATGTCATCATATAGTGACAACAGTTGATAATTCTACAAAAGAAAATAACAAAACATTCTAGTAATTCAAGCAGATTCCATTCTAGCAGGTTCACAAAAGGAGACTGCATGGTAAAACTACACAACTATATTTCACATTAACTGTATATAAATATATTTTTTGATAAGTCACATTAACTATAATTCATCTCCAACAACTGCTATTATTATAAAAAGTTGATATGCTTTTGCACTAAAGCATACCTCAGCAACAAATGCACCTGCATGTGAGTTGTCCTTGAAAGCAGCCTTTGGTATGCGGATGATTAAGTGACGAGAAAACTTTTCTGCATACAAGAACCACTAGTAGTATCATCTACAAATTATGATAAAATGTTTTGTCAATGCATTTTATAATAAATATATTATATACCATGGCAAGTTTCAACTTGTTGGACATCAAACATTATTCAGAATCCACCGGTTACAATTTTTTCATGGTTAACATGACTCCATTTAGACCAAAAAATTTAGTTATCGTCATATCCAATCAAAAGGAAGAACATATCAGAACATGGCACCAAGTTGCATTTTAGTTCAGCACCAGCACAATTCAAATTTGACAATAGCAAGTTACAATTCACCATACAAAGCAATATATTATAAAGTTGCTCACCAAATTTCACTATAAACATAAATGGAAAACATCACATGGATAATTAGGGGCTGTGGGATGCATGTTCGAGACAAACTTACCCTCAGTGGAGGAATCAAGCTCAACTATCCAGTCCAGGTTTCCTTGAATGGAGTATTTTTCATGGAAGGCTTTGAAAATGATTGACAACAAGAGATCAATCATTTCATCTCCATTATTGTCTATGTTCACTCTCCTATTGAACTCCAAATCGAAGTAAAGGTGGCACGGTAAACCCTGGAAGCAGAATAATTTCGCACTGTAAGACATCATGGCAGATGTACTCACAGTCTCACTCACACTGTTTCCTACCATGAGTACATGTGCATGCCTGTTTCTTTAGGTATGAATTCAATAAACAAACACCAAGAGGTTGTTACCTCTTGAATCACTTCATAATGATGCCGAAATTTGGAATCCATGTTTTTATACCTGAAATTTATAAGAACGGCAGTAAACACCAAGAAGGTAAGAACCCCAAATAGTTACTAGGTAGATTATTATGGGAAAAAACAAAACATAGCAATGACAACCTTTGCCAAAAATATTTGTACGTTGAGACAAGGAACCTTCTTTGACCGTTAAAGTGGTCTTGATAACTAAAAACACGAACATGCTCATGCCCTTTGGCAAACTTTATTGCTTCATCCTGCCTCGGAAACGTAGCCCATATTTCCTTCCTAAATAAGCAAAGAACATTATTCAAGTCATATTATAAAATTTACAGTACAAAGAAACCAGAACTAGGATCACACGAGTACCTCAAGCTAAATTTATTCTGTTCAGTGAGATCGACACGTATTTGACGTAACAATTGCAACAAGCTGGATGGTCTCTTTGGAGGAACACCATGTGGAGACCCGTAGAATACGATCGGAGAGAACTGCTTCCTTCTGTTTTTTTTAACTGATGGTGAATCAGACTGAAGCGATAACAAAATGTGATTTAGTGATCACGAGCAATGGAACAAACATCAGAGAACGGATTTTCAACCAAAGACTACAAAAGAAAGGGCAGCACGTTCTATTGTGAAAAACGATGACAATCAAGCTAAAGTAAACAAGAAATAATTAAACAATCAATCACGACACAAATTTATGTAGTTCGGCTGTATGTCTACATCCACAGAGCTATAGAAGATTTTATCATGTTGAGAAATCTCAAAATATACTTTGGGACAAAATATTACTGTTCATTATGGTCATATTGTTCATAATATACATATTTATAAGTTTACATGACGGAAATCTTAATTTTTACTTTTCTGTAATATTTACTCAAGTGAAGTGTTGAGTACGCATTAAGCAAACTCTCTGTCTGATTTTCACTCAAACACTGAGTTGAGCAACTATCGAACAAACTCTCTGTCTGAGGCTTCGCACGAGCCCACTGTAGAGCAAGACTGTCTGGTTTTCGCTCGACAATGGGCTCGTGCGAGCAGACTTTCTATCTCCCTAAGTGCCAAATTTTTTTCCGGGATATCAGCCCAAGCTGAAGCGAACATGGCACAAGCTTCGTCAAAAATCTAGTCAAAAAACCGTAATGAATTATTATCAGGTCGGGTCATCAAGTTGAACCACCATAACAATAACCAGGCTCCACAAACCAACACTTTCTACGCTCGACATTGACTCAGAGTCCGTAACTTAAAGAAATTGTTGCATTAAGAATGGTAACTGTAATTTTTTCTTAACTATTACCCATACTAACAACAACAACAGATAGTAATACTGAGAATAATAAAGAACGAGATAAAAACAACGCAGAATGTATACTTTCTCAATGGAGAGCTGTAGATGTGTAGGTATTTCGTGTATTTTTCCAGCCGATCCCGGAGATAGAATTCCAGAAGGTGAAGGTGAACTTCCATGCTTCAATTTACTTTTTCTTTCTCTAAATGCAGATTCTGAAAATGGACGAGAAGAAGTTTATCAGAATCATATACACACCAATTTTGTGAAATGTGAAGAAATTATGATTTTAAATATAAAAAATCCAGCCAAGCAAAGGGCTAAACAAGATTTTGCTTCGGTTTTCCTACGTTTTCTCAGAACGCAAGAAACAAGGGGGGAAGGGCAAGAATTGAGAGCTTACGGGGAGGAGAGAATCCGCACTTGAAGCACTCAAACAATCGATCAACGTCTTCCATGGTGTTGGCTGTTCTGATTTTGTCCCGACCTTTTTTTTATTTTTTTAACAAAAAGAGGGATTTTCTTCGGTGACAGCGGGAATTTTATTTTTGAAATGAGAAATGGAGTCGATCTGATGAAAGAGAATTTATTCACGGCCCAATGTCCTTTGGGCCGATTGGCATTCCGATCCTCAGGGAGGGACATGGCATCCGTACGTAATAATTTTAAGAAGAAAAATGTTTTAATTATAAAAAATTTTATAAAAGTGTTCTGCTACAAATAATTATTTTTACATAATTTTTTTATATTCCACTGATACTATATTAATATAATTGGTGAAAATAATTATTTTATATTAAAAAAAAGTATCGTAACCAATCATATTAATATAATGCATAAAAAATAAGTAAAAATAACTATGCATAAATTTTTTGTTTATTAAAATGATCTGACTTGATGTGATACATTATATTATAAAATTACTTTTATTGTAAAGCATATCTAACGTATCAAATAAAAGAATATTAATTTTGTGGGTTTACTTTTACAGAATCTCTTTATGATTGTAATACTTCTTTTTTAAAATTTGAATAATACAAATCAAATTATGTTATATCAAGCGCTAGCCTTCTTAATTTATGCACACCTAAGCATGCGCGCACCATTAATAAGATCTTAGAGCACTTCTAATGGATTCTTCATCCTATCCTTTAAAATACATCATTAAAATCCACTTTTTTTATTTTACATGCTCACTTTTACAATATATCATAAATCAATTTATCTATTTTTTCTTCATATTAATTAAATATTATACTTTTTAATATATTTTTGTCATTTCAAATAAAGTAAAAAGTAGAAAGTAGAGAAAGAAATAAATGAAGAGTAAAAAATAGAAAGAGAAATTAATTGAATATTTATACAAGTGTAACCAGTGTTCTATAAATATGGAGGAGGTACTATAGCAAACTGTATATTAGAAATAAAGTACATAATCCATTGGATGATTATTTTGACCTGTTTTCTTCAAATTTTACAAAAATATGAATTTTACATAACCCATTGAGAGTGCTCTATAAACATGATATAATTACTTCAACCACTGATATATACAAATTAATTAATTGAGAATTATATCGTGCATTTATACAAAGTTAATAATTAGGATTATCCTAAGCCTCATTAATCCATGTGCATGCATGGAGAGCTAGAGATCAACACTTGACAGTGACAGTACTTGCACAATTTTATTGGATGCACAGACTTCCAACCAATGCCCATAAAATCATCGAGTCCAACTTCAACACATAAGATCGATGCAGCTTTAATTTTCTTTTTCTTTTAGACCATCGATCGCATGATATTGTTATATATATATAATCAGGATACGGATTGTAATTATCTTAATTAATTAATTGGCTAGTGATAGATTTGGTGGGACATTAATGCACTACTCCAAAAGTGATAACATTAATCATACCAATATATTATGATTATTATTATAAATTGCATGTAGTACGTTGTACGTACTGATCGAGATCAGATCAGATCATGATGATGTGTAGGCAATAATATTTCATAGATCCATCGTGATCTCTGCTTCATGAAGCTGCAACCCCAGCTAGCTAGCTAGTACGTCATTGCAGACTACTTAATTAAGCTTATATATATATAATGTCTACGATTAATGTACGTTACTAATGCATTTATGTATAAATTAGGAAGATGGATCGATGATCATTACATATAATTAATTTAAATAAGATATATTAATTTTGAGGTACTAGATGATGGGGGGAATGGGCCCTAATGCTAAAATTTTAAAAAGTAAAATTAAATAAAATTATTTTAGTTTTTACATTATATTTTTATTTATAAATAATTACAATCGTCTGTTAAGTAAAATTACTATTTAAGATTTTATACTACATTTTCAACTTATAACCAACTTAATTTTTATTAAAAAAATTTCAATTTAGAGAAGATTTTATCAAATCTAGTTTAACAAAACGTGGTTTAGACTCTTCGGGACCGTTTGGAAACACAACTACTATTAGGTATTACCAGATATTCTCAAATTTAAAATTTTCTCTCATTTCTCAAAACCAAATAAAACATCTTAACTCAAACTATTTCATTATTACTCACGTATATTCTTAGTATATAAACAAGCCCTAAAAGTAATTATAATTAGAATTATCAATAAAGTTCTATAAATAACTTACACATTTGGAAAATAGTAGGCCCTTGCCTTTTCAAAGATCATCCTAAATTTTTTATCAACACTCAAAAATTAAATTTTACTATTTATAATTTTTACATTATATATTAAACTAATAATAACAAAAGAGAAGTGTATTCTTAGAAGAAGAACACTTGAAATAATTATTATATGGGATTCTTTTAAAATTAATAATGACATAATACCTATTTATTACTTTTGATGTTATCTTATTAGATTAATTAATTTTTTAATTAAATATGTATATATTTTTTTAAATTCTACTTTAGACTTTTTTTTTTTGAAAGGACGCTTATCTTCCACTGGAGCCAATCGCCTAATTTGTGTTAGGGAAGAGCCGGCCCAGGATGATGGCAGATGCTACCAAATACGCGGGTTTGAGGTCTTTTTGTAGATATAATTAATTTAAATAAGATATATTAATTTTGAGGTACTGGATGATGGCAGATGCTACCAAATACGCGGGTTTAATTAAAATAGCAAAGCTAGCTAAGCTCATGAAAATTTCATGCATGATCATTCCATTATATTAATAATTAAGAATAAGTTTGGATAATGAGATGAGAATTTTTTTATTTTAAAATAAAGTTTAAAATTAATATTTTTTTTTAAATTTAAAAAGAAATTTACTTGAGATTTAAAAAAATTAAAATTATTTATTATATTATATATATAAATTTAAAATGAAAATTTTAAGCCTTATCTCATTTTACCAAACCTGCCCTAAAAACTACCGCCCCGCCACCTTTCATCAATGATTCAATATTATATTATTAATTTAAGCAGTACGTGCGTACGTACGTACCTTGATCTAATTCAATGGCTGTAAGCATAATTCCATTCAGGAAAACGACACCGCTTTATTGTAAGCTACAATTAAGTGCGCATGTTCCCGTTTTAACTGCTCCGCTAGACTAGAGCATGGATATTAACGTATATTATATTTTTTTAAAAAAATAGTTACTGCTCCACCTGCGTCCATTATTATATAGTCAATTATTATAGCAAATTAGAAGAGTCCGTCCAAGATCAGTTGAGCTCCATCTATCTATTACCCAATGATCATGACTTCCTCCAAATCCTTCATATACTTTTTTCAGACATTTTCCAAAAAAAGCATACAAAGGTTATCTGACCGGCCAATAGAGTCATGCAAACAGCTTCCTAATGGAATCATGGCCACTCTTATATATATATATATATTTGCCACCTCTTTTTGCATAGGTAAATACCTTTTACAAGGAAGTGAGTTGAGAATGTTTGGTTTTAGATAAAAGTTTAAAATATTATTTTTTAATATTATTAGTATTTTGAAATTTGAAAAAGTTGAATGGTTTATTATATTTTATGTGAAAATTTGAAAAAGTTATAATGATGAAATAAGATAAGAGTAGTGAAATGTTTTGAATTAAAATATTTTATTAGTATTTGGAAAAAGAGAAAAAAAAAGTTGAATAAAAGTACTATAACGTTAAAATATTATTATAATATAATTTTTTTTAGAATTATAAAAAATTAATTATTATTATTTTTTGTTTTGTTTGAAAGTTTAGAAAAAATAGAAAGAAGAAAAATATTCCATAATATCATTTGATCGATTAGCAAATATCCATAGTGGTCGGGAATAACGAGTACCCCTTCTCAAGAGAGTAGGCCACTTTTCTTTCACCAATATTACTTCTAACTCCGTTTGGGTAGTGGAGTGAGTTTTCTCAAATGTATTGATAACACTTCAGCAACTCACAAATTCTTTATAATTCTAATGGAAAAATTTAGTTACAAGTACAATTGTACATTAATCTGCGCATCAATTTAATGTGGTTGGTTAAAAAGTAGATTTTATTGAAAACAATATTAATTTAAAATTTAAGTATAAAGAAATAAGTATTGGTACGCAGATTAGTGTGCGACTTTACTTGTATGTAGCAAAACTCAATTCTAATTACCCTGAATTCTACAGATAGACCCTTTAAACAAACGAGAACGCACTATCTCGCTTTCTAACTTGATCAAGTCCTAATTAAATCCGTACAAGGATCATTTGTGTTTATCAAAGCCAAATGATCTAGTAGCTAGCTAGCTAGAACCCTTTGTGTAATGTATGGGTTGAACGGCACAAAAGTGTAATTAATTTAATGCAACATCATTAAATTATATGGAAAATTTACATAAGTGATTCAATATATATAATTATTAGCTACAAATAATTAAAACAGCTTCAAACTTGTCCTTTGGGCGTAGTGGATAGATGGCCTAGAACATGATCTTCCAAGTGGGAGCTGATCCCGATTCGCATACAGTTCAGGAGAAAAGTCAAAGCCACGTCTCACAACACAGAAGGTCGGTACCTCGCTTCATGAAGCTATCTCCACCCATGCAGGGTAAAAGTAAGTCTCAATATTGAACATCCATTAGAAAATCACGACGAATTCTTATCGGATCATCAAACTAAACTACACACAAACAGAAGCAGGCTCCATACGAAAAAGCCGAACAAGTTGTAGCCAATAAAACGATGAATTATTTGCAGCTTTGATTACTTAGATTATACCTGCATACACACACACACACACACACATATATATATATATGTAAATGTATTTCAATGTCATCTTACAGGTAACATGATCAAGTTCCTAAATTTGGTCTCCTCTTGCTCAAGCATGCTAGCTTACTGGTTTTTGCTACGGACACAGAAAACGTGGCAATTTTGTTTGGGTTCATCTGGTGTGACGCCAGGGTCGGTTTAATTTCCCCTTTTTCCCTCTATTTATATCCAAACATACAACTCCTGCTCTTTATCCAGACCCGACTGATCTCTTTAACCGTGTCTTCATTGAAACTAGCGAGCTAGCTTTCTCTGTTAAAATTAGTGTGTTTGTTTATCTAAAACAGAAAAAAAAAAGAGAGAGAAATGGCAGCAAACGATGTTCCATGTTGTGAGCCAATGTTCTGGGTGTATCTAATCATATGTGTGGTTCTTGTTTCATTTGCCGGACTCATGTCGGGCCTCACCCTAGGACTCATGTCCCTTAGCCTGGTTGATCTTGAGGTCCTTGCCAAGGCTGGTCAGCCCCAAGACAGGAAGAATGCAGGTCATTAATTACCTTCCTTTTTCACTAATTAATTACTCCATTAATTATGGTTCCTTTTCCGAATAAGCTTGAAATATTATTATCTAAACAAATTATATGAATCCTGATATCTATTTCTCATTATATCTTGATGGTCTATACCTTGTTGGTAGCAGAGAAAATTCTCCCAATCGTCAAGAACCATCACTTAGTCCTCTGTACCCTACTCATAAGCAATGCCATGGCAATGGAGGTATATAGCTAATTAAGATATATATACTTTTCAGTTGTCATATAGTTTGCTTGATCGATTTCATATTATATATCTAAACCTACTAATTTGAACTACGTACATACATGTTAAACAAGGCCCTTCCCATTTTCATCGATGCACTTCTTCCTGCTTGGGCTGCCATACTGATATCAGTCACACTAATACTTGCTTTCGGCGAGGTAAATTCATATATATAGACGGATATCCATAAGATTGTGTTATGAAGATGATTTATTTATCTGTTCCTCCAATCCCATCCTTTTGATAGATTAATACCATCTCTTTTGGAATTTGGATTGGCTGTTTATGCTTCTAGAATATGAACTAAATGATCATGATCACTAAATTCATATACTTTTATCGATTTAAGTTTTTGAGAAGATCGATGATCCATTATCTTATTTTTTTTCAGATTATTCCACAATCGGTGTGTTCAAGGTATGGACTAAGTGTTGGTGCAAAACTCTCTTTCCTAGTTCGGTTGCTTGTCTTGGTCTTCTTTCCATTATCTTACCCCATTAGTAAGGTAATTTTACATCTTTATATTATACTAAGAAAATGAATTAATGAAGATTATAATTAAATAGATGGAAGGAATAGATTCCCAAAATTAAAGGGATTGTTTGTTTAGAAATTAAACTAGCTAGAATACGTAAAGGCTTCTTACTGATCATGTGGCATACAGCTGTTGGATTGGCTACTTGGTAAAGGACATTTTGTACTTCTACGTCGGGCAGAGCTTAAAACATTGGTTGACATGCATGGAATTCTGGTTAGTTTATGATATCCATGCAATTAATTCCTTTCACTTGCAGATTTCATTTCATGAGGTATTGGTTCAATATTCAACAGCTAAGCTAAATAAGTGATGCAAAGCTTATTTATTTTATTAATTTTAGGCAGGAAAAGGTGGTGAGTTAACATATGATGAAACTACCATAATTACTGGAGCTTTGGATATGACACAGAAAAGTGCCAAAGATGCTATGACGCCCATCTCTGAAATATTTTCGCTTGACATAGATTCGAAACTTGATGAGTATGTCCTTTAATTTCTTTCCTATCCATGTAGTAATGATATCAATTTCCAACTTAAGACGATTTATTATTTACCTAGCTAGGCAAACAATGGGACTAATATTGAGCAAAGGACATAGTCGTGTGCCCATCTACTCTAAAAGCCCCACAAATATCGTTGGCCTTATTTTGGTGAGCACCAACTATATCTATATTACTCACATGTATGCATGATGTATGTACGTTTACCCATATATATTTAATGTGTTATTTAACTAGAATCTATTCCTCTCCATGGCTCTATTTTAGGTAAAAGATCTGACCAGGTTCCGTCCCGAAGATGAAACCCCCATCCGAGATCTTATTATCAGGAAAATACCTAGGTTTGTAGCTTTTCTGTTTGAATTTCCGTTTCAAAAGTTTTTTTGGACTCAAAAAACATTCATCTGTTACATCATGCATCAACTCAGCTAGCTAATCATTTCAGAATATTGGCGATGAGTACTGTTTTCAATGCAGGCTATGAATCAGCTTTATAGTTCTTCTGAGACTTGTTTGTGACAATATTGTATATGTCATGATGAGTAGTGATACTGGTATAAAATTATATTGTGATTAAATTTCGAAATGGTGACAGGATAAATCAGTGTTTACCTCTCTACGATTTACTTAATGAGTTTCAGAAGGGTCACAGTCACATGGCTGTTGTCATAAAGGGTAAGAAAGGAGATAGGCCGGAGAGTTCAGAAAAAGAAGCCAAACCTAACATCATCAATTTAAATATAAAGCATAGACATGCAGTGACAAAAGGTGAGATCAATCGACGTTTTTCTCCTTAAATAACTATATATATAAACATGTATCATTCCTCTGATCGAGCTAGCTACGCATATATATATATGTCGTGGGAATTTAAGAAAATAATGGCTTGGAGCTTAACTATCTCTTGTTTTCAAGAACAGATGATCACCAGTTGGGTCAGAATGAGCATCAACATAATATCGCTGTAAACACAAACTGGAGGACCGATCATCACATGAGTACTACTGGAATTCAAATTCCCACATTAGATCATGCCAATGCCCAGCTCGGGAATAAACTAAGCCCACAACCAAAGAAAATATGGGAACGAGGAGATGGGAACATTTTAAATTATGAGGGTTGGGAATCTCTTCCTAATTTAGATGAAGAGGTCATCGGTATCATAACGCTGGAGGATGTCATGGAGGAGCTGTTACAGGTCCAACAGTTCTTACTTTTTATGGTTTGAATTAAGTGCATATTACAATTAATTAATGTATCATCCGATCATTAATTATGCTTGATGCTTTTTAGTTTCTACTTATGCAGGAGGAAATTCTGGATGAGACCGATCATGAGTATGTTAATGATCACAAGTAATGGCTATTGCTTTCATTTACTACATATATTAACTATTCTTATAATTTTGGCTTAGATATGATCACTTAACTTATATCGAATAATCTTTAATGTTGTTTATATGTATTAATCATGACTCTACTAGCTGTGTCATCTATGATCTCTGCAACAGGTTTAAAAATATGACACCTGCATCAGGGTCATTATCATTTGATCCTGCAGCAGCATCGGCTTCTCATTTTCAAAAGCAAACTCCCATGGCATCCCCAGTATTTTCTTCATATTATAATACTCCACTATCTTCATATAACCATTCTCCGATACTGCATTCACCAATTTCCGCATATCTTCGTCAATCTCCAATATCTATAAAACCAACTCTATCTCCTTCTCCTGAAAAATGCATGCCAAATTATCAACCAATTTATGCAGGTGGTGCTCGCTACTCACCATCCTTGCACAAGGTTCGTACGTCCAAATATTCAGCATTAATATGTTTATCTTTTTTTGGGCGAAATCGTTTCTAGCTATATATCAAGTGAACATGACTGACATTTAGCTCTTGATCATCAATCGAAAGGTTTCGAGGAAGCTGTATGAGAAGCTGAGGCAGCCTGATGATGCTCCTTAATTAGAGTTCGAAAGCTAGCGTCGATCGATCGATCGATATGCATGTCTGTTACGTTAATCTTTGTTAATTGATAAAAGCGCACTTTGAATTATCATGAATTTGAAACAGGTACTAGACTTTCTTAATTAATAATTAAGTAGTACGTGGTGCGTTATGCATGGTTAATGGTGACTGTCAAACTGAATTTGTACGATTTGATCACTTGTAATCTGGTGTTAATTAAGAGCTTCAAGAAATAAATAGGAATTAGGTATTCAAATATATAAGTCGTTACAATAATATATAGCTAGCTAGCAATATGGGTTAAAAGCTCCACAAAGAGATATCCCAAAATCAACTTGTACGTGAGCTGGGATATATAGTTCGAGAATTCTAGCTGTTACTGTAGTACTATTAACTTTATCAGTCAAGAATTTCTATAATTTTCGTTAAAAATATAATCGAAATAATTGAAATATTAATGATATATATAATCCAAGTCAAATCAATCAAGCTAGTGACTTGTTTTATTTTGTTTAATAAGAGGACGAAATCCGGTGATGTTATTTTGGTAAAAGTCTTAAATCGATAAATTTTATGTAAAATTTTTATAAAAATTAAATGGGTCTTACTGAAAAATAATTGATTTTTTTACACTTTTTATGATAGTATCCATTTTTTACCAAAAAAAACTTATCTAATTGGAATTTGTATAAATTATTACTAAAATCATCCATGCCAATAATTATGATAGAGTAGTACGTATGTACTTTGGGCACTTCTGTAAACAACGATGAAAGAAAGTAAAGTAAAAGAAACAAATCAATCACTTGATACCAAGATTTGTATGGTTTGACAATGTACCTTAAGCAGTGTCCTTATGTTCACATAACTACAAAGGATTTTATTATCTTGAAATGACAATATATACTTTGGGGTGAAATACACTATTCTAGATAGTCATGTTGTTCATAATAAACATATATATATAAGATTATACGACGGAAGTTCTAATTCTTCAATTATCTCATTATTCATTCGAGCGAGGTGTTAAGTGAGTCTCGAGCAAACTCTTTATCTATGTTCGCTCAAGCAACATGTCAAGCGAATATCAAACAAACTCTTTATTTAAACTTCGCTTGAGCGACCTGTCTCATAAACGTCGAGCAAACTTTCTATTTGACGATTCTCGAGTCACAAATTAGGTCAAAAACTTTTCTTGGACCCCACAAGACTTGGGCAAAAAATCTACCAAAAATTATAATGAATCATTGTTGAATCAAGTCATCAAATCGGACCGTCATGAGAATAAACCAGGCTCCATAAACCCAGTAAGCAAATCTCATCATCTAGAGCATCTTCAATCAAATAACCAAGAACACGAAGGTAACACCCAGGTGCACATTGTTTTAAAAAAAACTGCAACGGTATCCCCACTCTTCTCTCCCTCTCTCGCTTTTTCTTCTATTCTGCAACTTCTCATGTCGCCCACTCCACACACACACGGATCCTCTCTCTCATTTTCTCTCTTCTCCACCCATATTTCACACACACACACACACAGATTCTTTCTCTCATCCTCTCCTCTCATCTGTTATAAAAAAACTCTCAAATTGAAACGTTGTACTAGGAACTCTCTCTCTCTCTCTCTCTCTCTGATCTCTCTTCATTTTTACAATTAGTAAAAACTAATCGATGGCAAAATGTTTCGCACATGATTTCTACGTCAACCATTGTTATCTCTAAAAGGTTGAAGGAATTAGACATCAGATTCGCTACGTGTTGGGCAGCGAGAAAATCAAGATAAATGATGATCTCACTCATTTTTTCAGAAATTAGTTGACGACATATTGTCTGGAAGTGGTCTAAGTATATATTTTTTTAAGGATTTAGCTATTGGTTTCAATCATTAATGAGGAGACAAAATGTAACCTTAAAACTAGATTCATGGTATTTCTTTACGTAGATAGCAGCAAAAAGACATATTTTAGGTTGAAAATATTAGATGGGTTATTTTGAGAAATGCTAAAAATGAGACTTTAGTAGTTGTGGTAATTATTATATGGAGTAGTGGGCATTTGACAAGAAAAACCAATAATAGCAAAGGCTATCTAGAGTTGTTAATTAGTAAATTCTTGAATCCTTAATTATTGAAGGTTTCATCAAAATGGTTTGGGATGTGAGATTGCAGGTATGAATCAAGATGGATCTCATTCTGCAAGAGATAAGATCTTTCAAAATGCTGTGATAGAAGTTAGTAAGCCTATAGAGGAGTCAACTAGTATCAACCGTTATCAAATAGTGGAGGAACTAGGCTACAAGAGGATCTAGGCTTGGACTAACTCAAAGCCCAAAAAGAGGAGGTGATGGGGGACCCTGATGAAGGCCCAATAATCAATCTAGTGAAGCAGAACACTTCATCTACTTGAAGAAAATGGCTACGAAAAGGAAGACACGGTGCAGGAGGATCAAGGGAATAAAGCACAATCTCAGAGAGGAAGGACCTTGATTGGAAGGAGCTGAGTGCAGTCTCCAAGCAGAAATCTCCAAAACAGAGGAGAGTGGATTGGTATGTTCTAGAACACAACACCATTAGATCGGCGGCACCTGGAGGCATGAAAATAATAGGCTGTAATTCCCGCGGGATTGGGAACCCACATGGAATTCATTCCCTTCAAGACTTAGTTAAGAAGGAAGCTCGTAAAATTTTATTTTTTATAGAAACAAAATTGAAGTCAATAAAAATGAAAAGAATAAAATTTCAGTTGGGTTGTGATTGTTGTTTTGTTGCGGAGAGTGAAGGAAGTAGTGCGGGTTTAACTTTAACTTTGAAAAAAGAGGTGCCTCTAGCTATAAAAAATTTCTCAAGAGCCATATTGATGCAAGGGTGGAGGTGTAGGAAGAGAGTGGCAACTGAAAGGTATTTCTGGACATCCTAAAACATCAAAAAGGGTTGAAACCTGGAGTTTACTCAGATCACTTAAAGGTGAGGGTAAACTAGCTTGGGTGATATCTGGTGATTTTAATGAGGTATTGAGTAGACATGAGAAATGTAGTGGTATGGCAATACCTGAAAAACATGGAGGATTTCAGAAGAGTTGTCGATGATTGTAATTTGATTGATATAGGTTATGATGGGGGTAAAATACACTTGGTGTAGTAGTAGAGAAGTGAATAATATTATTTGTGAGAGGTTGGACAGATTTTGGTCTAATAAGAAATGGTTGACATGTTCCTAGAGGCCATAGTACAACATGGTACAACACTCAATTTTGACCATATACCTATTATTTTGCATTAGGAAGGAATAAGATATAAGAGAAAGGGCAGGAAATTATTTAGATTTGAAGCAATGTAGACTAAAGCAACCGATTGTGAGGAAGTCATTACGAACTACTGGAGGAAAAGCTTTAGATATACAAATATGAAGGAAATGCAAAGAAATATCTTAGTATGTAATCTACAGTTAATGAGGTGGAATAGACAGTCTTTTGGAAGGGTACATACTAAGATACAACAAGCTAGAGATCATATGAAACATTTACAGATTAGTGATCATTTATACCTGAAAGGGAAGGAACATCAGGAAGCAAGGAATGAATTACAAAGCTGGCTAGAAAGAGATGAGATTTTATGGAGACAGAGGTCAAAAGCTTTATGGCTGAAATCAATGGATCAAAATACTAAACCTTGTCATAATAAAGCCTCTTATAGAAGGAAGAGGAATAAGATTGGCAGTCTTAGGGATGGAGAAGAGTGTTGGAGGGATGGAGAGGAAGTAGATGAGCTCATTTTGCAATACTATCAGGATTTATTCACTGCCTCTTCCCACAAGCAGGTGATAGGAGATGTCTGAATGAATTGAATGGGAGAACTATAGGAGATATGAATAGGCACCTCATTGCATATTTCACTAAGGCAGAGTTATATGAAGCTCTACAACGAATGTACCCTCACAAAGCACCTGGTTTTGACAGCATGGCACCTCCAAAGATACTGGCATATAGTTGGGAACTCAGTCACTTGTGCAGTCTTACAAATTCTGAATGGTGGTATGTTTACTAGTTCACTAAATTATACCTTCATCACACCGATTGCAAAAAAAATAAAAAATAAACCTGAGACAGTGACGGAATATGGGCCTATTAGTCTTTGTAATGTTATTTACAAATTGATTTCTAAAGTATTGGCTAATAGGCTTAAGATAGTGTTTCTTGAAGTCATATCTACATCACAGTCAGCTTTTGTTCCTGATAGATTAATCATTGATAATATTTTGATTATTTATGAGATGATTCATTATTTGAGGCACAAGAGAGAGGGGAAAAAAGGCTATACGTCTTTAAAATTGGATATGAGTAAAGCCCATGATAAAATATAATGGAGTTACTTGGAAGAAAAAATGCTAAAGATGGGCCTTCATGCAAGATGGGTTCGGCTTGTAATGCATGTTAAAATAGTTTCTTGTTCTGTTTTAATTAATGGCGAACCTATGGGACCTGTTATTCCTTCTAGAGGATTGAGACAGGGAGACCCTCTATCTCCCTACTTGTTTCTCTTATGTATTGAAGGTCTTATTACGCTATTACAAAAAGCTACGAGGGAGAAGAAGATTAGTGATATAAAGATATATAAAGGGGCTCCAAAGGTGAATCACTTGCTATTTGCAGATGACAACGTATTGTTCTATAAGGCTAACTTGCAAGAAAATGAATCTGTGTAAAGTATATTAGAGAAATATCAGAAGATGTCTGGTTAGAAGGTGAATAGAGAAAAAACAGATATGGTTTTTAGCAAATATGTCACTTCTAATAAGCCGAATGAAATCCTATCTTTTTGGACGGATGCAAGAATTCTAGCAATATGATAAGTACCTAGGTTTACCACATTTGATGGGAGATCTAGGTATAAAGCTTTCTCTGACATTAAGAATAGGGTGTGGAAGCAACTCTAAAGCAGGAAGGAGAAGCTAATATCACAAGGGGGTAGGGAAATCCCTATTAAAGCAATGGCACTATCAATCCTAACATATTCAATGAGTTGCTTCAAACTACCTGATATTTTCTGTAAGGACTTGGAACAAATGATGACCAAATTTTGGTGGGGACAAAGAAGAAAGTAAAGTAAGATCCATTTGGATGAGTTGGAAGAGAATGTGCGCTCCTAAACAAGCTGGTGGGATGGGATTTAGGGATCTCAAAATATTCAATGAAACATTACTTGCTAAACAGATATGGAGATTAATGCAAAATAGAGACTCTTTACTGCACAGATTTTTCAAAGTAAGATATTTTCCTCATGGAAAATCTCTTCAATCGAGCATGGGGAGAAATCCATCCTATGTATGGAAGGAAATATGGGAAGTTAAAGAGAAGTTAGACCAAGGGTGTAAATGAAGAGTGGGGAAACGGAAAACAATTCAAATCTAAAATGACAATTGAGTTCCAAGTTTCAAGAAGTTACAATATTCTACAACTGAGGATGAGATTGTGGATAAGGAAGCAAAGGTGGAAGAATTGATAGACAACAAAACAAAATGGCGGGGTGTGTATAAAGTTGGAAATTATTTTCCACCAACGGTAGCTACTGAAGTCCTAAAAATAATGATTAGGGCTGAAGAGCATGAAGGTACACATATTTGGGCACATGAGAAGGATGGGAATTTCAGTATAAGGAGTGCTTATAGATTGTTTCAAGAACTAGACAAGAAAATAAGGGAAGGGGAGTGTTCAAATGCTAGAAGTCAGAATCACATATAGAAGGACATTTGGAGAATGAACCTTTGTAAAAAAGAAAAGGCGTTTGCTTGGAGAGCATGTGAATGGGCGGCCTACTAATTCAAATATGAAGAAGAGAAAGGTGTTTGAGGATGTCAAATGCCAGTTCTAGAGCAGTAGAAGACATATCACATGCATTAGTTCATTATCCAAGTCTGAGAGAATGTTGGACTAGACATTTCCCAACTTTAAGAAGCATTAAAACTAGCTTGATTTTGTTGATACTACAAGCTCCATGGAAGTGACAATGGAGAGACTTTAGAAACATTCTTTATTTTTGCTTGGGGCTTTTGGTTTAGGAGAAATCGGTTGATGTTTAAAAATAAGCTCCTACAAATTGACTATGTGATCAACCATGCTCTTTCTGTGCAGAAGACCTTTAGAATTTCTAAGAAGGAACCTATGAGCAATATCAAGAGTGTCTGCAAGTGGAAGCCCCTTCCAATAAATACGATGAAAATGAATATTTATTGGGCTATGTTCCATAATCAATAGTGTGTAAGTGTTGGTGCTATACTTCAAAATAGTCAAGGAGAAGTGTTAATGGCAGCAAGTAAAGAAGAAAATATCATCTATTAGCTTGTAGGTATTGAACTTTTAGCACTGTTAAGAGGGCTGCAGTTGTGTATACATATGGGTTTGCAAGATCTTATTATTGAAAGTAACTCTCTTCTACCGATCCAAGCTATTAAAGGTACGAGAATATCCAAGTCATTGTTGGGTAATATTATCAAAGATATTTGGGAGTTGATGAGGATTTTCCCAAAATGCCAAATACAACAAGTGGGGAGGATGGGCAACAATGCAGCTCATTCACTTGCTAGATATGCATGTAATATTGATGATACTAATGTTTGATGGGAGTCTTACCCAACTTTCATTTCACAAATTGTTTGGATTGATATTCATTTGTAACTGTTTATGATCAATGAAGTTTCTGTTTGAGATCAAAGAAAAAATAAAACAAAAATAAAGTTATGGAAATACTATTAAATTGAGAAGGATTGTAATTTCTTTGTGGGTTTTGATATAGGCTTCGAGTGATTATTTGGTATGTCAAAAGTGTCAACTTTTGGTGAGCAAACGCAAACGAGATAAGTAACTTCTTAATAAGTTTTTACAAAATTTAAAAACTGTTGCTAATTTAAGATTGTGTACATTGGATTCAAAATATAGGTTTATGCACATTTTTTATGTTATTTTGGATATGCCTATAGGGGATTGTATAAATTTTGTGAGCCTTAATTGCTGGTTGTATACAAAAAATCCTGATATAATTCTTTTGGAAGTCGAGTATTATATTTTATCTATCTACATATGACGTTGATAACTACGTGGTATATTGATGCATTTGTGGTATCCATGATGTCTGTGTGGCATATTGATATCTATATGGCATAAAGTATCATGAAATATGTGTAGTATTTTAGATGTCTTCGTACATCTAGTGGTGATTTTCATTGTCATGTGGTATGGTTAATAGGTGAAGGTTGATGGTTTAGATAGTTGTAGACTTTATTCTAACTTACCTACATATTGTTATATTATTTAATAAATTATACCTTGAGCTTACATTATGTATTTGAATTCTAGTTGAGTATTGTTAAGAACACTTGCAGTAAAATTGTCTTGAGAAATTTGTAAATAAGTGGTACGTCCATATTTCTAACAGGATTAAACCCGTTATAAATTTAGGGCATTAGAATATTGGTAATGGTCTAGCCATTGCTAAGTCCAAAATTTAGATCAAATTTGAGGTTTGGGCTTAAGCCAAAGCTATTAAAGAAACTAGTCAACATTCGACTATCCATCTCAAAGTCAAAATAATAATATAATATTATATATTTTAATAAAAAAATTTATATTTTGCAAATACACTCAATATATTTATTAAGAATTTAATTTTTATTTAAAATTGAGCTTTGCTACACAAGCCCACACACCACACATTATTTTATTTTATTTTAATTTTTAATTTTTTTAAAAAAATGTTTTTTGGGTTTAATCATCTTAATTTAATTGAATTCTTCTACTCATTATCCATATACCAAACATTTGGTAAAAGAAAAAAAAAAGTGAGGTGTGTAGGCTTATGTTTAGAATTTTTCTTAAAATTATTATTTTCCAACTAATTTTTTCCTCAAACTAATTATCTAACATAATATTTTTAGAGTAAAATATTGTTTTAAAGATGAATAGTAACTATCAAAATTTAGAGAAAGAAATGACTTTACCGTAGCTCAAAAGTGGAGTTTTAGAAATTTGACTAGTCAATACAGACCACTTTTATTCAAATTAACCAAAATTTAACTAGGCATTGGCATATGGCTAAACAATGAAATTAACTTTTTGCAAAGCTAACTGTAACTATTGCAAAACCAAAAAGGAAAGGACTATCGACCCATGATCGTAGCATCACTGTAATACCTTTAGCCTGATCTCGTGGTAAACACTATGTACGCATAGCATAAAACTTCAGAGTTCACAGCGGCCACTCACTTCAGTCTTGGCCAACCAATCCACAACTTGATTAGCTTCTTTAAACATATATGACATGTTTAAGGGGATGTTTAGACACAAATATACATATAATTCTTAAAAAAATTTGTAATTTCATTCTCAAATATTATTCAAATACAAAATATTTTTTAATTTCAAATATTTAATTTTTTCATCTAAGGATTACATAATATTATCCAAATACAAAAATCAATACGACTTTTGTAAACTTCAAGAGAAAATATAAAAAATCAATACAACTTATACAAATCTTCAAATAAAAATAATATTAAAAAATTAGATTCAAACAAGGTTTTAACGTTATAATAATTTTATTTAATTTTTTTTTTCTATCATTTCCAAAACTTAATAAAATATTTTAACTTAAACTATTTCACTACTAGTCACATAATCCTGAAGTACTCCAAGTGTTCAAACAGCCCTAAAATCTTTTATTACATATCTTTTCATTGTGTGGGTTCCTCCATATTGTGAGGGAAACCCATTTACGCCACTTAGTGGTGATTTTAAAATTTTAAAGGTAGGGTTTGTGTATATCACTTGTGTGTTGTGTGTTAGAGTGTGGGAAAAAAAGAAAAAAGGAAAGAGAGACTCGGTTGTACGTATGAAAGAGTAAGAATTTTCTTTTCTCACATTTCCATCTGTCAAAGTTTAAAGGGACCATTTGTGGTCCTTTTTGATGAAATTTTAGTATTTTATTCCTTATGTTGAGAGCTTCTTTTTTACTAGTGCTAATCATTGAGATTCCTCTATGGTTGTTTACCGAAAAATACTCAGTTGGGAAGATCTTTCTTATCACCCTGGTTGATATCCACTTGTATGATGATGATTGTGTTGAATCAAGAATATAGATATTCATGATGTACAAGTAGCCTCTAGACATTGCTCTAAAGAAAACATTCTGTAACCCTTTTTTTTTAATAGTGGAAGTTTTAATCGGTCTTGTGATTTTTTCCTTCACTTGGGAGGGTTTTTCATGTAAAAATCTTGGTGTCTTGCTTTATTTTCTTTATTCTGTTTATAAGTTTTTTTGCTATATTCCCAATTTAATTTGCACAAAGAAGTTTAGAAAATATTTTGCTATGTTTTTTGTGTTCACTCTAATAATGTGGTACCAGAGCTAAGTTGATTATTTTGCTAAGAATAGTGCTACAGCCACAAAGTCACATTATTTTTATGTAATTTTTTTGTGGTTAGAGTATTTATTTTTTGCTAATTATCTATGTGAATTAAATGGATAATTCATCTGGTAGCATGATTAAACTTACTTCTTCAAACTCAATTTGGTAGACAAGAATAGAGAATGTTCTTTATTGCAAAAAGTTATTTAAACCTATTGGTTTGGCTAGTGTCAAACCACAAAAGAAAATGGACTAGGAATGGAAGAAATTGAATTGAAAGTTGTCGATTATATCAGAAAATGGGTTAATCAAAGTGTCTTCCATCATGTAACCAGAGAAGTAGATGCTTACAATCTCTGGATAAAATTAGAAAGTCTTTATGAGTGAAAGATTGCAGAAACTAAAGCCTTTATGATAAGAAGGCTTGTGAATTAAAGTACAAATATGGACAAAATGTTGCAAAGTATGGTGTGATGACTATGAGTATGGTGAAAGATAGTATGTTCAATGAAGAGGCATAAGGAAAAAGTATGATTTTTCTTCTCATTCAAAGGCACTTGTTGCAGAAAAAATATGGAGGAGTAAAAGTAAAAATCTTCTTGGTGATAACAATCGTGACAAGTCAAGAAGAAGGTTCACTTCAGGAAAAAGAATCAAATATTTTTGCTATAGTAAGCTTGGGTATAGGGATATGCATTGACAATGCTGGAATCGGAGTGCCCTACCTCCAACTTTGACTTCGACTTTTGTCGGAGTTCGAATCCATCTTCCAACTTCTACTCCCAACTCCGATTTGCAAAGCCTTCAATCCGACTCTGACTTCAACTTGTCGGAGTAGAGTCGGATTTGGGATTTTGTGTTGGGATTAAAAAAATATTTTTTTCAATTTCAATTTTATTAAAACATAACCAAAATTGAAAAAATAAATCATTAAAAAGAAACATCTAGAAGAAAAAGGTGAAGAGCATAAAGAAGAAAAAGAAACTGCAGTAGTTGCATCTGATACTGATGTGTTCTTTATTTGCGATGATGCTCATGTTAATCTCGCTTATTAGGATTCTACTTGGGTAATTGATACAACATCATCTTTTTATACTACCCCACACAGAGACTTCTTCTCTTTCTATACCAATAATAACTTTAGTTTAGTTAAGATGGGAAATGAAGTAAAGTGTAAAATTATAGATATAGGAGATGTGCAATTGGAAACCATCATTGAGTGAAAATTGCTTCTCAAATATGTCAAGCATGTCCTAATGCATGTTTTAATTTGATTTCAATTGAAAAAATAAATGAAGGCTACTGTAATCACCTTGGAGGTGGAAATTGGAAACTTAGTAAGAATAACACTATTTACAAGACAGATGTAAGGTTGATCAATAGAGATATTATTGTTGTTGAGAATGAAATCTCTACTAAGGTATGACATAAGAGACTTGGTCAGATTACTGAGAATGATTTCAAATTCTTGCAAAGAAGCAGCTCTTATCCAATATCAAAGAATCAAAGATACACGACTTATGCATTTTACTCATTGTCTTACGGGAAAGCAACGAATAACTTATTTTCATAAATTCTCTCCATATGGAAAGGGTGATGTTTTTTCACTTATTTCACACTGATGTTCGCACTATGAATGCCAAATTTCTTGGTGGTGAACTTTTTCATGTTACTTTTATTGATGATTGCTCTAGAAAAGAAGGTGAGTATAGATGACCATTTGAAGAGTATTGTAGAAGTTATGGAATTAAGCTTAAGAAAATAGTTCCTAAGACACTACAATAGAATGGTGTGGCAGAGAGAATGAAAGAACAATGTGTGAAAGAAAGAAGTGTATGCTCTCTCATACAAAATTACCTAATTCCTTTTGGGGTGAGGCAATGAGGACAATAGTTGTATTGGTCAAACTTTCTCCCTCATGTTTCTTTGGATGGTCACATTCCTAATAGAGTTTGGACATGTAAAATTATCTCTCTTGAGCATTTAAGGGTGTTCTATTGTAGATATTTAGTTCATGTTCCTAAAGATGGGATATTCAAGCTTCTTGATAGTAAGTCCAAACAATGCATTTTCCCATATTTTCACATGAAGAATTTGGTTACATATTGTGGGATCCAGTTAAGAAAAAAATTCAGAAAAGTATAGATGTTGTTTTCTTTAAAGATCAACCATTAATGATGTGAATCATATTAAAAAGCCTGAATCTTTTAGTGAAGAACTTGTTGGTATGGATTATGTTTTTCCTTCTTAATGATGAAAATGGGGGAGATGTATTCGAAGAACAGGTCGATACTATTGAAAGTGGTGAACTTGAAAAGATGATATGAGACCAGAATAACAAGCAAAGCAACCTCCTTTGAAACCACCTGTAGAAAATCAATTAAGAAGATATACTAGGAAGCGTCGGCCTTCCATCGGGTTTTTTGTTGTTTAGTATGTTTTAATTTTAGATGGGGGATAGCCAGAATGTTAACAAGAGGTTATGCAACATGATTAGAAAATGAGTGGTTGAGAGCCAAGCAAGAATAGATAAAATCCTTGCCTAAGAATTATGCCTATAAGTTGGTAGAACTACCAAAATGTAAAAGAGCATTGAAAGATAAATGAGTTTTCAGATTAAAGATTGAGCCAAACATTTCACAACCAAGGTACAAGACACGATGGGTTATGAAGGGACCTAGTTAGAAGAAAGATATTGATTTTGAAGAAACTTTTCCACCCGTGGTAAAAATGTCTTCTATAAGATTTATCTTGGATTTGGCTGTCAGTTTGAATTTAGAAAATGAATAGTTTGATGTAAAGACTACTTTCCTCCATGATAACTTGGAGGATGAAATATATATGGAGTAACCAAAGAGGTTTAGAGCAAAGGCCAAAGAGAATCTTGTGTGTTGACTAAAAAAGAGCTTATATGGACTCAAGTAGGCACCTAGATAGTGGTATAAGAAATTTGATTCATTTATGGTTTAGCACAGGTATGACAAAACTACTTCTAAACATTGTTTATTTGTTAAAAAATTCACTAATGGTGACTTTATTATTCTCTTGCTATATGCAAATGACATGTTGATAGTTGGTTGTAATCCTTAAAAAAGGACGAATTGAAAAGAGAGTTGAGCAAGCCTTTTGCTATGAAAGGCTTAAGACCCACAAAACTGATCTTTTATATAAGATCTCTCGTGACAAAAAGAATGCCAAGCTGAGACTATCTCAAGAGAGTTATATCAAAAAGGTAATAGACGGTTCAACATGGGCAAGGCAAATCCAATGAGTTCTCCACTTGCAGGTCATTTGAAGCTAAGTTCAAAGCATAATCCTACAACTAAGAAAGAGAATGAAGAGATGCAAAATGTGTCTTATGCATAAGCTATGGATAACTTAATGTATGTCATGGTGTGCACAAGATTTGATATCGCTCATGTTGTTAGAGTTGTTAGTCGATTCCTCTCTACTCCTGACAAAGAATATTGGGCATTTGTGAAATGGATTTCTAGGTTTCAGAGGTACTTCTAGGGTGCGTTTATCCTTTGGAAATAGTAAGCCTATGCTTGATGGTTTTATAAATGTAGATATGACTAGTGACATTGATTCCAAAAAGTCTATTTAAGAGTACTTGATTACTTATTTAGGGAGAGTTGTGTCATGACGGTCCAGACTACAAAAATGTATTGCTTTGCTACCACATAGGCTTAGTATATTGCCATCATTGAAGCAAGCAAGGAGTCTCTATAGATAAAGAAGTTCTTAGAAGATTTGGAAAGAAGAGAATTATACTCTCTATTGTGACATTAGTGTTATCCATCTTAGTAAGAACTCAACTTCTTATTCAAGATCCAAGCATAATGGCGTGAGATATCACTAGATTTATGATGCACTGTAGATGAATTTGTTAAAGACTGAGTAAATCCATACTAATGAAAATGGGTTAAATATGATGACAAAATCACTGCTTTTGCAAAACTTGAAGTACGTAGAGGAAAAGCATGCTTGGTGGAGCCCCTCACTTAGTCGGGAGGGGGAGATTGTTGGGTGGTTCCCTCTATGTGAGAGAAATCCATTCAAGTCACTTAGTGGCAATTTGGTAATTTTAAAGGTAGGGTTAGTGTTTATATGTATTGTCTGCCGCGTGTGCTAGAGTGAGAGAAGAAAAGAAAGAGAGAGAGAATTGTCTATTTCTTGCACTTCCATAAGAGTTTTGAGGGGTCATATGTGGTCCAACTTTGGCTTCCATGAGAGTTTTGAGGGATCATCTGTGGTCCAACTTTGGCAAGTTTCAATATGCTATTCCTCATGGTGAGAGCTTCACTTTGACTAGTTATGATCGTTGAGAATTCTTTTTGATTGTTTACTAAAAATATCAACTTGGTTAGATCTTTACTATGGCCTTCATTGATACCTACTTATATGGTAAGGATTATGTGTTGAACTAAGAATATAAATATATATGATGTATTTGTAGCTTCTAGAGATTACACTAGAGAAAGCAATCTGTAACCCCAGTATTATTTATAGTGGAAGTTTTAATTAGACCTGGTCCTATAATTTTTCCTTACACATTGGAGGATTTTCGACGTAAAGATTTTGGTATCTTGCTTGTGGGTTGTTTGATTTTATTTATACTGTTTGTGAGTTTATTTTTACTAAATTATCAATTTAATTTACACAAAGAAAAGTAAAAAATATTTCCCTGTAATTTTTATGTTCGTCCAAACAATTTTAATTTTGTCCCACTTCCACAAGATGATCAACTCGGAATATTCGCAAGACTACTACTACTTTCATCGATCCACATTTAACTTTATTCGACCCCTCTCTTCCAAACAACCTTTAGGACAGCTTTAAATTTAATTAATTAGAAATATTTTCTTGGAAAGTAGAACGCCCACTCATGACAGTAACGGGAACCATTTAATCAGGGCATTATTTAGATTAAGTAATACTAGATATAGTTTTAGAGCGCCTAAATTTCATATACTCATTTAGAAAAAAAAATATAATTTATCATAAAAAATTATTTTTAATATGGATTTCAGATTTATTTATTTTAATATATGTATATATATATGCAAAATTTAAATACAGTAAAAATATCATTTCTATCTAGTTAAAAAAATTAATAAGGAGTCGTCGAGGTTGATTGTATTGACCACAATCGAAGATACCTAAAGAATTCAATGGAATGGTTGGCTGTCCTCAACGTTCAAAGGGACCTAAAAGCGAGTCAAAATCGGAATGATTGATCTTTGTAGCGGGGCGGGGTATGCTTGCGTGCAGCTTGGCCCCGATGACCTGTATATGTTTATATATATCTTCAAAGGGCAAGGCTGCTATGCCGCCCAGCAGGCACGCCCAGCAAATTATTATTTTTTTATTTATATTTTTTAATATTTTTAAATATTTTTAAAAAATAAAAAAATACACCAATAAAATTAAAATCATATTTTTAATCACTAAATAAATAAAAAAATATTTGACCAGCGGTCAAACTTAAGGGGCACAGAAACTTTTTCCATCTTCAAATCCATGAAAGAGACCGGACATTTTCACTTTTTTCATTTTTCAAAGCAAGGTGGAAACTACTTTAAAATAAACTATCATGTGAATAATTAGCAATTAGCATCATATTTGTAATTTTCTATGGTGAAAAATATGAATTTCCTAATTCTCAACATCATTAACATTCTCTCTCTTTCTCTCTCTCTCTCTCTCTCACACACACACACATATATATATATATGTTCATCATGCACACGATAATTCAAGTGTGATAAAGATTCGTAAACAGAGTACTTGATATGAGATGGAAGTAAATTATCTTATATATATATATATATAGAGAGATAGAGAGAGAGAGAGAGAGAGAGAGAGAGTTACGTATATATACAAGACACTTGTATGTATAAGCTGGCACTCAACTTGATCGACTTTCTAAATTAGCTTTTAATTTAATGAAGGAGGTTGTACGTACTGATCATGAGAATCATACAACTCATACATTCTACCCTATAATATTTTATATGTCCAATTATTGAAATCAACCACACCAAAGTGTTTGCGTACATTGACTGAAAACAGTGGATAGTGGTTGTCAAATTCCATCCAAAGTAGACGCAATTTACAAGTCCAACTACAGCACGCCATCACTTCTAGCTCATTGACTGCGTCTCAAGACCTCCAAGACCCACAGTTTGTCATCATACATATATTAACTTTCTCTTACAATCTAATATATTGGATCAAGTACGTTAGTTTATGTATTTACTTTTGTGAGATCTCTTTGTGACTAAAGCTTCTCACAACTAGACCATCCAGCTCCTACCCTACCTAAAATTAGCCCATCCAAAGTTAGTTAATAATTTTATAACAAGTAATTTGTTTGCACATCAAACTTACAACTAGCTAGCAAAACTGTTTGTACACGCTGATTTTGCCTCTTGAGTTCTCCAGATTTAGGATGGAGTTGTTAGAATTAATTAATATTGTGTCTCCACTCTATTGATTTGCCCCCCTGGCCTCGTTTTTTAGCCTTCTTTTCCTGCTTGATAATGAATAAAGTCAGTCAAGTTGGATTATAAGCCGTAAGCATATGTATATGTATACATATAGATAAGATGGAATCAACCAGTCACATACATTATCTTTCTCGTTATATGTTTCGTGGTCACATAGATATGACTCAAGAGTCACCAGAGACAAACTATTATTCATATTTTATTAGGGATAATGCGTTGCAAATGACCCATCAACTCACCTCAAAGGGAGACCAATTTCATTTTTTCTTCAACGCTGATGCGCAAGTTTTCTACATACTTTTCTTCTATAGTAGATCATTAGTTTATTTCAATTTATTCAAAAAATTAGTATGTATCTCTTAAACACCTGCAAAAGATATATATATTTTTAATACGATAATTTTTAAATTAAAATTCTAAAATATATATATTTATCACTTATTTTGTAGATACTTATCATGTATACCGATGTACAAATCAATTAATTAGAAGAAAAATACGTATATACATGCCCAAAAAGAGACATTTTAGACTGCTTTCCTTTTCTGCATTAATTAATTTGGATCGAGTTGGTAGTACGGGCCAGCTAATATATATATATATATATAATATAATTGGTAGTATGGTAAATTAAGATTCCATTTAATCCAATTATATAATATATATATGTATATATATAATTCTTACATGGTATGGCTGAATCACTATCTTAAACACCTGAGGTTTTAAAAATTGGTTGAAAGAGACATCAGTGATTCCTAGCACGACAGTGGGTGGAAGTGATGTGCACATGAAGTTTATATTATTTAACATCATGTCTCCACCGAATTAAGACATGATGAATGTAACTGTAAACCAGGGAGCTCTCAGAAAATTACTGTGGTCTACACCCCACAGGGATTTTCTTTTATGCTGCTCTGCCACATAACTTTGGGAAACCTTGTAACTTTGAAACTTCACCATGTTTGCACAAAATGGTAAGGGCGAATGATTCAAAACTAGTTAATTTAGTGGTTGTTCGACTTGATAGAATTCATTCTTTTCTTGGCGAATTATAAGTATTTGAATACTAATTAACTACTTCAATCAAAAGCAGTCGACCCACCATTGATGTAAAACAGAGCTCTAGACTACAATAGTACTTCAATAATCTTCCATTGATGCAAAACAACTACAAACTCGAGAGTACTAAAATATGTAAAGATTCCAAGCAACACCAACAAAACTTCAAACAACTCACCATCGTCTACTGTACATTAGACCCCTCCCAATTTCTTGAACATCAATCTCCTTTCGGACACAAATTCACTGAGACCGACTTCTTCTTCTTCTTCTTCTTCTTTATTTTTTTTCGTTTTCTAAATGTTTAATATAATTCTTATGAGATCCGAGAATTAACAAATTACACAACCGTTAGGATCCTCCTCTACGCTTCTCACATAATATTGTTGGGTCATGTAAGGATTATAGGTTTGGTAGAGCTTCACAAGCTCTGCCACATCGTCCTTCTTTTTCTCATCTTTCTTAGGCTCTTCTTTCTTCGGTTCTTCCTTCTTCTTCTCGGGCTCTTTTGCTGGTCCAACAGAAAGTATCTCTGTGGGGTAGTGCTTCCTCAGCTTGCTTACTATACAAACAGGATCGATATCCCCGATCACCGTCAATTTCTTGTCCTTCATGTCCATGGAGATTGAATCAACACCTACAGTACAGTACATAGAATTGACCCGTTAAGTTCACTGTTTGTCAGTTTGACATCCTTAATTTTAAGATCTGGGTGTTATTGCCAAGGAATCGAGACTTTTCAATCAAAGAATTCATAGTAGAATTGCAAGAAAGTTTAAAAATTTCTATACCTTGAAGACCAGAAACTGCCATCAAGGCCTTTTGCTTAGCCTTTTCATCAAACACTTGCACTGACAAGATCACTTTCTGTAATAAAACGTGATAGAAATCTATTAAAACCGAATCTATAGAAATATATCGGAGAATTATATATCAAAAAGGAAGAAAAAAAAAAAAAAAAAAAACACACCCATCACACGATCAACGGGAACCCAATAAATTTTAGTCATCAGTCTTGGATGCATATACAAGTTAATTTAAAAAGAGAGCCAGAAAGGGTTTTGTGTGAGATTCATACCTTCATGAGGGATGCAAGTAGTATCGAATAAAGTTGCAGATGAATTTCGAAGCCAAGAAAAGAAGAATATTACAGAATATAACAGATGAAATCTGATGGACTGGAATACTCCGGAAGAACCTTGGAGGCCTTTTATAGTGAATCGAGTCAGCGAAGTCAAGAGGCAGCTGATCGTATGGGTAGGACCACACGTCTTGTGTTTCGAGGAACGTACACGCGGCCAACAACCTTGTGAGTTGTGGGTGCAGGCTTAAAGGAATGCGCACACTTTCTTTTACTTTCCAAGTATTTTTCAAAATGTTAAGAAGACCCGGTCCGTTTCAAATACTCTGCAAACTCTTTTTACATTCACCGCAAAGGTAAATAGTCGGACTGTAAAGGAATTATATAAAATAATTTTATAATTAGATATAATTTATTATATTATAAAATTATTTTTATTATAAAAGAGATGTAATATATAAAAAGAAGTCACGTGTCTTAAAAGGTCTGATGAAACCAGTTTCCAGGAAGGAAAATGCTAGGGATGCGGGATCCCGTTCACTTATCTCGCTCCATTTTTTTTTTTTTTTGAAATTTTTTTTTACAGAAAGATTAAGAAAATTATATTTAATTATACTGTAAATTTTATTCATTTTTTTAAAATATTTAAAAGTATTAAAAAAATGATTTGAAAAAAATATTTAAAAGTGTTTTTTTTTATTTTTTTATATCATTTTTTAACACTTTTAAATATTTTTAAAAAATGAATAAAATTTATAATATAATTAAATATAATTTTTTTAATCTTTCTGTAAAAAAAATTTTCAAAAAAAAAAAAAAAAAAAAAAAAGAAGAAAGAAGAGAATACAGTGAGACATCTCAGCCAGATTATTGAGCAGGGCGAGCAGCATGGTCCTTCCAGGAAGCATCCAAATCTGACACTACTACTTTTTTGGCCAAGTGTTCACATCTCGGTCTCCATCCATCTGATCATCTAATCTTCTTGAACCTGATCTCACATGTGCTAGTTCCAAAGTCAAGTCCTCGGAAGAAAACTTCCCCTCCCTAAATTAATTGGTTTGGCACAATTCACTATACTAGTAAGGGTAACGTGTATTTCACGTATAAAGAAAAAATAATAAATAATACAAAATAATAAATACGAAGATAAAAAAAGAAATTTAAATTTAAATTAAACAAAATATACAAAATGAAAAAAGAAGTAAAGACTTTACATAAAATTTAATATCTTAATTATTTAAGTATATAATTATAACAGTGAGAGGTTTAAGAATAAAAGATTTTGAGTACTTATTATGTAATTTGATTTATAGGATGGGTTGAGAGTACGTTGAGTTTATTCTAACGCAATTATCTATGTTGATTCATTGTTGCACACAAGTATATAATCCATTCATTTTCTAAAATTGTAGTTGCAATATTTGCTAAATATAGTAGGTGCTCTTGTAATAATGAAAAAAATATAAATGCATAATGCATTAAACATTATACCTCACATGTGTGTTCAAAAAGATCAACAGTTGTACAATTCAATATTTCTTTTGCTATCAGTCCGAAGATAATAATCATTATACATCTAGTATATTCCTCTACTTTTAGATAGACTCGACAGTTAAAATTAATAAGAATATTAGTAATTTTAACAATTGCTATGTTATATTTATCATGTAAGGAATGATCGTTTAAAATGATGAGATAAAATGATTTATCGTGGTTATAAAATGTTCATGTTTTTACAATTATAGCACATAATTTTTTGGTTGTAGTCATATCCGGTTGCTTTATGAATCATCGAATACAATTACAAGACATCTATATTTCATTTTTCTTATTTTATTTTATTTAAAAAAATAACAAAATCACAATGGTTTCTAATATGCATTGAAATGAATTAAGTGTAAGAAATAATTAATGTGTGCATGCATCATTTAGGTTGAATTAAAATCAAAGTCAAGAATATAAGATTTTGAGCAAAAATTTTTTGTTTTAAAAAAAATAAAAAATAAAAAACGAAGATAATTCCAATGGCTCTAGGCCTTGGACTTACTATTCAATAAATGGAAAACAAAAAAATGAATCCAATAAAGTAATGGATGGTGTGTAGTTTAGCACTCCTCTATAATATAATTTTTTAAAAAATATAAAGAAATTCTTTCAAATGTAACTTTTTTTATATATATTTTATTCTTATTTTACATTTTGTTACGAAAAGTATTTATTATTATAAATATTTTAAATTAAAATTTATCTTTCGTTGTTGATTTTATATTAAAAAAATATTTAAATGATACGAAAAATATTAATATATAGTTTATTGCAAAAATGAATATATAAAATAAAAAAATAAATTTTAATAATGTATTTTAAAAAATAAGAAAAAAAAGCCATTAAAACTGCTGATTTGGTTATTTTATTTGTAAACAGATCAGGATGAAGGTATCTGTCATGTATTGTTCAAGTATTTGTAATATATTTATCAAGACACTTTTGTCCTTTGTCGGCAACTTTAAAGTAACCAACTGAAATAATAAGCATATGTATATGCATCCATTTTTCATTTATCGATCGATTTCTCATCCCGTGCCTTCCTCTCTCTCTCACGCCACCTTTTTTCAATTAGATACCGCCGCACATTGATGGTACCACGAGCATGCTGCCACTGGTGATTTTCTCACCCCATGTCCTTCTCTCTCTTCCTTCTCAAAGCCCTCTCTCTTGAATCTCATCAAATCCGTCTACCCAACATGCGTCGCCACCCATAGCCACCGTGAGTGTCACCACGAGTGGTCCGCAGCCCTCTACCAAAACTTCCCCTCTCCCTTACCATTGATTTGCTCCCTCCTCTCACGGATCCTCCACCGAAACTACTTTAATTTCTCAACTAAGATTATTCGCTACTATATACAAGATTCTAAGTAGAAGATGAGAGAAATATTGAGGGAAGAGATTTTCGTTAAACTCAATAAAAACGTATACAAAACAAGAATAAAATACAAAGAAAAAACTATTAAACAAAAATACTGTTACACGCGCATTGGCATTTATATATATAATAACACTTCTGCTAGGTACAGTCGCCAATTACAGTCGGCACGCAATCGACTGCGAGCTGGTATTAAAACAAAAACAGAAAAAACAAAACAAGATGGAGTGCATTTTCAATTCCCGCTTCTCTTGCGTTGGTGCTTTGGTACTCTTCAAGCTCGTCTTCGGAAACTCATTTTGGAACTGGTGTGGTCTTCGGCAACTCGAGCTTGTCTGTTTTTAAGTAGATCTGTGCTCTCTCTTCAAGTGGTTGAGTTCGTAAGCAGCCACTGATATTTGGCGTAATTTCTACTTGGTCATCTTCGTGTGGCTGATTTCTAAATAATATTAATGATAATGATAGCAATGAAGCCTTAGGCAGTAAGTTCCTTGCCTAGGAAGCAAATAGAATTCTCCATGTCTTTTTCTCGTCACCCAACACGAGCCTCCGATGTGATCTCGTAGTTGTCTGTGTTTAACATGGTGTTGTAACTGCTTCATTCTCTGCAGCCTAGTTATTTGTCGAAGTGTTCTTTTAAGATTCTTCCCACCCACTCCCGTACACTTTGGAACTCTCCTCTCTAGTCCTTTCTCTTTTTTCCCTTCAATCACTCTGCGCTTCAACTAAATTTGATTCAATTGACAAGAGATTTTATAGTGTTGCAACCATTGTTGCGAGTTGCAACTGTGATTCTATCTTCAAATTGGTTAGTTGTTCCTCGTCGGTAATCTATATTGTCTCATGATCCGATGTCTTATGTTCATTGACTTATAAACTTCAAACTTTTAGGGATCAAAGACTTGCACTTCCCAAGAGCTTTCCTTTGCAAATCTTTATTCAATAAGGAAATATGAATTCTGAGATCATCAAAGAAACTACATGCCTTGAAGCATGCAATCAACATCGTGAGATTTGTGCATTGAGAGATAATCTTGTGGAAGATGCTAATGCTCAAGAAAGGGGTAAAATTTATTGTCTTGTGGGTGTTTATTTCTTCATGCATTGATTGTTATCCATTTTATGCTTACAATGCCATATGTAAGATAGGAAGAATTCTGTGTCTCTTGTGTTTTTTCAGCCCTGTTGTTTTTTAAAACTTTTGATGATTGCCACTTATACTTGTATCTGTAACCATTAAATCTATAGGGAATGAACCTTATATTGATGAGCAACTCAGTTATTTCCCACCTGAACTGGTCGGTCATATTCCAAAGAATTCGAATATATTGTATCATTACTACTTAATGAAGCTGGAGTAGAAATTTGCTTACGATATTTCAATTCATGATATTGTGCTTGTCCTGAGAAATAAGCTAGAAGCTGAACTTGGAAGCTTGCATTTTGACTTGGATGTTGACAGATGTAGTTTGACAGTGAACTTTATATATGTAGGAGTGATTAATCTTAGCACAGAGCAAGTCACTTTTCTCTCTCTCTATTTTTTTCACTTTGCTTTACTTTGTTAGTTTAAGTGGTATGTTAAATAATAAAGCAGTTTGTTTGCATGTCCTTTTGTGTAGAAGGTTTTAGAAAACTCTTTTAAGAGTTCTTATTTATCAAGATTTGAAGATTTTAAACAAGCTAATGAATGGAGATATTTTGGGAGCTGAGCTGAGACTCGTCGTCGAGGAAGGGTGGCGCTTCGTGGAAGGATTGAGAGAGGAAACGAGTGAAGAGAGGGAGTTCTTGAGGAAGGAAACTGAGGAGGACCCGACTGCAAATGTTATTATTTTATTTACGAAACGGGATGGTTTTATTAAAATAATGTGGGATCCGACTGCACCATGGAGGGACTGCATTTAGCTTTTTTTTCATAATAGAAATACGGCATTTGACATAATCACTTCTTTTCTTCGGGTTCTCTTTTTCTTTTTTTTTTTTTTCTTTTTTTGGGCTTAAAACATCAACCCACGCATGCATATTCAACGCAGGACGGTGCTACACACACCACTGGGAGCTCCCGTTGGGGCTCTCGCTAATGGCATAAAATTTTTTTATTTTGATGTATTTATTTATATGTATTTTTTTAATACATTTAAATATTTTTAAAAAAATAAAAAAAATTAAAATATTATTAAAAAATATTTACTTAATCATTAAGTAAAAAATAATAATAATATAAAATAAAAAAAATACAACGATAAAAACAAGAGGTAAAAACTAATGGTAAGCTTAGCATTTTCCATTCGACGCATGCATTTTCATGATTCTACAATGACGTACGTGATGACACGGACAGATGGGCTAGGCCAGGAGTTCAGATATAATATATATATATATATATATTAATAGATATAATTTATGGATGTGCTATAGGCACGTTGGTGGGGGAGCTACAGTTAGGTAAAAAAAAATTTTATATTTTTGTTTTTTTTTCAATTATTTTTTAATACTTTTTAATATTTTAAAAAAATATAAAACATTTATAATTATATCAAACAATTTCTTTTTAATCATTAAAAAAAATAAAAAAAAATGGCCAACGGTATCCCGAGCGGGGGCCACCAGCGGTGCCTTTAATGTTTTCCATAATTTATATGATAAGTTGATAAACATGGCAGGCCAGTCAGTGGTCAGAGATGGGCGCATGCATCAAGCTTATTCTCAGAGGCGGCCACTATAACGCGTCCGAATTATACAGATGGTCTAGAAGTTAATTATAATTATGAACTATATGTTATGAAACTAATGAAAAGATAGAGAGCAAAAGAGAGAGAGATGTTTAGAGAACTTTGTTTTCTCTTATTTCTTGGGGTCTTACACAAATGAGGACTCCCTCTATTTATAGGGATTTCTTGGTACAAAGGATGGTTAGGATTGTTACACTTGTCATCAATCCAATGGTAAAGAGTACAAAGGAGGTTAGGTGTACCTAAAATCACTATTGGGGGGTAGGTGTACCTAAGATTACCATTGATGGCTAAATGTGGTCATACAATACAATTTGAACTTGGTTTCTAACACTCCCCCTTTGGATGACCACATATAAAGAATATGCCTCGTTAAAACCTTGTCAAGGAAAAACCCAGTGGGAAAAAACCAATGACGAAGGAAAAAGAGTACAATATTCTGTATATCGTCAAGTGCTTTAAGATTGCCTCATTAAAACCTTGCAAAGGAAAACCCAGTGGGATAAAACCTTAGCGAAGGGAAAAGAGTACAATCAGCACAAATCTTCAAGACATTTACTCCCCCTGAAAAGTGCATGATAATAGGTCTTCAAGTCTTCGCATTCCAATCTTCTGCACAAGTTTCTTAAATGTTGCAGTTGGTAATGCTTTAGTGAATAAATCTGCCAGATTATCACTTGACCGTATCTGCTTGACATTAATTTCACCTTTCTCCTGAAGTTCATGAGTATAAAAGAATTTAGGTGAAATGTGTTTGGTTCTATCACCTTTGATATATCCTCCTCTAATTTGAGTAATACAAGCAGCATTATCTTCGTATAAAATTGTTGGACTATCATTAATCACTGGAAGACCACACTTTTCTTGAATATGTTGAATCACTGATCTTAGCCAAACACATTCTCGACTTGCCTCATGAATTGCAATTATCTCTGAGTGATTTGAAGAGGTAGCAGATATTGTTTGCTTGACAGATCTCCATGATATAGCAGAATTTCCATAAGTAAATACATATCCAGTTTGAGATCTACCTCTGTGTGGATCTGAAAGATAACCTGCATCCGCATATCCAACTAATTGTGGACTTGATCCATGTTGATAAAATAATCCCATATCAACTGTACCTCGGAGATATCGAAGGACATGTTTAATGCCATTCCAATGTCTTCGAGTTGGTGCGGAACTATATCTTGCAAGTAAATTAACTGAAAATGCAATATCAGGCCGAGTGCAATTTGCAAGATACATCAGGGCTCCAATTGCACTGAGATAAGGTACTTCAGGACCAAGAATTTCTTCATCATCTTCACAAGGACGAAATGGATCTTTTTGCACATCAAGTGATCGAACAACCATTGGAGTACTCAGAGGATGAGCATTGTCCATGTAAAAGTGCTTCAAGACTTTCTCTGTATAAGTTGACTGATGAATGAGAATTCCATTTTGTAAATGCTCGAGCTGCAGGCCGAGACAAAATTTCGTTTTGCCAAGGTCTTTCATTTCAAATTCATTCTTTAAATATGTAGCGGTTCTTCTTATCTCTTCAGGAGTTCCAACAAGATTTAGATCATCAACATAAACCGCAATAATAACAAATCCAGAGTCTGATTTTTTAATGAAAACACATGGGCATATTGGATTATTCTCAAATCCTTCTTTCAATAAATATTCGCTAAGGCGTTTATACCACATGCGTCCGGATTGTTTTAATCCATATAAGGATCTTTGAAGTTTAATAGAGTACATACTTTTAGATGTACTCAAATTAGAAGCTTCAGGCATTCTATATCCTTCAGGGATTTTCATATATATGTCATGATCCAATGATCCATATAAGTATGCAGTAACCACATCCATTAACTGCATATCTAATCCTTTTGTAACTACCAAACCAATCAAAAATCTGAATGTGATTGCATCCATAACAGGAGAGTATGTTTCCTCATAATTAATCCCTGGTTTCTGCAGGAAACCTTGTGCAACAAGTCGTGCTTTATATCGCACAATTTCATTTTTCTCATTACGCTTACGCATAAATACCCATTTATATCCAACAGGCATTACACCCTTTGGTGTTTGTACAATTGGTCCAAAGACCTCTCGCTTTGCTAGCGAGTTTAATTCAGCTTCAATAGCTGATTTCCATTTTGGCCAGTCATTTCTACGTCGACATTCTTCGACAGTTCTTGGCTCAATTTCTTCATTACTTCTGGTAATGTCAAGGGCCATTTTATATGAAAATATGTTGTCCACAACGGTTTTATTTCTATCCAGAATTTCTCCAGTATTCATGAAATGTATCGAGATCTCGTTATTTTCAGGTACCTGTCCCTCTTCAAGGGAAGACATTTCATTAAATACCTCTTCAGGAGGTTCTTTTTCAGGAGATTTATTCTCTTCAGGAGTATCAATTACTCTTATGGCCTGTGTTGTGGGTATGGACTCTTCAGGAGTACCAAATTCATTTTGTATTTTTCTCTTCCGAGGAATTTTATCCTTTGCACCAATAGGCCGTCCACGCTTCAGGCGTATCTTGGACTCACCTGTTGCTGTTTTGGCAATTTGTCCTTCAGGGACTGCAATCCTTGCTGGAATATTAACAGCAGGAATATATGATTTTACCACACCTTTAGTGTCAGTAAATGCATCCGGTAATTGATTTGCAACACTTTGCAAATGAATAATCTTTTGAACCTCTAGTTGACATTCATTTGTACGAGGATCAAATTGGGAAAGAGCTTTATTTTTCCAAGTAATTTCCTGTCGTGCTTCAGGCACCGACTTCTCATTACCCAATGTTGGGAAAATGGATTCGTCAAAATGACAATCCTCAAAACGTGCCTTAAACATATCCCCTGTAAGAGGCTCAAGGTATCTAATAATAGATGGAGAATCAAACCCAATATATATTCCAAGTCTACGTTGAGGACCCATCTTTGTACGTTGTGGAGGTGCAATTGGAACATATACCGCACATCCAAAAATACGAAGATGAGTAATATTTGGTTGTTGACCAAATGCAAGCTGTAATGGAGAATATTTGTGATATGCTGATGGCCTAACACGAATCAATGATGCTGCATGAAGTATAGCATGTCCCCAGGCAGAAATAGGAAGTTTTGATTTCATAAGTAAAGGTCTAGCGATTAACTGAAGCCTTTTAATTAATGATTCAGCTAAACCATTTTGAGTGTGTGTGTGGGCAACTGGATGTTCAACATCTATGCCTATTGACATGCAATAGTTATCAAAAGCTTGAGATGTAAATTCACCTGCATTATCCAATCGAATAGTTTTAATTGGATAATCAGGAAATTGTGCTCTAAGTTTAATTATTTGGGCAAGAAGTTTAGCAAATGCAATATTTCTAGTGGAAAGAAGACAAACATGTGACCATCGACTTGATGCATCAATTAAAACCATAAAGTATCTGAACGGTCCACTTGATGGTTGAATAGGCCCACATATATCCCCATGAATTCTTTGTAAAAAAGACGGAGATTCAAAAACAATTTTTGAGATAGATGGTTTGATAATCAATTTACCCTGAGAACATGCAGAGCATGGATATTCATTGGGTAAGATAATCCTCTGATTCTTTAGGGGATGCCCATACGAATTATCAAGTATTCGTCTCATCATTATTGCTCCCGGATGTCCAAGGCGATCATGCCAAGTCATAAAGACTTTGGGGTCAATGCACTTCTGGTGCATTACCACATGTGATTCGATTGTTTTCATTTCTGTATAATACAATCCAGATGAGAGGGCAGGCAGTTTTTCTAATACGAGCTTCTGGCTCGAAATTATTTTAGTAATGAGAAGATGCTCTTTATTGTCTTCGTCGGTGGTTTCAATATGACAACCATTACGACGTATATCCTTAAAACTCAATAAATTTCTTCTTGATCGTGAAGAAAATAGAGCATCATCGATGCAAAATTTGGTGCCATTAGGCAACACAATATAAGCTCTTCCGGAGCCTTCAATTAGATTCGATGAACCAGATATGGTATGAACGTAGGCTCTACTCAATGTTATATTTTGAAAATATTTTTTGTCTTTAAGAATTGTGTGAGTTGTAGCACTGTCAGCCAGACATACATCTCTATTATTCATCTCAAGTTCATCAGTAATACTCATGATTCTACAAAATATATAAAACTTTCATTAAAACATTGCAAAATATAAATAAAGAAAATACATTAATCAAAAAGGAACACTTCCATCACCAATCAAGTGATCTATTCTATCACTAGAATTTTCAAAGAAATCAGAAACATCAAGATTTGTAATATCTTCTCTATCTAAAGCATCTGATGATTCAGCAAAATTTGTTTCAAACTTTTTTGTTTTTTCTTTTATAGAAGTTTGATATAAGTCAACCAAATGCTTAGCTGTACGACAGGTACGAGCCCAATGTCCAGTCATACCACATCTATGGCATCCATCTTCATCTTTCTTTAAAGATTTATTTTGAGGACCTTTGCCCTTCTCTGAGTTGAACCACTTCTGGTGGTACGGTGTATATCTTCTATTATCCCTTTTAGTGTGGTCTCTTCTAGGACCTCCACTTCTGTAATCTTTTCTACCACGTCCTCGTCCTCGGTTTCTTTGAAAATATGCACCATTTGCTTCTGGAAATGGTGTAAATCTAGTATCATTCACTTCAGGGAATGATATAGAACCAGTAGGACGTGACTGATGATTTCTTAATAAAAGCTCATTATTTTGCTCAGCTACAAGAAGACAAGATATAAGTTCAGAATATTTTTTGAACTTTCGCTCTCGATACTGCTGCTGCAGGAGCACATTCGAGGCATGAAAAGTGGTATATGTCTTCTCTAACAAGTCATCATCAGTGACTTTTTCACCACATAATTTTAATACTGAGCTAATTTTAAAGAGTGCAGAGTTATACTCACTAACACTCTTGAAATCTTGCAACCTCAGGTGCATCCAATCATGACGAGCTTTTGGGAGGATCACAGTTTTCTGGTGCTCATATCTCTCCCTTAAATCATTCCACAAAATAAGGGGATTTTTCACCGTGAGATACTCAGTTTTTAATTCTTCATGGAGATGGTGCCTAAGGAAAATCATTGCCTTAGCACGGTCCTGCCGGGACCCTTGATTTCCTTCTTTAATTGTATCTCCCAGGTTCATCGCATCTAGATGGATCTCAGCATCAAGGATCCAAGATAAATAATTTTTCCCAGAAATGTCAAGAGCAACGAATTCCAATTTCGTAAGATTTGACATTTTCTACATATATAAATCAGGAACATAAGTATGTTTATATTAAGAAATACATTTACAAAATTATGAGAATAAACATAGAGTTTCATCAAGTAATATAACATTTCATATTCATATTGAGAATTACAAATAATATATTGAAAAACTTACTTGAAGTAGAAGACTACTAGCTTCAAAACCGTCAGAGACTTCGTGCTGATAACGTGTTATGAAACTAATGAAAAGATAGAGAGCAAAAGAGAGAGAGATGTTTAGAGAACTTTGTTTTCTCTTATTTCTTGGGGTCTTACACAAATGAGAACTCCCTCTATTTATAGGGATTTCTTGGTACAAAGGATGGTTAGGATTGTTACACTTGTCATCAATCCAATGGTAAAGAGTACAAAGGAGGTTAGGTGTACCTAAAATCACTATTGGGGGGTAGGTGTACCTAAGATTACCATTGATGGCTAAATGTGGTCATACAATACAATTTGAACTTGGTTTCTAACACTATATATATATATACGCATACTTGTCTATATATTTGACTGCGATTGATCGGGAAGGATACATATATATATATATATTAATATTTCATTCAATCAATCGTTTTGACCCATTTGAATTTGCTAAATGCTGCAAGTGTGGTTTTAGGACCAGGCGGCTGCTTCATTTCACAGTCAATAATTATGTTTAAGAGCTATATATAATTATAATAATAACTATAATAATAATAATTAAAGGGTAATTAAATTAGAGGCTCCTTTTTTCCCAATATTTCTCTGTAACTTCAAATGGACAAAATTAGGGCAGTCAACATTAAGAATTTTTTTTATTATTATTGGTAGGATTTTTGGTAATAGGTTAGATTGCCCTTCTCGATCTCCCGAATATTGCTGAAGGTGGCCGGTGGCGTACTTTATTTTATTTTTTTGGCTCTCCATCGGAGGGGCATTCCTACCATTTGGAGCAAAATTTTTGGCCCTTCAAAGGCCATCGATCGGATTATGTTTCTGTTCTGAATTCGTACATGCATATATATATATATATATATTGCCTTGCCCCTTGCTCTTCATGACGGTGAAAAGGTATTAAGCAGCATATTGTGGACTAGTTTATGTAGTGATCAGAGCTTTGTCCGCTATTGATCTTTCACGATCGGACGTAGATTTTAGTGGTCGATGTACATGAATAAAGTTATGACGATCGAGGAGAAAGTTTCAAACACATTAATATTGGAGGCTCAAATCAGTTTTAGACTCCAGATAAATTCAAAAGTCAAGCTAAGAGATAAGGCTAAAAAGATATATCCAAACCCTCTTAGATGGTCTTGTTTTATGTGCATAGATGAATATAGCCAACGATGAAATTAAAACTGATTCTAAGCTTGTAGTTAATGAGTGGGAAAATGGTGAGTTAGTCCCTTGGAGAAGTCAGATGTAATGGAATAAGACAAACATGTAGGCTCGCTCGATGGTCATAAGAATCTTTATCATTCTTTTAAAGAAACGAATCACATCACAGATATATTAGTCAAACTGAGCTCTAATGGTCAAGAGATGATCTTTGAGAATAATAATAGCCTTCTTAAAAACATTCTGGAAGCTAGTCAACTGGATCAAACTGGTTTACACGTAATTCAACATAAATAAAAGGTTTTATGCAGGTTATTTTGATTTAGTTGAATTATTAAGATATGTATTTTGTTTTGCTTTTGATTTATATCCTTATTTTAGTATATTGTATAATGTTTGAGGTATTCTATATTTAATTTTGATGCCTGGGTTTGGATTTTATGATTATATGTAATCTCAAGGTGTCCGTTTGTAATCAGGGTATTCTTCCGTCATAAATGAGAACTATCAATGAAATTGAAGTATCGTACTCTTCCAAAAAAGAAGCATAGAAGAGATTAAAAAAAAAAAATACTCAGGCTTCTAAAAGGAAAAGGCTTCATATTCAATCACTCTAAAGAAATAAACATCTATATAAGACAAATCTCTCCACAAGATCTCCACACACAAGAACTCTCCACAGAAGCTCCATACGTACCAACTCTACCACAACTTCTCTACGCTTAGACCAAATTTCTCTATTGTATTGAGAGATATGTGAGGTCATGAGAGCTTGTAAATCTTTGTATCTCTATTTATCTATTTTTTTTAATTATTTACTATTTATTTTATCGATGAACGTGAAAAGTATCGTATCGATGCCCAAATCACCATCGTGGGTCGGGAATAATTCATTTCTCCATCCCGGCTTGTTATGTAAATTTAGACATTAACAATTAACACCATGTGTGGGATCTGACCTTTCATTTTTCCAAGTAACAGTAAGAGGATGATTCTCTGACTCATGAGATCTTCTCCAAAAAATATTTGATAAGTTCTTCAACCCTGCATCTATTATTTTATTTCATCACTAGTGTTATTCTATATAATGGAAGTGGGAGAAGGAAGATCTTCCAGCATACGAAATCATTCTTAAACGAGCATATGGAACTTCTCTCAAATAAGTGCTCTCAACTTTACAATTCTTACTTTTATAAAAATCTCTACTTGAAAATTAAAGGGCTAAAACAAAAAGCGGGATAGGCACTTTACACTTAAAAATGCCCCCAATACACCACACAAAGATAGAATCTCACCACATGCATTTTATACTTAAAGTTCATAGTGCACTAAGGGGTATCTCGACTGTGCAGGGTATGTGTGATTGCACACCATGCACACAGGAGGGCCACTTGGCCCAACCCTTCACTAGCTTAATAGAAGTGTTGACGGCCAACACGTTGACCCTTGGTGCCCTCTACCCCTCCACCGGGGTAGATTAAAATTTTCCGTTGTATTGAGAGATATGTGAGATTGTAAAATCACACATTAAAGTGGATTTTACCCCCAAACAACCTGTGGACATAGGTTTTTATATTAAACCATGTAAATCTCTACCTCTCTTTATCTATTTTTACTTACTTATTTACTATTCATTTTATGGATAAACTCAAAGAGCATCGTATTGATGCCTAAATCACCATTGTGGGTCGGAAATAATTCTTTCCTCCATTTCGGCCTGTTATGCAAATTTAAGTATTAACAATTATATATATATATATATTAAGGGTTTTAATTATATACACGCAGATCAAGAGAGATTTGTGATAATTTTGATTATACCTATAATATTTAAAAGTAATGCTAGGTACAAGATCTAAATAAATAAGTTTTGTGCTAGTCTTTGTGAAAAACAAAAATGAAATTAAGTTTTTACGTTTTTTTAAAAATTGAGTATATTTTTTTTACAAATGTTTACGTAGAAGTTGTCTATTTAAGACTTAAACAAATTATTTTTTAAATTTAATCTGAAAAATCAAAGGCTTTTTGTAGATGCGGCGGCCGTCTAGATGTAAAATATATATATTATATTTGGAAAGTTACTGAAAAGTGAAATATTTATAAAAGCTTTTTAGATATTATTTTAGGAGATTTTGTGTGTGTATATATATATATATATATATTATATTATTGTATGATCCATGCAATAAAAATACGTTTGAATTAATGTATTTGTTAAAAAATACAAATATTAATACGATTTGATAAATGTGGTTGGGCCGGCCCATTGAAAGAAAGTATAAAGGGAGGATAATTTTCATGATAGTTGTTTTTTTCAAGTTTTGTAAAAGTTAATTTTATATTTTGCTTATGGTATTAGTGAAAGTAAGATATTTTAGTTTTTGAAATTGTTTTTATTTGTCAAACACCATGACTTAATGTCTACATCAGTTGAAAAAAGAAACAGAGTGATCTCACTCACCTCGACTTAAAAAAAAAAAACAGAAAAAGACAACCATGAATAAATCATGTCAATGTTTTTAAAGCGACTGTTCTCTCATTGTCATCATCGGTAGTATATCACGCCTTAACTGAAAAATACAAGTCATAATACTTATAAAAATAAATAAATACGTTCATAACAATACGTTTTATTTCGCAAAATCAATGAACAAAGTCTAGACCTTTGGAACATGATACATGTGATTCATGAAAATAAACGAAGTGCAAGAGGAAAAATAAAATTATTTGTAGCTTATTTCTTGTTTAATAAACACTAAGGCTGCGTTTGGATAGTTAGTTGAGTTAAGATGAAAGTTGAGAGTTGAATAAAATATTGTTTGAATATTATTATTATTTTAAGATTTGAAAAAGTTAAATTATTTATTATATTTTATATTAAAATTTGAGAAAATTGTAATAATTAAATGAGATAAGTTGAGATGAGTTTGATATCTAAACTGAACCTAAAACTACTACAATCCATACCATCATATATATTGTTATAACATGTCATTTTGAAAGTAAACTTGAGTTCACACACAAAGAAATAAAAAAAATAAAAAATTAAGAAATTATTAAAAATGATGATATTTAAGAAAAAAGAGAGAATAAAGAGGCATATTAAAAATTACGAAAAAAATAGATTATGTAAATTCATTTTAGATTTTAAAATTATATGAATGTCGTTTAGATTTAAAATTTATAAAAATGTCATGCAAACTCAAGAAAATTATAAAATTGTCATTAAAAAAGTTCAAAACAAAATATTATCAGGAATTTGTCAACATGGATTGGAATTGGTTGAAACAGGTTGAAATTTGAAACGATGTGGAAAAAGAATGTATGATGTAATGGGTACTACATTGGAACGAAAAATTACAGCCAAAACGAAACGGAATCCAAAACTATGGTCCAAATCAAAACTAAATTATATACAATTAAATCAATGTTGCTAAATCAAAAAGTATATATCTAATTAATGTAAAAGTTATTTTACCCAACAGCCCTACACTCCACACCTTCCAATAATTGCTAGCATGTCAAATTTTTTTTCCCCCTAAGCTAAACGCGCGCACCCTTAGACAAAGTCTAAAAAAAAAAAAAAAAAGTCTTGAAATAGAGAGTCTGTATTTCTTTCTTCTTTAAAGAGGGTCTGAAAATCAGAAATGGTTTTATCAAAGAAATGGGTTTATGAAAAGTCCCAAATCAAAAAAAGAAAAAAGTGGTGGCATTGAGCTATAGAAATGGGTTTCTCAAAAGATGAAAAATCAAAAAACGGTTTTGAGGGGTTTGAAGACTCTATTCTTCTTGATCACCATGTTAACTTCTTTGTTGCTTTTCTCAGCACTGGTTCTTTTGGTTGTAGCATATACGGTGCTCCCTCGTGCTTCTTTATGTTTTTCTTTCTTATGCTCCTCTCTCTTCACATTTCTAAGATTGCAATTTTTGGTACTACCTCATCGATATACCTCTCACATCCTTCATAAGATTAGCAATCATAATCTATCAGTATAAAAGAAGAAAAAATTGTAACAATCATTTTCTACCATTTTGGCTCCAAAAAGCAAAGGAACGTTTTTTTAACTAAACTAATTGTTTTTTTTTTTCCTAGTATTCTTTCATTTTTACAAGTGTTTATAGCTTGTGTGATGGCCAATGATTTCACGAGGACTGTATGTAGGAATCACAACAATGTGTTTGGATTTAACGAATTTGAAGATGGGGGGAGAGATTTGAAGGGGTGAGAATTTTTGGTTTTTGAAATTGAGAGAGAGAAGAGAGAAGCAAGGGAGAGGAAAGTTAGTTTAACTAAGAGAGAGGAGAGAGAAACATGGGGGAGAGAGAGAACCATAAGAGCATCCTCATCCGACTCTCTATACCTATGTTTTCTCCAAATTTTAAGTTTTACATTTGGGAAATATCCTAAATGCACATTCCATCCAGCCCCCAAAATAGGGTTTAGGTTTGTACAGTGGCTCCCCATATACATCCAATTTTCCCATTTCGGTTTCTCAACCTCCGCGTTCATCTGTCTCACACTTTACTTCTTACTGTGTTGCCATCGTGTCCCTATCCGGCAACCCCTCCTATCATCTTCTTCAGTAAGTGTCTCCACCTCTGACATGCACACTTCCACACACAGACACACACATCTCTCTCTCTCTCTCTCTCATTGGAATGCTCTGGATCCCTCTCCTTCACATTCCCATACAGAAACTCCTTGACTGGATTATACATTATTGCTATTTTCTTGTTTACCATTCAATATGATCCATTTATATTATTTTCTTGTTTACAATTCAATATTATAGCAATGATATTAGGTCTCGATCACCATTGGGTCTCTGATTCAATTGTTTTTGGGTCACCACTGTACATCTCCTTTCCATTGTCTTTTATTTCCAAGCAAGAAACTCTCAATTGTTGGTTGTGATTTGTCTGTAATTTTGGTTATGACTTTGCTGTGAGGGGGGTTGTTGGTTGGCTGTAATGACCATTATTTGTAGATATGATTAAGGTTGTGATTACCATCTTGGCTTCATAGAGCTTCTATGCTCGTGTTTTGGGGCTTTGACAGATTGTCATGACTCTTTCATTTCTGTAGTGTAGTCATTATGTGATTTCTATTGCAGAGATTATGTGAGTTCCATTATCTCTGATTTTCATTATTGCTCTTGGTTGTTGGTTGGCTGTGATGACCATGATTTGTGGCTGTCAATGGGGCTGTGATTACAACATTGGCTTTATAAAGCTTCTATGCTCATTTGATGTGGATTTAACAAAAAATCATGACACTTTCATTTCCATCCTACTAAATCTATGATTTCCATAGAAATTTAATTTTCATTATTGCTCTCAGTTGTTGGTTGGCTTTGATTACCATTATTTATGGCTGTGGGTGGGGCTTGTGAATTTTCTCTTGGCTTCATAAAGCTTCTGTGCTCCTGTTTTGTGGTTTTCACAAATTTTCATGACTATAATTTCCACTATACAGATTATGTGATATCCATTGTTTGATTTCCATTATTGCAAAGTGTTGGATGTGATTGGGGTTGTGATTGGTGCTTTGTGTAACATACGGACTATGTGTTTGGCATTTGATTGGGGCTCTCATTGGGGTTGTATATGTAAATACAGGGGATGTGATGAAAGTAAGATTGTTGAGTGTGCGATTATAATATCAGTAGCTTTAATAAATGTTCATCGATTTGTATGGTTGGGTAACTTAGATGACCATATTTATTGTGAAATTTTCACAAAGGCAACTGAAATTTGCAGCCATCCTATCTTGTGCTCTTTGCTATGCTTGAAATTGTACCATTCTGAGCCTCCATGATATATACATATAACATGTTTTGGACTTTGGTTTTATGATTTCTTGGCTTAATTGGTTTGGTATGTATAAGGCCTTGGCCCTTGTTAGCTGATGTGGTAGGCTCACCCATAAGGGTTGGTAGCCCCATCACTGATTTTGGTAGCAACTTTGTGCATTGTCGCAATAATACCTATGTGTATTTTGCATTTCACTTGGTTGGAGAGTTGGATGTAAATGCTCTTAGTTGATGAGATGGGGAAGAAAAATTGATTTTTGACATGTTGTGCTTTTTGTTTTATGACATGTTCTGTACATTGTTGAGATGTTGGATAAGTGTGTAAGGGGGCTTGACTCTTGTTGGTTGATGGGGTAGGGTTGCCCCATCAACCCTTGTTGGCAGCAAATTTGTGGCCCCCCTATAACACCTGTTTTCCCCCTTCAGCAATGATGATGTGAAACTTGAGTTGGGACATGGGACATGGGCAGAAACTCAATGGCAAGATAATTCGGATGGCCAGTATTGGCAACCAAGTATTGAAGCCATAAGTTATTACCCATTCCTTCACCATTATTTTCCTGAGTTGGTTTGCATAATGCTTTTACCATTGACCATTGAGTTTCTAACATATCTAAATTCCTAAGTTGCTTTTACCTAAGTTAGGGTCCTCTTAAATGAGGACCCTAACATTGACACACTTTCTTGAGTGAAACTCAATACAATCCAGTGTTGGTGAAAGATTCTCCTCCTCCACCCCAAGTGGAGGTTCTTACCATGAAGAAATCCAATAAGGGTACCAACTTCACCCAAGAGGAAGACAAACTACTTGTGTCGGCATGGTCAAATACTTCAATAGATGCAATCTAAATAAAAAAAATATGACCAACTGTGGGAGAAAATTTCTTTATACTTCAATTAGTATAAGCAAAGTACAACGGAGCAGACCATTTGGTCCTTAATGTCTGAGTAGTCAACGATTAAAAAAGCAACCAATAAATTCAGGGCAAAGCTTGCCCAAGTTGAAGGGTTAAACCAAGTTGCATGATCAAACAAGATAAGGAGAAAGCGAAACTGATGTACCAATCAATGGAGAAAAATCAATTTTCATTTGAGCATTGTTGGCATTTGTTAAAGGACCAACCAAAATGGATTCAATGTTGCTCCAATGATAGTCCAAAATGACGATTCACGATGTTGCCGACCCCAACTCATACCTCTGTTGCTATTGATTTAGTAATGATGCTAAAAAGAAGCATGTTCTTGGCAATGATGATGTTGAGTTGGAGAGGCTAATGGAAAGGAAAGCTGAACAAAAGGCCCCAACTAGGCTAGCTAAGGACATTGTTGAGTTTTTCAAGATAAAGTATACTCTTCTTAAGGAGTCACGCACACAAGAAAAAGAGTTTTTCCATTGTATGAAGTAGAAAATGCATTATGATTGAGAGAGAGATGAAAATATGGTACGAGAATGAGAGATTAAAAAGGTTGGAAGTGAATAGACTTGAATTTGCCCAATCTAAAGAGGAGAAGAAATCATCGGTCAGAAAAGGAGGAGTAGATCATGTTGGTGGATGTCATTGGCTTATCTGAAATACAACACACATATTTGCAACAACGTCAAATGAAAATTATGGCAAAACGTGAAAGGAAGGAGAAGTGACACTTTGTTATTTTATTGGTTAATTTGTTGTAATTAAGTTAATAATTGTGACACTTGATTTGGATGGATGTTGTATGAGGATAATGTTTGTTATGATGGATGCATTTAACTATACTCGGTTTTGGATGCATGTTGTATACGGATTATAATGCCTCGTTCTCGTAGGGGTTGGAGAGTTACTTCATGTAACTTAAAACTCACATTTCATCGAGATATTTACAGACTCCAAAGTATAAAGTTGTCCGAATATTGCAAAATCTCTTAATAAAAACTACAAATCCTCATAAATCTTCTATGAGTAATCCACTATATTTAATAATAATCTCACCTATGTTCCATAATCCTTATCCTCAACTAAACTATTTCAAAATCATCTGAAAAATGTCATGGATATAAGGGGCGAGTTATCAACAACTCAGTAAGTAGAGGATATCTAGTAGTATGTAAACATGAGCATTTATAGAAATCAGAATGCAGAACAAAACATTTTCCTTTTTATTTTCGAAGTACGGAAGCATAAACATGTTAACAAAATTCAGAGCAAAGATTCAAAAATAATTTCATTCAAAAATATCTTTTGGCATGGCATAAATGATGATGATCATCATCATATCAGAAATCATATTAGAACAGAGGCCATGTATTACCCCTATGGTAGGGTTGTGCATTTGCGGATAACCAAGCATAACATAAATCACTCTATCACCAATGTGTGCAATCAAACAGAGACTACTACTATAACCTGTAGCAGAGCCATATCCACTATTATAACCTGTGGCTGGGTCATATCCACTATTATAACCCATGGTTGAGTCGTATTCACTATTATTACCCGTGGCTGGGCCTTATCCACTATTATTACCTGTTATTGGGCTGTATCCACTATTATCACCTGTGGAAAGGCCGTTGTTGAACCCAATATTTCAAGTTTCGTATAATTATATATTTACATATAGATTTTGATGATAACAAACGAATTCAAAAAATAAATGAGTCTCAAGCTCAAGTTGTCTACACAATGGAGTCAAACACATCAAGGAACCAAGCATGAGCAAGAAAGGAACATGTTCACATTAAAACTCATAGAGTAATATTGTAAATTTTTTAAAAATTCAAAAGTAGGATTAAGGCTCAAAATTAATATTTTATCATAAAGCATTAAAATACATTTTTCATATGTGAATGAATATTTTGAAAATTAAATTTGAAAATTTTGAAAGATGATTGATTGTCATCTTTCACATGTGCATGTTTTATTTGAATATTTTCAAAAGTGATTGATACTCTTTTTGACTTATGCAAAAGGTAGATATTTTGTTTGAAAATTTTGAAAAGTAAATAATACTCCTTTTGTCATATGCAAAAAGTAAAAGATTAGGTTTTGAAATTTTTAAAAAGTGAATAATGTTGTCTTTGACAATTGAAAAAGAAGAAACTTTTACTTGATTTTTTTGAAAAAGTGAATGATGTTGTTTTTGACAAATTGATAAAAAGGAAACTTTTATTTGAGTTTTTTTAAAAAGTGGATGATAGTAATAAACTTTTATTTGAGTTTCTTTATCAAAATTTATTCTAATGTGGAGATAGTAAGAAAAATTCTCAACTCTATACTAAAACGCTGGGAATCAAAAGTGACAGCGATTCTTGAAACTAGAGATCTCAAGAAGCTCGAAGTGAATGAACTCATTGGGTCACTTACTGTAACAGCCCGCTAAAATTATCAGTTTTGGATTATTTCCCGACAGCAATCACATCTCTCTTGTCTTTACCCTCATCTGGAATCACGCGTATAGTTTATCTTTTCCGTAAATCACGTATTTTGTTCTTCACCGACAGCTGTAAAATCATGAGTCTTCCAAGACCACGCCTAGCCTTTCTCAAGCCCAAACTACCACTTTATGTGGTGGACAGCCACCGTACGCCGCCACGTACGTTCCTCCGACGCATGTTCGTGACGAACAACGAGCGACGCACGGGTTCGTCGATGGTATAACCTTCTATCTCTAGTTATTTTACGTTTAAAATAATTAGTTGGTTGGTTTGTAGATTGTGTAGTTGTATTTGTGGAATTCGTTGCGTAGTTGTGAAGCGAAGTGTGGTTGTGAAGTGTTGCGTTTGATTGTGTATTTTGTTATTTTGTGGACTGTGCTGTGAAGTATAGGCGTGAGATGGATGCCGTAGATGTGATACGCGTGAAGAGAATACGCGTGTAGCGTATTCTGTGTAATGCAGCGACGCGCCGCGCGACGTGCACTGTAGTGATGTGTGTCGTAGAAGGAAGGGAGTACGCATGTAGTGTACTCCGTGTTGTATGGCGATGCATCGTGTGATGTGCATCGTGTTGATGAGAGTTGTAGCGAAGGAAGTACGCGTAGTGCGTACTCCGTGTCGCGTAGCGATGCACCGTGAGACGTGTATCGCAGTGTTAGGTTTTGTAGTGTGAATGGAAGAGAGTTCACGTGAGTGTACTCTGTACTAGGTCGTGATACACCGGATGGGGTGTCACGAAGGGTTGGATAGCGTAGCAGAGAAGTGTGGAGCTTATGGTGTAGTGTTGGGAAACTGTATGACAGTGTCCCGAAACAGTGATGATATGGATTATAGTCCGGGGTGACTGATGTCATCTTGTGGTTGACTATGGCTAAGAGTATATGGATTGAGAAAGGAATTGTTTGTTTGGTTATTATTGATAATTTTAATGAACTTGTTTTAGTGCAAAGGCTTTCTGAAGTCAAATTATCTCTTCTGGGTATAGTGAAACCTCACGTTCTCGTGGTGTTGCAAGTGCTCATAAGATGGCAATTGAGTTCAGAAGTGAAAATCTTAAGGACTTGAGTGTTCCTCTTCCAGCTGTTGTGCAGTTCCTCGTGTTTCGCACTCTATTCTCATAGAACGCGACGATCGAGGTAAATTAGCCTCTAACTTACTATCAGTTTATTGTGTATGTGTGATGTGTAAGAGAACTACAATTTATGTATGTATGTTATCGTATATGCCATGTCATGATATGTCATTATATGTTCATCTGTTACGTATGATTTAATCTCTCATGAATAATTATCTGTTACATAATCTTTTCTGTCATATAATGATGTATGTTATAAGTATGCTAGGTTAAGTATGCCATGAAATGTTATGATTAAATCATATTGTGCCATTTACAAGTATACGCCATGTTAGAAAAGTATATGATATTAATTAATATCTCATGCATTAAGAAAGATAAGACATGTTATGTTACTTATAATACGTGGGGCCACAACAACTGTGGAGTACGTATTATATCTTATGTTATGTTATGATAATACGTGGGGCCACAACAACTGTGGAGTACGTATTATATTCTATGTTATTTATAATGCGTGGGGCCACAACAACTGTGGAGTACGTATTATATTTATGTTACTTTATAATGCGTGGGGCCACAACAACTGTGGAGTACGTATTATATTTATGTTACTTATAATGCGTGGGGCCACAACAACTGTGGAGTACGTATTATATTCTATGTTACTTATAATGCGTGGGGCCACAACAACTGTGGAGTACGTATTATATTTATGTTACTTATAATGCGTGGGGCCACAACAACTGTGGAGTACGTATTATATTTATGTTACTTTATGATAATGCGTGGGGCCACAACAACTGTGGAGTACGTATTATATCTTATGTTATGTTATGATAATACGTGGGGCCACAACAACTGTGGAGTACGTATTATATTCTATGTTATTTATAATGCGTGGGGCCACAACAACTGTGGAAGTACGTATTATATCTTATGTTATGTTATGATAATACGTGGGGCCACAACAACTGTGGAGTACGTATTATATTCTATGTTATTTATAATGCGTGGGGCCACAACAACTGTGGAGTACGTATTATATTTATGTTACTTATAATGCGTGGGGCCACAACAACTGTGGAGTACGTATTATATCTTATGTTATGTTATGATAATACGTGGGGCCACAACAACTGTGGAGTACGTATTATATTCTATGTTATTTATAATGCGTGGGGCCACAACAACTGTGGAGTACGTATTATATTTATGTTACTTATAATGCGTGGGGCCACAACAACTGTGGAGTACGTATTATATCTTATGTTATGTTATGATAATGCGTGGGGCCACAACAACTGTGGAGTACGTATTATATTCTATGTTACTTATAATGCGTGGGGCCACAACAACTGTGGAGTACGTATTATATTTATGTTACTTATAATGCGTGGGGCCACAACAACTGTGGAGTACGTATTATATTTTATGTTACAAGAAGTATGGGGCCACAACAACTGTGGAGCATACACTACATGAGACACAGCAATTGTGACATGTAGAATACGTGGGGCCACAACAACTGTGGAGTACGTATTATATTTTATGTTATGTGTATTCATGGGGCCACAACAACTGTGGAGCATGAAGTATGGGGCCACAACAACTGTGGAGCATACACTACATGAGACACAGCAATTGTGACATGTAGAATACGTGGGGCCACAACAACTGTGGAGTACGTATTATGTTTTATGTTACTTGAATACGTGGGGCCACAACAACTGTGGAGTACGTATTATGTTTTATGTTACTTGAATACGTGGGGCCACAACAACTGTGGAGTACGTATTAATGCACGTTATTAATCAAGACAATTGAATAATATTCCAAGTTTATGTTAAGTACAGTTTCAGATCAAATACATGATAAGTCAAGTTTTAGATCAAGTCCATGTTATGTTATGCTCACGTACATGTTATGTTCCAAGTTCATGTTCACATCATGTTATGTTCACGTTTATGATATGTTCAAGCTCACGTTCATGTTATGTTATGTTCATGTCCATGTTATGTTTCACGTTCATGTTATGTTGTTTGTTCATGTTATGTTTTAAGCTTAAGTTTATGCCATGTTAAGTCAAGTTCAGTTTACGTTTAAGTTCTGGTTAAATCATGCTATATGTCAAGTTATACTATGTTTATGTATGACTATAATTATGCATTTATGCTTTTACTGCCATGCATGCATTTTTAACCTGTGTGTGAGTTTTATGTTAACTTACTGAGATTTGTAATCAAATCTCACTGTGGTAGTCCCAACTACCATTCCCCCCGAATGGTAGATCTTGTTACAGGACCCAAAGGAGATTTGGAATTTGACCAACTGAATACGGTCGACTAGGCCACGGTGCGATGTTGATGATGGTATAGTATTTAACTTAGGTTAATACTTGTACTTTTGGAGTTGTATCTCAAGTATTCTTTTGATCACAACCATTTTAGACTAGTGTGGTGATCACGGCTATTTAGTATGCCTTTATGTATGATATATGTTTCAAGTATTTGGGATATTTTAGTTTGGTGCATAGTATTGCTAAAGAAAAAAATTATCCGCTGCGAATATTGCATAATGCTAGATGCATGTTAGGAACATTGCATCTTATATGTCATGAACGGGGGCAGGTAACCTTGTGTTGCATGTCTCGACGCTTCAAATGTCCGTTCAATCCCAAGCGGAATTTGGGGGCGTCACAGGGTGGTATCAGAGCAATACGTCTCTGGGTTGTAAATCCACATGTCCTTAGGAAATGCACCAAATACTAGGCTTGAGATTTTTAGTCTTCATTAGGCTTGAATTTCTTTGAGATCATGTGCAGAAAAGCGATATAGTGTTAGAGTTCACAAACACACTTGATCAGTTAGCAGATATATTCGCAAAACCTTTACCAGAAGATAGATTACGTATGATTAAAAGAGAAATAGGTATGAAGCATGTTACGAATATCTCTTAAAGGATAAAACCAGAGTTCATAATATAGAGAGATTTTTTTTTTAATAAAATGCTTCTACATAAACTTGAGGTTCTTAGCCTCATGTTGGAGACGCTCTTTCTCTTCATACAATATCATGTCATCCCTATTCATGGGAACTGGCAAGCGGAATGAAGAATCCAGTAGAGTTTTCAGCTGTTTATTCTGCTGCCGAAGGATTCCTTCCCTGGTGTGAGATCTTGAACAATTCGTTGAAGTACAACAATTTGTTCTTTAAGCCTTTCAACCTCATGGTTTTTGGCTTGTACCCGCTGGAAAAAGCAATTATAGAAGATGAGTAGCGAGTCCCAAGACTCACCAAGTCGTAGACAGCATCAGAGTCTGATTATTAGCCATACTAGTATTTTCTTGCTGCAGCATGGCACCAATGGCAGCTGCAGAAAGGACAGGAGGTTGAGGTGCTGAATACCTCATGGATGGATCTAGGGAAATGTTAGAAGATTGAGCCATTGAGAAAAGAACTGAAAACTTAAAGCGAGAATGTGAAGGAATGCAGAGGAGTTATAGAGATGAGAATAAGTTTTGATGCATATTGGATTGAGTTGAAGACTGATTTTATAGAGATAACATAAAGAAGAAGACAAACTAGTTTCTCTTCAAATCTTATTTTAGTCAAAAGAAATACAAGATCTGCTGGACACGCTTTGTCAAAAGTTTCTTACTAAGCCAGCTAGATTAACAGTAGTTTGTCCCTATTTCTCTAGAAAACGATGAACCTCTGCTGTTATCTGCCGATGTTGACCCTGTATCTGAATCCTTTCTCGTTCCAGTTCTTCTATTCGTGGTTGCAGATCATGAGCATACCAATCTGCAAATTTCTTCAACTCTTGGTTTTCTTGCTGTAGCCTTTTATTTTCTCTATCCTTATTAGCAAGCTTCTGTTGTAACTCAGATATTTGGATGTTAAGATGATCAATCTCACTTACCCTCGCCAGTAACCTCCGAGACATGATCGTAACAGAGGCAGCATATTGACTACTGAGCTTCCATGATTCTGTAATAATCTCAGAATCAGTCCTACTAGAAGAACAGTTCGCTGCTCCTATCGTAGTATTGACGACCTCAGGAGAGAAGATTGATGGTTGATGCGTCAAGGGTTCCTGATTCAAGTCTGGAACATTAGTGGAAGAGTTTTGCCCAGCCATTATTTTGTTATGGAAAAACAAAACACAGGTCAAGAAGCGATGTTTTTTCTTTCCGATGGATGAAGATGATCCTGTTTCTTTATAGAAACTCAAAGCCTTCAATCACGGTTGTCATCAACATCAGGCGTTTGTTCAAATCGCCAGCTGTATTAAATTCATAGAGTAGGCCCGAGACTTTGCAGCACTTGTCGGGTCACGGACGGTTCTTTTTTTTCAAACTATCTACAGTGTTTTAAGCGTGTTTTACGTTTGTACTTGCGTCGATTTCGAGGACGAAATCTTCTTTTTAGGAGGGGAGGATGTAACAGCCCGCTAAAATTATCAGTTTTGGATTATTTCCCGACAGCAATCACATCTCTCTCGTCTTTACCCTCATCTGGAATCACGCGTATAGATTATCTTTTCCGTAAATCACGTAATTTGTTCTTCACCGACAGCTGTAAAATCATGAGTCTTCCAAGACCACGCCTAGCCTTTCTCAAGCCCAAACTACCACTTTATGTGGTGGACAGCCACCGTACGCCGCCACGTACGTTCCTCCGACGCATGTTCGTGACGAACAACGAGCGACGCACGGGTTATCCCGTCGATGGTATAACCTTCTATCTCTAGTTATTTTACGTTTAAAATAGTTAGTTGGTTGGTTTGTGGATTGTGTAGTTGTATTTGTGGAATTCGTTGCGTAGTTGTGAAGCGAAGTGTGGTTGTGAAGTGTTGCGTTTGATTGTGTATTTTGTGGACTGTGCTGTGAAGTATAGGCGTGAGATGGATGCCGTAGATGTGATACGGCGGGTTGTGTGAAGAGAATACGCGTGTAGCGTATTCTGTGTAATGCAGCGACGCGCCGCGCGACGTGCACTGTAGTGATGTGTGTCGTAGAAGGAAGGGAGTACGCATGTAGTGTACTCCGTGTTGTATGGCGATGCATCGTGTGATGTGCATCGTGTTGATGAGAGTTGTAGCGAAGGAAGTACGCGTAGCGTGTACTCCGTGTCGCGTAGCGATGCACCGTGAGACGTGTATCGCAGTGATGGGTTTTGTAGTGTGAATGGAAGAGAGTTCACGTGAGTGTACTCTGTACTAGGTCGTGATACACCGGATGGGGTGTCACGAAGGGTTGGATGGCGTAGCAGAGAAGTGTGGAGCTTATGGTGTAGTGTTGGGAAACTGTATGACAGTGTCCCGAAACAGTGATGATATGGATTATAGTCCGGGGTGACTGATGTCATCTTGTGGTTGACTATGGCTAAGAGTATATGGATTGAGAAAGGAATTGTTTGTTTGGTTATTATTGATAATTTTAATGAACTTGTTTTAGTGCAAAGGCTTTCTGAAGTCAAATTATCTCTTCTGGGTATAGTGAAACCTCACGTTGCTCGTGGTGTTGCAAGTGCTCATAATATGGCAATTGAGTTCAGAAGTGAAAATCTTAAGGACTTGAGTGTTCCTCTTCCAGCTGTTGTGCAGTTCCTCGTGTTTCGCACTCTATTCTCATAGAACGCGACGATCGAGGTAAGTTAGCCTCTAACTTACTATCAGTTTATTGTGTATGTGTGATGTGTAAGAGAACTACAATTTATGTATGTATGTTATCGTATATGCCATGTCATGCTATGTCATTACATGTTTATCTGCTACGAATGATTTAATCTCTCATGAATAATTATCTGTTACATAATCTTTTCTGTCATACAATGATGTATGTTATAAGTATGCTAGGTTAAGTATGCCATGAAATGTTATGATTAAATCATATTGTGCCATTTACAAGTATACGCCATGTTAGAAAAGTATATGATATTAATTAATATCTCATGCATTAAGAAAGATAAGACATGTTATGTTACTTATAATACGTGGGGCCACAACAACTGTGGAGTACGTATTATATCTTATGTTATGTTATGATAATACGTGGGGCCACAACAACTGTGGAGTACGTATTATATTCTATGTTATTTATAATGCGTGGGGCCACAACAACTGTGGAGTACGTATTATATTTATGTTATTTATAATGCGTGGGGCCACAACAACTGTGGAGTACGTATTATATTTATGTTACTTATAATGCGTGGGGCCACAACAACTGTGGAGTACGTATTATATTTATGTTATTTATAATGCGTGGGGCCACAACAACTGTGGAGTACGTATTATATTTATGTTACTTATAATGCGTGGGGCCACAACAACTGTGGAGTACGTATTATATCTTATGTTATGTTATGATAATGCGTGGGGCCACAACAACTGTGGAGTACGTATTATATTTATGTTACTTATAATGCGTGGGGCCACAACAACTGTGGAGTACGTATTATATCTTATGTTATGTTATGATAATACGTGGGGCCACAACAACTGTGGAGTACGTATTATATTCTATGTTATTTATAATGCGTGGGGCCACAACAACTGTGGAGTACGTATTATATCTTATGTTATGTTATGATAATACGTGGGGCCAAACAACTGTGGAGTACGTATTATATTCTATGTTATTTATAATGCGTGGGGCCACAACAACTGTGGAGTACGTATTATATTTATGTTACTTATAATGCGTGGGGCCACAACAACTGTGGAGTACGTATTATATTTATGTTACTTATAATGCGTGGGGCCACAACAACTGTGGAGTACGTATTATATCTTATGTTATGTTATGATAATGCGTGGGGCCACAACAACTGTGGAGTACGTATTATATTCTATGTTACTTATAATGCGTGGGGCCACAACAACTGTGGAGTACGTATTATATTTATGTTACTTATAATGCGTGGGGCCACAACAACTGTGGAGTACGTATTATATTTTATGTTACAAGAAGTATGGGGCCACAACAACTGTGGAGCATACACTACATGAGACACAGCAATTGTGACATGTAGAATACGTGGGGCCACAACAACTGTGGAGTACGTATTATATTTTATGTTATGTGTATTCATGGGGCCACAACAACTGTGGAGCATGAAGTATGGGGCCACAACAACTGTGGAGCATGAAGTATGGGGCCACAACAACTGTGGAGCATACACTACATGAGACACAGCAATTGTGACATGTAGAATACGTGGGGCCACAACAACTGTGGAGTACGTATTATGTTTTATGTTACTTGAATACGTGGGGCCACAACAACTGTGGAGTACGTATTAATGCACGTTATTAATCAAGACAATTGAATAATATTCCAAGTTTATGTTAAGTACAGTTTCAGATCAAATACATGATAAGTCAAGTTTTAGATCAAGTCCATGTTATGTTATGCTCACGTACATGTTATGTTCCAAGTTCATGTTCACATCATGTTATGTTCACGTTTATGATATGTTCAAGCTCACGTTCATGTTATGTTATGTTCATGTCCATGTTATGTTTCACGTTCATGTTATGTTGTTTGTTCATGTTATGTTTTAAGCTTAAGTTTATGCCATGTTAAGTCAAGTTCAGTTTACGTTTAAGTTCTGGTTAAATCATGCTATATGTCAAGTTATACTATGTTTATGTATGACTATAATTATGCATTTATGCTTTTACTGCCATGCATGCATTTTTAACCTGTGTGTGAGTTTTATGTTAACTTACTGAGATTTGTAATCAAATCTCACTGTGGTAGTCCCAACTACCATTCCCCCCGAATGGTAGATCTTGTTACAGGACCCAAAGGAGATTTGGAATTTGACCAACTGAATACGGTCGACTAGGCCACGGTGCGATGTTGATGATGGTATAGTATTTAACTTAGGTTAATACTTGTACTTTTGGAGTTGTATCTCAAGTATTCTTTTGATCACAACCATTTTAGACTAGTGTGGTGATCACGGCTATTTAGTATGCCTTTATGTATGATATATGTTTCAAGTATTTGGGATATTTTAGTTTGGTGCATAGTATTGCTAAAGAAAAAAATTATCCGCTGCGAATATTGCATAATGCTATATGCATGTTAGGAACATTGCATCTTATATGTCATGAACGGGGGCAGGTAACCTTGTGTTGCATGTCTCGACGCTTCAAATGTCCGTTCAATTCCAAGCGGAATTTGGGGGCGTCACACTTACCACTCACGAGTACACATTGAAAAGATGAGAAGAAGAAGAAAAGCCAAAGAATAGATTGGCATTTAAAACTGTTCCTCATGAAAGTGAAAGTGATGAAGATGAGGAAAGTGACGACAAAAATGAAGAAGTTGCGTTGATAACAAGAAAAATTAAGAAAATTTTCTTAAAAACAAAATTTGTGATGCATGCCAATTTGGTAAACAAACAAAAACTTCTTTTAAAACCAAGAAACATATTTTCACTACTAGACCACTGCAACTGATACACATGGATCTTTTTGAACCAAATAGAGTTGCAAGTGTAGGAGAAAAATATTATGTATTTGTTATTGTTAATGATTTCTCTAGATATACTTGGTTCATCTTTCTTGCTCATAAAAATGAGGCACATAATGTCTTTACCAAGTTATGCAAGACAATTCGAAATGAAAATGACTATACTATTTCAGGTATCCGAAGTGATAGGGAAAAAGACTTTGTTAATAAAAATATTAAAATTTTTTGTAATGAAAATGGTTTTGTGCATAATTTTTCTGCTCCTCGAACTCCTCAATAAAATGGGGTAGTAGAGAGGAAAAATAGATCTTTTCAAGATATGGCAAGAATAATACTCAATGAGAACAATTTGCTTAGTTACTTTTGGGATAAAACTGTAAGTACTACATGTTATGTTATAAATAGAGTTATACTAAAGTCTAAACTAGATAAAACTCCCTATGAGCTTTGGAATGAGAAAAAGTCCAACATTGATTACTTTTACGTATTTGGATGCAAATGTTTTATTTTGAATGACAGGGATAATTTATGAAAGTTTGATGCAAAATCTGATGAATGTATTTTTCTCGGGTATTCTACTAATAGTAAAGCTTATAGAGCATTCAATAAAAAGACTTTGACTGTACAAGAATCTATGCATGTAGTATTTGATAAATCTAATTCTCTACTTTCCAAGAAATCCGTTGATGAAGAAACATGAGGTATAAATAACACGGAAAGTCTCAATCTCAACGAAGAGAACACAATAGAGAAAGTCCAACATGGAGTCATCAGGAAAGATCATCAAAATTTAATACAAGATGCAACAAAATAATGGAAATTTGTGAAAGATCATCCAGTGGAACAAATTCTGGGAGAACCTTCATGAAGTGTAAGTACTCGGTCATATCTTAAAAATATTTACAATCATACTGTTTTTCTATCTCAGATTGAACTAAAAAATATTGATGAAATACTTCTTGATAAATCTTGGATTCTAGCTATTTAAGAAGAGTTGAATCAATTTGAAAGAAATGATGTTTGTAAACTTGTTTCTCAACCCAAAAATCATACTATTATTGGAACAAAATGGGCTTTTAAAAACAAGAAAAATGAGTCCAGAATCATTACTAAAAATAAGGCTCAACTTGTAGTCTAAGGTTTCAATCAAGAAGAATGAATCGATTATGATAAGACATATGCACTAGTCGCCAGATTAGAAGCTATTCGAATGCTACTTGCATATGCTTATTATAAAGATTTCATACTTTTTCAAATAGATGTTAAAAGTGCTTTCTTGAATGGTTTTATAAATGAAGAGGTATATGTTGAGCAACTTCCAGGTTTTGAAAATCATATTTCTCCAAATCATGTTTTCAAACTCACAAAAACACTATATGGATTCAAACTAGCTCCTAGAGCTTGGTACGAGAGACTGAGTGGTTTCTTGATTGAAAAATATTTTTCAAGAAGAAAAATCAATACAACTCTTTTCATTAAACATGAAAATGATGATATTCTTTTGATTTAGATTTATGTTGATAATATAATATTCGGTGCTACTAATAACAATATTTGCCAAGTTTTTGCTAAGACTATGCAGGAAAGAGATTGAATAGTGAATTTGGGGATCCTCAAGGGGTAGCTTGAGGTGAGGACATAAACAGTGGAGCTGAACCTGGTTAACATACTGAATTTGCTTTTCTCTTACCCTTACTCTTTATATTTATTGATGCTTCGTATTTTGTTTATATTTTATATTGTGTATTTGATTTATAATTGTTAATTTTTAAATACAACTCAATTCACCACCCTCTTGTGTTAGTCATCTGGGCAACAACTGTATCTACTATTATTGCACGTGGTTGAGCTTTATCTACTATTATAACCTGTAGTTGGGCCGTATCCACTATTATCACCCTTGGCAAGGCCGTAACTGAACATAGCAAAAATAAAATCAAATTTAGAATCAGACAGTCATGCTAAAGGTTTTTTAGAAGTCACCTCTTATCAAAATAGAGTATTGAACATAATCATATCATCTTCATAATCAAAACAGATCTTGAGCATTTTCACATAATCATGCACAAGATTTTATATTCGCTCTTTTTGCATAATTAAGAAAATAAAATACCAAAAATAAGCTCATGTCTGCACTAGTCATGACAAAAATGCTTTATCTTTCATCAAAGTTCATGAGTAATGCTGAACAAATAATTGAGGTTGTTTTCAAGTTTCTTTTAAAAAATAAACATGCATATTTTTCAGAGTCAACCCCGTTTTATTTTCTTTTTATGTAAAGTCTAGTAGAGGAACCCCGCTTACCTGGACTTCTTAGTCTTTCAAAAAATTTCCTTAATACTACCGAGTAAATATTAATTGTCACCTATAAAATAGTCAAGTAATTCCTGTAAATTTACAATTGATCACGTATTTCAATATTTAAGCCTAAGATGCTAAAATAACCTATTCTAATTCCTCAAGAACCTAAATTCTCAAAATTCCTAAAATACTTAACCTAGTTCAAACTCAAACATCTGTCTATTAAAGAAATCAAGATCCAACCCATTTAAAAAGAATGAAAAGTCATTTAAATAAAACTATTACTCGACCCAAAATAATTTTAGGACCCAAACTCAAGCCAAAAACATTTCACTTTAAAATAACTTAACATAACATACTAAAAAAAATATAAAAAGAAATCAAGTAAAACAAGCCTTCTGAAATAAATCTAATAATTTTCTACCAAAAAGACTTAGGCTCAATTAAAAACCAACCCACTGAAATATAACTTCTGTTTTGTTTTAAAACCCAAGAGGACAAGATTGTAAATGCACCAAAAATTTAAAGAGACTTTATAGAAATGAAAATGTACTGAAAGGTTTTAAAAGAGCCTCTTTGTAATTTAATAACACAACTCCATAGCAAAAAGAATAAAACCTAAAGCAACTCAACTTTCTAAAACTAGAGTATGCGGCAGCTTATCCAACTACAGAAGACACAAAGCTGGAGCAAGCAGAGCATGAAGGAGCTGGGTTGGTTCAGAGGTGAGTGGCGCAGCTGAACAGCTGAGAATCAGAGAAGAAGAGCGATGAGAGAGATAGAGAAATGGAGAATGAGTGGGAGACCAAGAGTGAGAAAGTGAACAAGCGAACGACAAAGGCTTATGGCAGTGTAAAGGTAATCAATTTGGGTAGCGTCTCACAGCTAGACAGCGCCTAACAAATGTGTTGTGGTGTACGGCGGCAAGGCTGGGGCTGCATCGAACGGGCGGCAAGCAGAAAAGAAAGATGCTATGTTTTTAGGGAGTAAAATAGGGGTACTTTTGGTATTTGCTTGACCATGGAGGAGGGTGGTTGTGGCTGCAGTTGATCCTGATACAGGGGCCGAGGGATTTACATGGAGGGTTCGATCATGGCTTTTATTGAAATGGTGGTGCTAAACAGCTGAGCAGGTTGGAGCCGTGACTGACTAGGTGGTGGGTTTGCAATGCTTATGGTGGGGGAGAATGAAGGGGTAGGTGATCTTTACGTGGAGGGAGATTGTAGCTTGAGGTTTCTTCATGTAGGAAAAAAATCTACCAGTAGTATAAATAGGGAACCAAAAAAAATCCCTAGGGAAAGAGACGTGTATGAAGAGGAAAACAGACGTTATCGAAGCGTGCATGAAGTGGAGTCTATGGGCTGTGTGTGATCTTGAGTAAAACACGTGAAAATAAAGTGATGAAAATAATAAATAAATAAACAAATAAATAAATGGGCTATTTCCAAAAATTTGAACCTTAACTCAAACTAAAAAAAAATGAAATAAAATAAAATCCAACTTGTTCAAAAAAATTATCTCGGCCCATAAAAGATTTTTAACTTAAATAAAAAAGCCGAAGAAAATCTTAATTTACCAAAAGAGATATTTTAGGGCCATAGACTTGGGTGTTAAAAAATATATATTGGAAAACTCAAATGGGTTTTTCGCACAAATAAAAAAAAGTGAAAACAACTTGGCATTAGACTTGGGTGTTACAAGGATAATGTTTGTAACACAAGAATTTAATGTTTTTTTTTTCAACAAATATTAATTTGATACAATTAGCCAAAATAAGTTGTAATAACTTTTATAAAGAAAGTGAAATCATACATAAGAATGGAAACAACAAAGAACTTGTGAAATAGATATTAAACTAGCTCTAAACATTTCTAACTATGACTATATAATTATTATTGATGCTTAATTAGATCCAATTGGAGCTGATAATGAGTTGAATGAAGTTCATAAGTTTAGTTGTTTGATTGTGCGACCGTTCAGGAGGATTATCATCAAATTGTTCGTACTCGAAGTTGGGAACATGATTATTATTTTGCTTGTCTTCCATAATCTGGATATGTAAAATTACGCATACTTTCATAAATTTTTAGGATCCTTGACTTTGAACATTCAAGCTAGTCTATGAACTATTGCAAAGCATTGTTGAAGGATTCTAAATGCATTTTCTAGATCATCTCTTGCTTATTCTTGTGCTGCTAGAAAATATTTCTTTTTCTGCTCTTGTGGGAATGAGATCATCTTAATAAATGTTTACTACTTTGGATAAATATTATCGGCAAGTTAGTACCCCATAGTATAATTATTACCATTACTTGAGTAATTAACTGAAAGAGTACGCCCTTGGGCAAGCTTGGTGAAAATAAATGATCTCTGTAGTACGTTGATATTATTGTGAGAACTGGGTAAGCATGCTTTATCCAAAGATCATATGGTGCCACCACTTCTAAGATAAGACTTGGTTTATGACGGTGATTGGAGTAAACAACTTTCCACGCAGCTAAACAATTTTTCTATTTCCAATGTATGCAATCAATGTTCTCCAGCATCCCAGGAAATCCATGTTGTTCACCAACAGAGAGCAATCGAGTAATATCGTTAGCATATGGAGACATTAAATATTCATTGAAAAAAATATTTACCATGGTTGTCACAAACTTTTTTAAAGTCTCCATTGCGGTTTTTTTCTAATTTGTATATATTCATCCATGAAATTGACAATTACTTCATATACAAGCATTCTAAGTGCAACAATGATCTTTTGTAGGGAAGATAGACCAAATCTTTTAGCATTATATTTTTTTTGGGTGAAGGCTTGTAAGCCTTTACCTTATCTTGAATATAAAGAAAAGGTTCACGATCCATATGAAATCTTATTCAAAATAGATTCGAGGAATATATTAGTGATTCTGCAAAATATTCAATAAATAACCATTCATGCCCTTATAAATTATTATGCCTATTATGCTTACAACGTTGACGAGTATGGTCATGATGAGATGTTAATCTTCCATCTTCATTAAGAGTTATCTTCAACTCATCTTCATAGTCAAAGTGAAGCAGCAATTTGTGAAAGAAAAAACGAGCTATTTAAGAAGCGAGTGGAGAATAAAACCAGAATGAGAATTTTCTCTTAATCTGAAATGAAACTTAGTTTGTTCTAGAATGAAAGAGCAAGTGCTTGTATTTATACATCAAAACATAACTATTTGAAAATATGCCATTTAGGAAAAAGACAAAAAAAATTACCGTTAGATAAATGACAAAAATCGTTGCTGTTTAAAATTTAACCATTACAAAAGTGAAGAAAAATAAAAATAGAAGAGAAATGAGAATAAAGAGAACAAATACTTGTTGTGTTATTATTAAATGTGAACACTTGGCATTAAACTTACAAAAATAGAGGCATACGACCTCTATTTAAACATAAAATTGCTATAACAAATTATAAGGAAAAAATTGCATAACAGCTTAATCAAAGATCATGAGAAGATTGCATAGAATTTGAGAGATTTGATATCCTGAGTTGTTTCATAAAATCTACTTGCACAAAAATCGGTAAGACGTCGTTTGCAATACCAAAAGTTTGTTATATGAGATATTGCATGAAACCAAACGTCGTTTGCAACATCAAAGGTTTTTAGCATGAGATCTTGTATGAAATCCTAATCAAAAAATCTATAAGACATCGTCTGTAACAACAAGTCTTTGTTGCATGAGATCTTGCATGGAAACTCAAATCAAGGTATCAAAAGACAACATAACGTGCTCTGCTTCAATAAACTAAATTTGGTAAAATCTGAGATATGCTTGTCCGACTTTATAGGAATTTTCTTATCTCGTTAAACTACCATTTTGGGCTGAATTTGTTGCCATTGAGACTCCTCCAATGTCACTTCATCAATATAGCATGATTTGCGGGATTTATCATCCTTAACTCTTTGGTAGTTTGGGGATTCTTTATCACTCCATTGAATCCCAAAAATCATGCCGAGCTGCTAGGTTGTGCTAATACCCTTCCTCAAACTGTGCCGGAGTTGAAGGCAAAGTTTGGTTCGGAAGTTATTGAGTGCAGCCTTTGACATTGATTTGGTGAAAATGTCTGCTACTTGTTCTTTTGTGGAGATGTGTTTAGTGATGAGAAGCCCAAGAGCAACTCGTTCACACACAAAATGGTAATCCAATTTGATATGTTTGCTTGAGCATGAAACACCGAATTTATTGTCATATGTAGAGCACTTATGTTGTTGCAGTAGAGAGTTAGAGTTGAAGCTAATGGAATGTGAAGGTCTTTAAGGATAAATGTCATCCATGTGAGTATAGCTGTTGTGTTTGCCATGCCTCGATATTCTGCTTCGATGCTGGATCAAGAGATGGTGTGCTATTTTTTGCACACCAGGAAATGAGATTTCTTCCAAGAAACGTGCAGTAGCTTGTGGTGGATCGCCTTGTGGTGGGACACCCTGCCCAATCTGCATATTAAAAAGCACAAAGATCAAATGTTGTATCTGAAGTAAAGTGTAAACCCATTTCAATTGTGCCTTTAACATATCTTAAAATACAGCTAACCATTTTTAAATGCACATTAGCAGGAGCATGCATGAATTGTGATGCATAATTCACATTATATGAAAGATCTGGTCTCGTGAGAGTTAGGTACTGTAAAGCACCAACAAGTCCTCTAAAATAACTTGGATCTTCTAGCAAGACAACATTTGATGAAGTCTTGGTTTTGGCTTCAAGTGGTGTGCTCATAGGCTTGCAATCAACCATGTTGGCCCTTTCAAGGATGGTAAGTGCATAGTGAGATTGGGACAGGTGAAGACCATCAGATTTTTGAAAGATCTTGATGCCAAGAAAGTGATGAATTGGTCCCAAGTCTTTCATTGCAAATTCAGAGCTTAAAAGTTGAATGAAGGTTGATACTAGATCTGTGTAGGAACCCGTGAGGAGTATATCATCTACATAAAGAAGGAGAATTAGTGTTCCAAGATTAGAATGAAAAATGAACAAAGATGGGTCGGCTAGGATGCAAAAAAATCCATATTAAGAAGAAAAGTACTAAATCGATCAAACCAAGCACGGGGTGCTTGTTTGAGACCACAGAGAGCCTTTTGAAGCTTGCACGCATGTTTTGGATGTTTGGGATTAGCCATTCCTAGAGGTTGCTCCATTTATATGTCTTCTAAAATTAATCCATGAAGGAATGCATTTTTCACATCAAGTTGACATATGGAACATTTTTGAACAAGTGCTATAGTGAGGACCATTCGAATGGTTCCAGGTTTGATGACCGGAAAGAAGGTCTCAGTGTTGTCCAACCTGTCAATTTGATGAAACCCCTTTGCCACAACTCAAGTTTTGAGTCTATCTAATAAACCATCAGGTTTGAGCTTTGGCTTGAACACCCATTTAGAACCAATAACATGCATGCCTGATGTTCGTGGAATAAGTTTCCAAGTCTGGTTTTTGTGCAGAGTCTCAAGTTCTTCATCTATTGCTATTTTCCACTCAGGGTGAGCTAGAACAGATCGTTTGTTGTGAGGTTCATGAGGGATATTGGCTGAGAATATGGAGGAAGTTAAGGCATATTTTGGGTTGGGTTTAATGATTCCTCTTTGAGATCGAGTGATCATAGAATGTGAGGGTTGTGTTTGTGGTGTTTGAACATAGTGAATTTGGGATTGCAACTTGGTTTGATTTGGTTCGATGTCAATATGAGGAGTGTTGAGGGATTGCTCATGCATTTCAACCTGCAATTGGGATAATTCATGGTTAGAATATCGGTACCTACATCTCAAGTTCAGGTTGTAATGTTTCATGTGTGAAGAGTTGTGACACGTCAGACTCAGGTGCAGTCTCGAGCTGCTGACTTCCTTGCATATTTGAGGAACATGTGGAGGATGAAGTTAGTAATGGTATCGTAGGTAGAGGACTTGAACATGGTAGTGTTAATATTTTGGACTTAGTTTCGTTTGTGTGAGTGGAGTTACTATGAGGCAACCATTAGTAAAATATGCTTATGACATGTGATGTAGGTGGTGCAATGCTTTGGTTCCGAGTGTTTTTATAAGAAAAAAATAGTTCATTAAAAACCACATGGCGAGATATGTTTTTCACTATATCCCACAAAAATGCAAAGAGCAGTTTTTGGATCAAACTTTTGTTGCCGTGTATCCCATGTGTAAGGAAAACATTTAGAACCAAAGACATGTAGTGAAGTGTAATTGGGATGTATGCTATGAAGTGTAAAATATGGAGTTTCAGAGTTAAGAGCATATGAAGGCAAACGATTTATTAGGTAGACAGCAGTGGTAAAGGCTTCTACCCATTAAAAAAGATGAGCACCACTATGAAATAACATGGTCATTTTGAGTTCTCGTATTATCCTATGTCGCCTTTCGGCCATACCTGTTTGCTCTGAAGTATATGGGCATGATACCTGATGTATGATTCTAGTGGATAAGAATCGAGATGATAATTTGGAGTTAATGAATTCACCTCTTCCATTCGAGTGAAAAATCTTGATTTGTTTGTTGAATTGTCGATGAACATACTGTTCAAAGGCTATATAAGCATTTACAAAATCAGATTTATGTTGCAAGGGAATGAGCCAATTATATTTGGAAAAATCATCTACTAAACATGCATAATATCTAAATTTGACAATTGATAAAATGGGAGCGGGTCCCCACAAATCACAATGAATCTTTTCAAAAATACTAGAACTTGAATGTTTAGAATAAGAAAATGGTAATCTACTAAGCTTCCCGAGTTGGCAACTACCACAGATATGTTCAGATTTTATATTGCCAATAACATCAATTAATCCTTTATTCTTTGAAAGCTGTAAAGTGGGAGACTGGAGATGTCCTAATCGTTGATGCCAAATGTCTGTGGAGCCAGATTTGAAACGATGAGAAAAATAAAGCTCCTGCGAATTGGGAAGAACATAGAGATCACCCTTGCACCTTTCTGTGATCATTGGCTGTCTTGTTTGTCATTCTTTAACACAAAAATCAACATTAGTGAATTCACAATTAACAAGAAATTAAGTTGTTAGTTGACTTATTCAGAGCAATTTTTTTTTTTCAAGTGAGGGACTAGCGAGACATCATAAAGAGGTAAGATTTTATTTTTTTGCTTAATGCTAGAATTCCAATACCAAGAATTGGTAGAGAAGATCCATCACCAATAAGAACCGAATCTGTACCATAATAATTTCGAATATTAGTCAACATACCTCGCTTACCTTTCATGTGGTTTGAGGTTCATGTGTTTGAGGTCCATTCCGTTTCAACAATTGTGTTATCCAAGGTAAGTGCTGCCAAGGCTTGTGGTATGTCATCTTGTTGCGTTGGTTTTTTGGGCACCCACCAACATATTTTTGCAATATGTCCCACCATACCACAGTATTGACATTTTTCTTCACGATAAAGATCTCTTTCAGCAGGCATCATGCGTCTTTCACTAGGTGGCGGAGGGTGTCTTTGTTGAGTGCTTGTCGTGGAGTTGGAGTAGCTTTGGTTTTGATCTTTTGGTTGTTGAACTTGAAATCCTCTTCCTGTTGAAGTGAATTTTTGTTTGTTTCCTTGATATCATGTGGAGGACTGTTGATATCTTTATTGTTGGTCGTAAAATGCCATTTGAGGGGTGAGTGAGAGGGTGGCATTCGCATGGTTTGAAAACCAATTATGTCTTTGATCAAGACTTTGAAGTTGTGAGACAAGTTCAAAGTATGATGATCTTGGTGGTTTGAGCAAGATAGTAGTAAAAGTTTCATATTGAGGACCAAGACTAGTGAGAAGACAAAATACATTTTCTTTGTCTGGGACTGGTTTCCCAATTGCTACTAGGCTGTCACAAAGACTTTTGAATGTTCGTATATGCTCCCCAATTGTTTTGTCATCCTTTTTAAAAAAATAAGTCACTTGTTGTCTGAGTGTGAATTCACATTTTTGTGAATCTTCTACATAGGCATTCTTTAGTGCTTCCCAGACAGCATTTGTAGTGTCTAGGCCCACAACGAGGCCAAGTGTTTCTTCAGAGAGTGTACTGATAATCCACCCTTGAAGAAGACGATCAGCCTTTCACAATGAAATTTAAGTTTCGGTCATTCTTGGTGCAGAAGTGTCTGCATTAGTGGAATCTAGTATAGTGTATTTAGGTGGGGCAAGATCTTCATTGGTAAGGTGACCAAGCAATTCTTGGCTTTATGTAAGGGCCAAGGCTTGTTCACGCCATAATGGATAATTAGTGGGACTGAGTTTGAGAGTAATGAAATTCCCAACATTGAGGGATAGTGATGTCATGGTTGTAGAAGGTAGATGCTGTTTGGATTTGTACTGTGTGTTCACAATGGCTTGTGATACCAAGTGAAGAAAAATAGAAATAAAAGAGAAATGAGAATAAAGAGAACAAATACTTGCTATGTTATTATTAAACGTGAACACTTGGCATTAAGCTTACAAAAACAGAGGCATATGACCTCCATTTTAACATAAAATTGCTATAACAAATTACAAGGAAAAAATCGCATAACAACTTGATCTGACGTATTACATAAACAGGCTAATTTGTAAGTTTACTTTTATAAAATTTTTGTTGCTAAAGTATTTCTCTAATTTTTTTTTCTTAACTCATACATTTTTAGTTTTGTAATCCATATTAATAAGAAAAAGTATTTTAAAATTTAGAGGAAATTAATAGAGCTATAAGTTACGAGTTTGAGCGTTTAGACAACTTTGGTGCATTACATAAAAAGTCGTTAGTCTTTTTTTCAATGACATGGTTTTTTTGAGATTTCTAATTAGCATTTACTTTCACAAAATCTCAAAAAAAAAAAAAAAGAAAAAGAAAATAAAAGAAAAAGATAATAATTTAGTTTTTGAAGAATTTTATGAAATTAGAGAAGTTTTCAGTTACAAACATGCTCTAAGGTGCCAAATTAAATTATGAAGATTAAAATATCAACATCGACACTCTTTTAAATTTATTATTTGGTACATAATGGGTCAACAACACATTTACTGTATCATTTCATTTATATCTATCTCCTAACAAAAATGATAGATACAAGCGGCATGCGTAACTGCGGCGCAAACAGTGAAAAAAGAAACGGTTTTGGACTTTTGAATAAAACACATCGTTTTGATTCAAATCAAGGAGATCTCCCATTCTCTCTCCCTCGGCTTACACATTCTCCCTCCATCCGAATCATCCTTCCCCCACCTCCCTTTGAAGAACCTGTTCCTTCCCTTCGAATCGTTCCCTCCCCCACCTGCCTACGGAGACCAGCTCGAAAGGAGAAGATGAAGGAAAATTTATAGGAGGGAATCCAGCACTAATAGTGGAAGATGACCTTAGAGAAATGGGTAAGAAGGCTACCTGGAGTGTCAGCTTTTGCAAACTCAGCAATGTTGTCTCTTCTCTCTGCGACGACAACATTGAGACCTATTGCAATAATTAAATTACACCCACACCCCCCAAAACCAATCTCTCCCATTTCTTCCTCTTTCTATCTTTGAAAACCTAACCATTACGTTTATTATTACATTTTTGGATTTTAGATCAGATGGCGCACAACCTCTTTCGTATTCAATTCCAAAAGAAGGTTAAGCTTCAAGTATGTGATATGCAGATTTTGTGCTCCTTGAAAATATTTTTAGGAGATAAAAACAAGAGAACTTGTCAAGCCAACTCATTGGGTTTATCTATTCTTGTTTGGAAATGATCCTAGATAAGTGACTGAAGTCATTTTTACGTGTTCTATTTTTGCTATTTTTCTCTCAACCACTCGCATGTTAATTATCTTTCCTTCTTGGAAATGATCCAATATAGCCTTGCATTTGAGAACTTCATAAATTCCTATGAAGAAGCTGTAGCTATTGGTTATTATTGATATAAGCCATGTTAGAGCTAGAAGAGGCCAAGCTATTGCTAGCCACAGCTTATAGCAGAAAGAGTTAGAAGGGGAAAGACTCAGATGCTTGTGAGACATTGTCCCCGAATGCTATAAGATTTGTGACCCATGAAAATACCTGCACATATCCACTTCAAGGCTTGAAGATGTCGGTGCCAAGGACAAGTTCGAGTAGAAGATGATACCATTAAATCGAACACAAGCTCGAGAAGAAGACGATGCTATGAAGTTTCTGTGAGCATAAAGACCACATACAGACCAATAAGAAGTGAGAACCTGTCGAAAGTTCAGTTTTGTTTTTGCTTTCTTACTTTTTATTTTTTATAATAAAATAAAAATTGAGGTGTCAGCTGACTCTATGGCGGCAACTGCACAGGACGACTGTACGTAGCAACATTGGGATTGAAGTGCTAGAAATAAAACCAGAAAAGGAAAAAACACAGATCGGCCCCCGCCACAAAAGACAACACGAGATATTTTAATGTTTTATGTATTTGGTTGGGAGGGAACAAAAGAAGGGACATGAGTTTTCATCGTTGGGTCCCACACTAAAATATCTTCTCCCCCACCATTTGTTCTTCTGATAAGCACATGATCGTGTGGCCTCCTTTCTGGCCACTGGGTGTGGGGATTGGTGGGTGGACCAATGGATTTCATCCCCATTCAGCTTGCGTCTGCCACGTACCCACCCTCTCAAACGTAAAGCTCTCTCTTCCTGTCTAATGAATAGTACCTCCGTACCATACATACCCCCATGGATTCCCTTCGTCCTCCTACTGTATACCTTCTTTTCAAACGAGACAGTATCTGCTGCTTTGTGGTTCACGGTAAAACTTAAATTAACAATAATAATATAAAAAATATCACTTTTATAAAAAAAAAATTTCATTTCATAAAAGTAAATTTATCAAATGATGTAATTTTATGTCATAAATTATATTTATTTTATAATAACTTTATAATGTAACACATCAACTCGTATTAATTTAAACATTTATTTTGATAAAATTTACTAAAATATTTTTCCAATAATAATACTATAAACCGTTGGAAACCATGCTATACTAATTACTATGATAGGCCATCCACCTCCACTACCGAGAGGGTTAATGTACTGGATGGCAACCCCAGAACCCGTTCATATAATACTCTTACAGGCAAACGTGGGTTAACGAAAAACTCATTTTCCTCGATCCCAAAATTCACCCCCCCAACAGTTTTGTTATGGTATCCAAAAACCCAAACCCGGCTGAGGGCTTCTACTTGGACCCAAACGGAGTGGCTCTTCCCGGACTCGGACCCTTCACCACCACCGCCGCCACCACTACTACTGCCACGACGGGATCATCTACCTCCGCTTCATCGGAGGACCCGAATAAGAAGATCCGAAAACCCTACACTATTACCAAGTCCAGAGAGAGCTGGACCGAGCCCGAGCACGACAAGTTCCTCGAAGCTCTCCAACTGTAACTAACACACCCTCTTCTTTTCTTTTCGAGTTGGAAGTTTAAATTAGGGTTTGTGTATATTGGTGGTCGTGGGTATGTATTTGTATTTATATGCTGATCGACTTTGGAATTGAAATGCGATTGTGATTTTGGAGTTGTTACTTAATGAATTCGATATTTTGGGCTGGGTATGCTTGGAAGGGAGGTTTAGCTTTGTTTGGTTCCTGAGAAAATGTGTGGAAGGAAAGGACGTCGGAATTTCCAAGTGTTAATGGAATTCGTGGGTTAATAGATGGGCTTCATGGAAGAGAATATATTAGGTTGTGCGTGTTTGATTGCTGAGGAAGTGAACACAAAGAAAATGATTTGAATTTGATTGTTTGTATATTTGTTGAGATGATGTGGAGGAGAGAAAAGACTGTGTATATTTGTGTATGTGTCTTTCTTATGACATGTGTATGCATGTATTTCTTTTCCTCTTGATCGGTGCATGTATTTCAAATTAGAAGAAATTTATGGTTATAAGTTTCATTTTTCTTTTTCTTTACTGCTAAAATCAATCTATTCTGTGCGAGCAAATGAGCTCTCAGTGAATTATTAAATTCGGAATTAGTTGTAGTTCATGTGCGCAGAAGGTTAGAATTGACGAATTTGAACGAAGAACATTTCATTGGCTTACTTGGTTTAAGTTCTTTGATGATTCCATTATCTCATGGTAGTAAATAGGTTTTATATGACATTTGTGAAAGATACACTCATTACAATTTGATAATGCTTCAAGAGTTCTTTGGGCTCTTATTGAGTCAAATTAGAGGAACCTTTTTATTTTTTATCGGTAAAAAAGAAGAAGAAGCTTGCTTTGCTTAGAACTTGGCTTAATTGCTTGAAAGCCAACACATTATTCCCTGATATTATTTTATATTTCTTTATTGTATCAGCTTTGACCGTGACTGGAAAAAGATTGAAGCATTTGTTGGTTCTAAGACTGTTATACAGGTAATCTTAAACGCAGAACTCCCATTTTGTTTTCTAATTTTTCATTGCATCTAGATCTTGACTCTTTCGTTGATGTGGTAATCCAGTTATTTTCCTCTTTCATTTCTGTTCTTTTTCTGGTGATTATCAATTTTTTTCAGCCTCAACAACTGTTGAGGAAGTTATTTACTGTTCAACTCATGTCTCTTTCTGAGTATCTCTTTTGTACTTCTGTTTATTCTATAATAGCATCTAATGTTTAGGAAGAGTTTTTAAGGTGAAGCTCTCATGTCTGTTCTCCTTCCCAAGTCTCTGTACTTGGGATTGTCATTTCCCTTTCCTAAAGTCCATATTTTCATAGGATTTCTGTATATGTTATATGATCATACAACTCTACTTGTACATACCATTTTTGCTTTTTGAATGTTATTTAATGTGACCTTCTCTAAGAACTCATTTACATTGCCAAATGCATTAAAGGCAATCAATGTCTTTGTCACATGACTCATTCAGTTCTTGTAATTTCATTTACTTTAGTTCATTTATTAACAGTACCAATACTAAGAAGGACCTTTTTCAGATACGTAGCCATGCACAGAAGTACTTTATGAAGGTTCAAAAGAATGGGACAAGTGAACATTTGCCTCCACCCCGGCCAAAAAGGAAAGCTGCTCATCCATATCCCCAGAAGGCTTCTAAAAATGGTCAGCATAATTCATTTCCCGTATGATTAGTTTTTTTAACCACCCTAGTGCAACCCCGGGCTCATATCTTATTTGGCAGCTCCAGTGCTCTTACAAGTGTCAGGGTCATTTCAAACTTCATCTGCTTTGCTTGAATCTCGCTATGACTTTAGGCCTGATTCCTCGACAATGCTTAAGAGTCCTGTTCCTGGTGCTGCTGTGTCTTCCTGGAGAGACAACAGTGTGCAGACCATTAATATGTCGCATGGAACAAAAGGTTTGGTTCTTACACATTTGGATTTCACTAACATCAACCTGATCTCTAGACAATGGATGTGTAAATGTTAGTTGAATCTTTTGCAAAATTGACATCTAAGTGGCATGTGTTCTCCAATATGTTTGCTTTCCAGGGCCAACAGTGGCAAATAACTGTTGCAGTAGCACTGAAAGCACTCCAAGAGCACGGCCATTTACCGAAAAGACTGATAAAGGAGATCCAAACCATCCATTGAGAGGTGAGCACTTTAATTTCAATGTTGTATTATTCTTTCTGGAAATTTTGTACCAAATGTTTTAACAGTAGTTTTATTTCCTTCATCTTGATCATAAATAGATTCATGGCAGATGTATGGAGGTTTATCTGGACTATAGTATCTGTTGATCGATACATGAAATTTCCATTCCATCATGTTTATGAGCGAATGAGCTCTAACTGAAATGACGACTCCTCTACATGAAAACCTGATGGAGGGTGTGTGGTCATGGGTTCAAGATCAAGGGTGCTGTCTATTACATTAAAAAAAAACTGATCGTGAATGCTTGATGTTCTAAATTTCCAAAATGTGAACACTGCTGTTTTCTGAGGTTGCCAACGTGATGTTGGTGTCCACTGGGGCACCAACCACTGATAGGGCTATGTGAATGTAAGCTTTATGACTTATCGATATTAGTGATAGTATGATCTCTCGCTTACTACAAATTTTTTAATATCTAGTTTGCAGCTTGTATCATTTAGAATTAAGCTGAAGAATAGCAGTCATTCAGTTGGATACTGGATTATTGGAAATAGTGTAGAAATCTTCTGATGCGATCGCCCATGCAACTTCTATTATCTAGTTGAACATCACTCACCACCACTGATCACATTCTCTTCATATGTACATATTTATGTGGGATTATTTTACATGTGCCTCCATCACTGGAAAAAAAAATGATGGTTTTATCACATGCTATTGGTGATTCATAATGTATACATACTCAAAAACCCTTTTGTGTGATGCAGTTCTGCCTGACTTTGCTCAAGTATACAACTTCATTGGCAGTGTCTTTGATCCGAATGCTACTGGTCATCTGCAGAAGCTAAAAAAGATGGACCCTATAGATGTGGAAACGGTGCGTAAACCTAAATTATGTTGATCAAATTATTTAATATGGTGTACGTTACTTGGTTATATGATGTGTATTGTTTGATGGTAAAGATGCTGCTTAATCTTTACAAATAATAATGAATTTTCCACTAATAGTAGATACTAAAAGAAAAATTGTAGATGCTAATATCTTGCAATTTACAAAATTTATTTTTCTATGCCGTAGAAATTGTATTCCATCACGGTAGAAATGGCCAAATGCATACACATGGTTTGACAAAATTTTCCAAAAAGTTGTAAGAAAGAGAGATTGTTATTAATCAAGGGTAATTTTTAATTGGTTGCTGGTCAACACGTACTGTAATTGAATACCATACTTTTTCGTAACGAAAAATAGCCTGGCACTTCCAAAGAAAGTGCATGCTTGTTGCGCTTAAACCACATAAACGGCACCTTTGAGATCAAGAAGCACTATCCACTTGGTGCTTTGTGCTTTTAGTGTGACTGGGCTTGCTTTTAACATTGCTAACTGCTCCAATAGTAAAGATCAACTTATGCTTTGAAGATGACTCATATTGTAATTTAGTTATATTTTTGTCTCGTCTTCAGGTACTTCTGTTAATGAGAAACCTGTCCATCAATCTGACAAGCCCTGATTTTGAGGATCATGTAAGGCCCAGTTTGAGCTCTTTGTTTTATGATACTTTCTTTTCTCGGCATTGAGGTATTCATTTTGTGGTGGTTGAATATTTGAGCAAAATAAATACTTGGACCAATGTTATGCTTGTTCATTTATTTCTGGGGAAAAAAAACAAACCAATGTTTTGCTTGTTATATGTTGCTTTAATGCAGAGAAGGTTGCTGTCATCCTACGAGATTGGCACAGACGCAGCTAATTAAGACGCAGGAGTTAAAGCATTGTACAACAACCAGTTCGAATGTTGCATAGCTTCAGTAGTAAGAGTTTTTGTTCTTATCTTGTGTCCTGTGTTTTCTCTTCATATATTTTCTCAAAGAATCAGTAGTACGAGGGGTAAGGGCGCACTCGTTTGTGACTAGGGTTAGGCCAAATCATTTGGCTGATGTAACTGTTCTTATTTTAACTTCACTTGTAATATCCGACAAGATAAAAATCAAAAGGAGTACGTACCGTAGTGCGGGAATATGTATAGTAGTAGTTGGTTTCTTTGAAGTACCCTTTAATACTGTACAGTGTCGAAAGTCTTGTTGTCAAGTTTTGACTTTTAATTAATTTTCTGAAAGGTTCAATATACAATGTATGCCAGTCATTCGGAACGTGCTCTCTTGTGCATTATTAATCTGTGCTATATTTTATTACCGTGCAATGGATGATTCTATGGACATCTGGAAGTATGAATGCTGCGTGCGTCTTATGCATGGGCCTCATATTTTCATCTTTTCTCGTTCGCGGGTCAACTGTTCAGTACCGAGAATAAAATGTTAAGCCAGACGGGTCGCATCTTTGAAGCTTGCTTGTTAATTGTTAATTCTCTGGTTTTTTGTTGTTTTACTAGAATTCTCTTCGGTTCTTCTTGCTATTGTTTGCGAGGGTACATTAGCAAAGGAATTCTCATCGCATCTAACATTTTATTTTTAAGGAAAATCCGATTATGTATTACTTCAGGAATAGAGTTAAGAAAAACACTATTTGTTTATAGACCCAAAAGAAAGAACATAACCAACGCCCACGCGGTAGCGTGTAGATGCTTACAAGACAGATCACGACCCTCCCCTTTGAACAGACCTCGATGCACAGAAATTGTATTAGAAAAAAACAAAAAAAATGACACTCCATTTGAGCACTCAGGCACACCCTTCCAACATGGGGACCAAAATACCTACCAAGAACCCCCAAAACCCAGAACCCTAGTCCACTTCTTCCATCTTGCTCTCCTCCGCGGCATCCTCCTCCAAAGCAGGCATGTCTGCATCCTCTCCTCCAGTCTCTTCCTCGTCAATGCTAAGTCCAAGCTTCAACATCCTGTGAATCCTAGAACCAAACGTGTTTGGATCATCAAGGCTAAATCCAGAAGTCAAGAGGGCTGTCTCGTAGAGCAGCAACACAAGGTCCTTGACCGATTTATCGTTCTTGTCAGCCTCTGCCCTCTTCCTCAGCTCCTCCATAATACCGTTGTCAGGGTTAATTTCCATCGTCTTTTTGCTCGACATGTAGGAGCTCATACTGCTATCCCTCAGCGCCTGTGCCTTCATGATCCTCTCCATGTTCGCGGTCCAACCGTATTCCCCAGTCACCAAGCAGCATGGAGAGTCCACAATTCTGTCAGATACAACGACCTTCTCCACTCTGTCTCCCAATATATCCTTCATCGTCTTGCAAAGGTTCTCGAACGACTTCTTCTTCTCCTCCTTTTTCTGCTTCTCCTCCTCGCTCTCATCCTCGAGCTTCAAACCCTCCTTCGTGGCAGAAACCAGTTTCTTACCATCGTACTCCTTCAACTGCCCAACGGCATACTCATCAATTGCATCAACCATAAAGAGCACCTCGTAGCCCTTCTTCTTAAGCCTCTCCAAGAATGGAGAGTTCTCCACGGCCTTCTTGCTCTCACCAGTGATGTAGTAAATCTCCTTCTGCCCCTCCTTCATTCGAGTCACGTAGTCCTTCAAACTGGTCAGCTCGTCACCGCTTTTCGTGGAGTGGTACCGGAGCAAATCAGCCAATTTGGCCCTATTCTGACTGTCTTCATGTATTCCGAGTTTCAAGTTCTTAGAGAAAGCTTCATAAAACTTGTTGTAGTCCTCCTTGTTTTCGGCAATCTCATTGAACATCTCAATGCACTTCTTGACAAGGTTCTTCCTGATCACCTTCAAAATCTTGTTCTGCTGTAACATCTCACGCGAGATGTTCAATGGCAGATCGTCGGAATCCACCACACCCTTGACGAATCCAAGGTACTCGGGGATCAGCTCCTCGCAATTATCCATAATGAACACCCTCCGAACATAGAGTTTGATGTTGTTCATCTTCTTGCGTGTGTCGAACAGATCGAATGGAGCCCTCTTCGGAACAAACAGAATGGCCTTGAACTCAAGCTGACCCTCGACAGAAAAGTGCTTGACAGCGAGGTGTTCTTCCCAGTCATTGGTCAAACTCTTGTAGAAGGAAGCGTATTCATCTTTGGTGATCTCCTCCGGCTTGCGCAACCAGATGGGTTTCTGCTTGTTGATGAGTTGCCATTCGTGGGAAACTTCCTTAATCTTCTTCTTCTTCGACTTGGTCTCCTTTTCCTCATCCACATCCTCCACATCTCCTTCTTCTTCCTTCTTGGTTTCTTCGTCTTCATCGTCACTGATCTCCTTCTCAGTCGTCTTCTCGGTCCAGAGGTAAATGGGGTAACTGATGAACTCAGAATGCTTCTTCACAAGGTCCTTAATCCTCCTCTCCTCCAAGTATTCCAACTGCTCAAAAAAAATAACCAACATAAGCAACTCGTTTCAAATAGCGCCCAGAACCATACGAGGCAATGCTGGACCAAAATGAAAATGGTGTTTTACCTGGTCCTCCTTAAGGAAGAGGGTGATCTTAGTGCCCCTGCCAAGTTGCTCTCCGTTAACGTCCCTTGTCACAGTGAATGAACCACCGGCTTGGGATTCCCAAATGTATTGCTCATCATCGTTGTGCTTCGTGGTTACAATGACCTTTTCCGCAACAAGATAAGCCGAGTAGAAACCCACACCGAATTGACCAATCATGCTCACATCCGCTCCGGCCTGCAACGCCTCCATGAATTCCTTGGTCCCCGACCTCGCAATTGTCCCCAAGTTGTTAACCAAATCTATTACCAAAATGAGTCACGGATTAAGGTCAGATAAACCACCGAACAGCAAAACACATAGAGCAAAGTCCAAGCGGGAATGTTTCAAAGGCTTGATAGTTATTCACAGCTTATCGCCGAAAACGAAATAGTGGGAGCATCTCTGATTACCTGCTTTGGTCATACCGATGCCGCTGTCAATGATAGAGAGGGTCTTGTTGACCTTGTCAGGGACGATCCTAATGAAGAGCTCCGGTTGAGCATCTAGCTTGCTCTTGTCCGTGAGACTCTCGAATCGGATCTTATCCAAAGCCTAGAACCAAAAAAGAAGAATCAAGTCTCAAATTAAAAAGGCCGATAATAATTAAAAGAAAAAACTCGGCGTAATTAACACTAACGAAACTAACAAGCCAAAACAGAGGGAGGGAAAGAAGAAGAGAGAGAAGTACATCAGAGGAATTGCTGACAATCTCGCGAAGGAAAATCTCCTTGTTGCTGTAAAAGGTGTTGATGATCAAGCTCAAGAGCTGGTTGATCTCAGCCTGAAAAGCGAAGGTCTCGGCATCAGCCATCTGCACGTCCGCCATTCACACCAAATGCTTCGAGAGGAAGAAGTAAAGGAAATCGAAAAGAAGCTAGAGAAAGATGCTAAAGAGAGAGTATCAGAGATTGCTTGGGAATTAGATTAGCGAGAGATGACGATGGAAATGCTCTTATATAAAGAATGCGAGAGACTTTTAGAGGCCCCAAAGCTGGAGGGTGAGGGTGGGGGAGGGGTCGTTCTGGATTCTTCTACGGCTCTCTCGACTTACCCATTTTTTTTAAAAAATAGGAGTTTTTAAGCGGTAATGACAAATGTAAAGGGGCAGATTTGAGGAGGTGAAACGAGGTCCTTTATTTACCCAATCGAGAAAGTTCTGTCCAGTTGTGAAGTCTCGAATGTTCGTTCTGCGACTCAGTCGGTCCGAGTTGGCCGATTCATGCAGCTGCAGGACACGTGTTAGCCCTTTGCACGGGTTGGTTGACCTTGTTTCTCGGTCGGGATAATAAAAGGCTTCGCATCATACATTATATTTAATTTTTAATATTTAATATTTTTATTTTTTAAAATTAATTGATTTTTTTCTGTTCATCATCTATATATTATATATTTAATAAGAGAAAAAAAATAAAATAAAGATAGGGAGTAGAATTGAAAAATAAAGTTTTTATTAATTTTGAGATGCACGGTCCTTTGATAAAAAAATTTTGAACAAATATTCTTAAAAATCATTTCAAATAATTAAAAATAAAAATTCCTTCAATCGAATACTTCCTAAAAATTGTTTACATTGAAGATTCAGAATTTAGATTGAAGAGAAGAATGGCATTAAAACCAAAACTCTTATTACTTAAAAGTGAATCAATAAGCATTATTTACTTAATTTAATTTACAGATAATAGAATAGCATATGATTAGCTTAATTACACTGGAGCGAGATACAAGTATGATACATTCGTTCACTCATCAGTACGTATAATTTTGTTCACAAATATTTATACATGTAATTTGATAATCTAAAATTTCATTGTTATTATTATTATTATTTTTTTTGAAAATGAGATGAAGAATATTTTTTCTAAGATGTGACTTGCCTCATTTGCCTCTTGCTTGGTATGGACAATAGACCGATCTGCAAAAGCATCTAACATCTGCCTTGCATCCTCAGTCAATAAGCTTCCATAACTCCAATAAAATTTCGATTCTTTTGAGAGGTTTACCACCTGCAAAGCATCACCCTTAATGATGAACTTTGTAACACTCACTTCCTTGCAGAAAAGAACACCAAGTATCATAGTATAGGCTTCACCATTAAAATGATTTGCTACCAGGTTTCTTCTAGCTTGAAGGGTACCAATGACTTGGCCAATACAGTCTCTCAGAATTGCACCAACACCAACCAATCCCTCTGCTACATGATAGCTACATTCCAATTCAACTTCTAGGCCCCTTTAGGAGGTCTCACCCAAGAAGCAGAGTTAGGAGTGTCATTGACCCTGTTTAAGCTTAGAGGTTGGGTAATCTATAAATTGCTATAAAATTCTAGTTCCCTTCTGGCTAAATTGAGGAGTAGGTTGGGATGCATGAATTCTTTACCATGAATAAAATCATTCCTTCTACACCATAGTAGTTGAGCAATCAAGGCCACCTCCATAAGTTAATCCTACTGCAAGTTGTTAACTAGAAAGCCCCAAATACCTTGAAAAGAAGAGAATTTGAGGCTCATTTTTTGAATCTTCCTACACCCTTGGCCCCATTCATCTTTAGCAGCTTCACAGCCCTATAATACATGCCCTGAAGTTTCTATCTCAAGCTGACAAATAGGGTAGTTGTTGTCCTCTAAAACTTTCTTCTTAACCAAGTTGGAGTGCTTCAATACAAGCTCTCCACACAAACATCCACACAGCATTAGGAGCATGAAGTTTCCAAATAGTCTTCCAAACCTCAGTTTGCAATCTGTCATGAAAAGGACCTACTTCAGATCTAGATAGAATTTCTCTATGGAGATGGTAGGCACTCCTCACTAAGAATATACCATTGCTTGTACATCTCCAATCCAACTGATCTTCTCTCCCATCAAGGCTGATAGGGATAGACTTGATAAGCTTAACTTCTTGAGGTGAAAACAGGTTGGTCAGTAAAGTATCCTTCCACCTTCTCAAGTCAAGGTCAACGAGATCAACCACAAGAACATGTTCTTCATACTCATCCCTAATAAACTGAATTCTATAGGTAAGAGGGTTACGTATCCACTTGTGCCCCCAAATACTTACTTGTTTACCATTACCAATCCTCTAAATTAGACATTCATTCAGTAGTTGTAAGCCACTTATGATACTCCTCCAGGTGTAAGAAGCTCTATACCCCAGGTTGGCCTTCATGAGGGTTCCAAATATTTTTGTTTGAGGATCTGAGCAGTGAGGGAATTTGGGTTTTGAAGCATACACCAACTTTGTTTAGCTAGGATGGTAAGGTTAAAGCTCCTAAAAGTCTTTGAATCTCAATCCACCTTTATCCTTTGCTTGACTTAACTTATCCCACTTAATCCATTGTATTTTCAAATGATCTTCATTATAGCCCCCACCAAAACTTCTTTAACAATTTATTGAGCCTTTGAGAGATAGAAAGAGGAAGGAGAAAAATGCCCATAGTGTATGTTGGGATAGCTTGGAGGACAACCTTGAGGAGAACTTTTTTCCCTGCAGCCGAGAGGCACTTAGTTTTCTAGTGGGTGATCCGAGCCCAAGTTTTGTCAATGAGGGAATGAAAAGCAACAGTTTTTGCCCTACCTATCACAGTAGGTAATCCCAAATATTTCTCAAAAGAGCCAGATGATTTAATCCCAAAAATCCTCAAAATAGTTCTCTGAACATCAGTGGGGGTATTCCTGCTAAAGAAGATTGAAATCTTTTCTTTATTAAGCACCTGACCAAATCTCCAATATTTGTAAGACCCTACTCCATTCCAAAGAATTAGCTTTGTGGAACAAAAGGATGTTATTTGTAAAGAAAAGATGATTGATGCGACTTGGGCCAGTTCAAAGAGGTACATTGGAGATGCTCCCTCTTCCGCTAACTTGCTTCAATAGACAAGTTAGTACTTCAGCACATATGATAAACAAATAATAGGAAGGAGGATCTCATTGTCTAATACCTCTGGTTGGTGTGAAGGATGATCTTACCTCTCCATTCAGTAAGATGGAATAAGATATAGAACTAATGCAATTCATAACTAGAGAAATCTACCTGTTATCAAATCCCAACCTCTCTATTACTGATCTAAGAAAATTTCACTCCACTAGATCATAAGTTTTACTCATGTCAAGCTTGAGTGCCATGTAACCAGTTTGGCCCTGATGGACTTGAAATAATGTATAAAATAAGCATGAAACTTGGAAATTTTGGTTTAAAAATACATTATACTTGCTTATTTTATACATTATAACAAGTTAATGGTTGTTACATAGCTAAAGGAAAATAAAGTGTTTAATGAACCATTGCACACTCGAGCACCATAGTCCACACACTTACACATTGGAAGGAAATAGACTTCAGCGCACACGTTTCTCTCCTCCTGGAGCTAATCCACCTCATGTGTTCTTGCAACCCTAGCTTCTAGAGGATCCATGCACCGCACAAAATAGGAGGGAGTAACCAACTCCGATGGATGGAGAGAGGAGAATCTATGGGGAGCACAGCAGAGGACTCGGGAGAGGAAGATAAGAAGACAGCAGCGGATGGAGATAAGGGATAAAAAAAAAAATAGAGAAAAGAATTAAAAAGAGAGAGAACAGTTTTTTTTAGGAGGGATCCTTTGGTTTCCTTACTACTTTTATGTTTTATCTTGATTTCAATTTCAAATGCTACTGTTTTCGATTTTCGGTTATGTTTACTACACCATGAGTGAGTAAACTTTAAAACTTAAGCCTGGGAATCCTTTGAATAATTGGGGTTTCATTGGGGTTTTCAATTTCATTTGAGATGAACTCTTGTGGATTTTGTATCATATTTTTGATGCCATTGTTAGGGTTTCTCACCAACTCCTGGTTCATCGTTGATTAAAAGGCACGGTGAACACTTGGGGTGTGTGGAATCTTAACTCTGAGTAAGCACATTGAGGGTTGGATCGATGTGAATTAGACAATGGTTATTTAGAGAATTATCTTGTGAATGCATGCATCATATACATCATCCAGACACTTTACTCTTGGTAGAAATGGTGTTTGAAGGATTTAATGAAATCCCTAACTCCCTTTGAACTCAATCTGTTAAAGGGAAGTGGCTTCGGTGTTCGAAAAAATTCCTCTTAGAAAACAATAACATTTGGTTTTGCATTTGTTTCACTCAAAGCAAACTCCCAGTTTTCTTCAATTTGTTGGCATACACTCATCCGAATTAAACATACTTGACAAAGGATTCAATTCTTTGGAAAAAAAAAATCCAACTCACTTGATTCATTTGTCTCAAGAACTTTGTGCAATCTGGTTCAAAACCATTGCCAAAGTTCTATTGCTCCGTGTGTTTTTCTTTAATCTGAGTTTTCTTCAATAAATAAAATAATTTCTCATCTCATTACAAGAACACCACAGTTTTGATTCACAAAATGTCTTAGTCCCTGGGAATTCGGCCTTAAGGTTCTCACTATACAATAACTGTATGTCTTCTACACTTGGGAGGCACTTTAATTAGACAGACAATGTGACGCCCCCAAATTCCGCTTGGGATTGAACGGACATTTGAAGCGTCGAGACATGCAACACAAGGTTACCTGCCCCCGTTCATGACATATAAGATGCAATGTTCCTAACATGCATCTAGCATAATGCAATATTCGCAGCGGATAATCTTTTTCTTTAGCAATACTATGCACCAAACTAAATATATCCCAAATACTTGAAACATAATTCATACATAAAGGCATACTAAAAAGCCGTGATCATCACACTAGTCCAAAATGGTTGTGATCAAAAGAATACTTGAGATACAACTCCAAAAGTACAAGTATTAACCTAAGTTAAATACTATACCATCATCAACATCGCACCGTGGCCTAGTCGACCGTATTCAGTTGGTCAGATTCCAATTCTCCTTTGGGTCCTGTAACAAGATCTACCATTCGGGGGAATGGTAGTTGGGACTACCACAGTGAGATTTGATTACAAATCTCAGTAAGTTAACATAAAACTCACACACAGGTTAAAAATGCATGCATGGCAGTAAAAGCATAAATGCATAATTATAGTCATACATAAACATAGTATAACTTGACATATAGCATGACTTAACCAGAACTTAAGCGTGAACTGAACTTGACTTAACATGGCATGAACTTAAGCTTAAAACATAACATGAACAAACAACATAACATGAACGTGAAACATAACATGGACTTGAAATATAGCATGAACGTAAACCTGCATAACATAAATAAGAACTTGAAAATAACATAAACTTGAACATAACATGTACGTGAGTATAACATAACATGGACTTGATCTAAAACTTGACTTATCATGTATTTGATCTGAAACTGGACTTAACATAAACTTGGAATCTTATTCAATTGTCTTGATTAATAACGTGCGTTAATACGTACTCCACAGTTGTTGTGGCCCCACGTATTCAAGTAACATAAAACATAATACGTACTCCACAGTTGTTGTGGCCCCACGTATTCTACATGTCACAATTGCTGTGTCTCATGTAGTGTATGCTCCACAGTTGTTGTGGCCCCATACTTCATGCTCCACAGTTGTTGTGGCCCCATGAATACACATAACATAAAATATAATACGTACTCCACAGTTGTTGTGGCCCCACGTATTCTACATGTCACAATTGCTGTGTCTCATGTAGTGTATGCTCCACAGTTGTTGTGGCCCCATACTTCATGTAACATAAAATATAATACGTACTCCACAGTTGTTGTGGCCCCACGCATTATAAGTAACATAAATATAATACGTACTCCACAGTTGTTGTGGCCCCACGCATTATAAGTAACATAAAATATAATACGTACTCCACAGTTGTTGTGGCCCCACGCATTATAAGTAACATAAAATATAATACGTACTCCACAGTTGTTGTGGCCCCACGCATTATAAGTAACATAAAATATAATACGTACTCCACAGTTGTTGTGGCCCCACGCATTATACGTAACATAAAATATAATACGTACTCCACAGTTGTTGTGGCCCCACGTATTATACGTAACATAACATGTCTTATCTTTCTTAATGCATGAGATATTATTTAATATCATATACTTTTCTAACATGGCGTATGCTTGTAAATGGCACAATATGATTTAATCATAAACATTTAATGGCATACATGTATCATATGGCATACTTAACATGGCATACTTATAACATACAACATTGTATGACAGAAAAGATTGTGTAACAGATAAATATTCATGAGAGATTAAATCATACTTAACAGATAAACATGTAATGACATAGCATGACATGGCATATACGATAACATACATACATAAATTGTAGTTCCCTTACCCATCACACATACACAATAAACTGATAGTAAGTTAGAGGCTAACTTACCTCGATCGTCGCGTTCTATGAGAATAGAGTGCGAAACACGAGGAACTGCACAACAGCTGGAAGAGGAACACTCAAGTCCTTAAGATTTTCACTTCTGAACTCAATTGTCATATTATGAGCACTTGCAACACCACGGCAACGTGAGGTTTCACTATACCCAGAAGAGATAATTTGACTTCAGAAAGCCTTTGCACTAAAACAAGTTCATTAAAATTATCAATAATAACCAAACAAACAATTCCTTTCTCAATCCATATACTCTTAGCCATAGTCAACCACAAGATGACACCAGTCACCCCGGACTATAATCCATAACACCACTGCTTCGGGACTGTAACAGCCCGCTAAAATTATCAGTTTTGGATTATTTCCCGACAGCAATCACATCTCTCTTGTCTTTACCCTCATCTGGAATCACGCGTATAGTTTATCTTTTCCGTAAATCACGTATTTTGTTCTTCACCGACAGCTGTAAAATCATGAGTCTTCCAAGACCACGCCTAGCCTTTCTCAAGCCCAAACTACCACTTTATGTGGTGGACAGCCACCGTACGCCGCCACGTACGTTCCTCCGACGCATGTTCGTGACGAACAACGAGCGACGCACGGGTTATCCCGTCGATGGTATAACCTTCTATCTCTAGTTATTTTACGTTTAAAATATAGTTGGTTGGTTTGTGGATTGTGTAGTTGTATTTGTGGAATTCGTTGCGTAGTTGTGAAGCGAAGTGTGGTTGTGAAGTGTTGGTTTGATTGTGTATTTTGTGGACTGTGCTGTGAAGTATAGGCGTGAGATGGATGCCGTAGATGTGATACGGCGGGTTGTGTGAAGAGAATACGCGTGTAGCGTATTCTGTGTAATGCAGCGACGCGCCGCGCGACGTGCACTGTAGTGATGTGTGTCGTAGAAGGAAGGGAGTACGCATGTAGTGTACCCGTGTTGTATGGCGATGCATCGTGTGATGTGCATCGTGTTGATGAGAGTTGTAGCGAAGGAAGTACGCGTAGCGCGTACTCCGTGTCGCGTAGCGATGCACCGTGAGACGTGTATCGCAGTGTTGGGTTTTGTAGTGTGAATGGAAGAGAGTTCACGTGAGTGTACTCTGTACTAGGTCGTGATACACCGGATGGCGTGTCACGAAGGGTTGGATGGCGTAGCAGAGAAGTGTGGAGCGTATGGTGTAGTGTTGGGAAACTGTATGACAGTGTCCCGAAACAGTGATGATATGGATTATAGTCCGGGGTGACTGATGTCATCTTGTGGTTGACTATGGCTAAGAGTATATGGATTGAGAAAGGAATTGTTTGTTTGGTTATTATTGATAATTTTAATGAACTTGTTTTAGTGCAAAGGCTTTCTGAAGTCAAATTATCTCTTCTGAGTATAGTGAAACCTCAAGTTGCCGTGGTGTTGCAAGTGCTCATAATATGACAATTGAGTTCAGAAGTGAAAATCTTAAGGACTTGAGTGTTCCTCTTCCAGCTGTTGTGCAGTTCCTCGTGTTTCGCGCCCTTTTCTCATAGAACGCGACGATCGAGGTAAGTTAGCCTCTAACTTACTATCAGTTTATTGTGTATGTGTGATGGGTAAGGGAACTACAATTTATGTATGTATGTTATCGTATATGCCATGTCATGATATGTCATTATATGTTCATCTGTTACGTATGATTTAATATCTCATGAATAATTATCTGTTACATAATCTTTTCTGTCATACAATTATGTATGTTATAAGTATGCCATGAAATGTTATGATTAAATCATATGGTGCCATTTACAAGTATACGCCATGTTAGAAAAGTATATGATATTAATTAATATCTCATGCATTAAGAAAGATAAGATATGTTATGTTACGTATAATACGTGGGGCCACAACAACTGTGGAGTACGTATTATATTTATGTTACTTATAATGCGTGGGGCCACAACAACTGTGGAGTACGTATTATATTTATGTTACTTATAATGCGTGGGGCCACAACAACTGTGGAGTACGTATTATATTTATGTTACTTATAATGCGTGGGGCCACAACAACTGTGGAGTACGTATTATATTTTATGTTACATGAAGTATGGGGCCACAACAACTGTGGAGCATACACTACATGAGACACAGCAATTGTGACATGTAGAATACGTGGGGCCACAACAACTGTGGAGTACGTATTATATTTTATGTTATGTGATTCATGGGGCCACAACAACTGTGGAGCATGAAGTATGGGGCCACAACAACTGTGGAGCATACACTACATGAGACACAGCAATTGTGACATGTAGAATACGTGGGGCCACAACAACTGTGGAGTACGTATTATGTTTTATGTTACTTGAATACGTGGGGCCACAACAACTGTGGAGTACGTATTAATGCACGTTATTAATCAAGACAATTAAATAAGATTCCAAGTTTATGTTAAGTCAAGTTTCAGATCAAGTTCATGTTATGTTATGCTCACGTACATGTTATGTTCATGTTCATGTTATGTTCCAAGTTCATGTTCACATCATGTTATGTTCACGTTTATGATACGTTCAAGCTCACGTTCATGTTATGTTATGTTCATGTCCATGTTATGTTTCACGTTCATGTTATGTTGATTGTTCATGTTATGTTTTAAGCTTAAGTTCATGCCATGTTAAGTCAAGTTCAGTTCACGCTTAAGTTCTGGTTAAGTCATGCTATATGTCAAGTTATACTATGTTTATGTATGACTATAATTATCATTTATGCTTTTACTGCCATGCATGCATTTTTAACCTGTGTTAGTTTTATGTTAACTTACTGAGATTTGTAATCAAATCTCACTGTGGTAGTCCCAACTACCATTCCCCCCGAATGGTAGATCTTGTTACAGGACCCGAAGGAGAATTGGAATCTGACCAACTGAATACGTCGACTAGGCCACGGTGCGATGTTGATGATGGTATAGTATTTAACTTAGGTTAATACTTAACTTTTGGAGTTGTATCTCAAGTATTCTTTTGATCACAACCATTTTGACTAGTGTGGTGATCACGGCTTTTTAGTATGCCTTTATGTATGAAATATGTTTCAAGTATTTGGGATATTTTTAGTTTGGTGCATAGTATTGCTAAAGAAAAAAATTATCCGCTGCGAATATTGCATAATGCTAGATGCATGTTAGGAACATTGCATCTTATATGTCATGAACGGGGGCAGGTAACCTTGTGTTGCATGTCTCGACGCTTCAAATGTCCGTTCAATCCCAAGCGGAATTTGGGGGCGTCACAGGGTGGTATCAGAGCAATACGTCTCTGGGTTGTAAATCCACATGTCCTTAAGAAATGCACCAAATACTAGGCTTGAGATTTTAGTTTTCATTAGGCGTGAATTTCTTTGAGATCATGTGCTGAAAAGCGATATAGTGTTAGAGTTCACAAACACACTTGATCAGTTAGCAGATATTTTCGCAAAACCTTTACCAGAAGATAGATTATATATGATTAGAAGAGAAATAGGTATGAAGCATGTTACGAATATCTCTTAAAGGATAAAACCAGAGTTCATAAATATAGAGAGATATTTTTTTTAATAAAATGCTTCTACATAAACTTGAGGTTCTTAGCCTCATGTTGGAGACGCTCACTCTCTTCATACAATATCATATCATCCCTATTCATGGGAGCTGGCAAGCGGAATGAAGAATCCAGTAGAGTTTTCAGCTGTTTATTCTGCTGCCGAAGGATTCCTTCCCTGGTGTGAGATTCTTGAACAATTCGTTGAAGTACAACAATTTGTTCCTTAAGCCTTTCAACCTCATGGTTTTTGGCTTGTACCCGCTGGGAAAAAGCAATTATAGAAGATGAGTAGCGAGTCCCAAGACTCACCAAGTCGTAGACAGCATCAGAGTCTGACTTATTAGCCATACTAGTATTTTCTTGCTGCAGCATGGCACCTATGGCAGCTGCAGAAAGGACAGGAGGTTGAGGTGCTGAATACCTCATGGATGGATCTAGGGAAATGTTAGAAGATTGAGCCATTGAGAAAAGAACTGAAAACTTAAAGCGAGAATGTTGAAGGAATACAGAGGAGTTAAGGAGATGAGAATAAGTTATGATGCAAATTGGATTAAGTTAAGACTGATTTTATAGAGATTGCAGAAAGAAGAAGACAAACTAGTTTCTCTTCAAATCTTATTTTAGTCAAAAGAAATACAAGATATGCTGGACACGCTTTGTCAAAAGTTTCTTACTAAGCCAGCTAGATTAACAGTAGTTTGTCCCTATTTCTCTAGAAAACGATGAACCTCTGCTGTTATCAGTTTCCCAACACTACACTATACGCTTCACACTTCTCTGCTACGCCATCCAATCCTTCGTGACACGCCATCCGGTGTATCACGACCTAGTACAGAGTACACTCACGTGAACTCTCTTCCATTCACACTACAAAACCCCTCACTGCGATACACGTCTCACGGTGCATCGCTACGCGACACGAAGTACGCGCTACGCGTACTTCCTTCGCTACAACACTCATCAACACGATGCACATCACACGATGCATCGCCATACAACACGGAGTACACTACATGCGTACTTCCTTCCTTCTACGACACACATCACTACAGCGCACGTCGCGCGGCGCGTCGCTGCATTACACAGAATACGCTACACGCGTATTCTCTTCACACAACCCGCCGTATCACATCTACGGCATCCATCTCACGCCCATACTTCACAACACAGTCCACAAAATACACAATCAAACTCAACACTTCACAACCACACTTCGCTTCACAAATACGCAACGAACTCCACAAATACAACTACACAATCCATAAACCAACCAACTAACTATTTTAAACGTAAAATAACTAGAGATAGAAGGTTATACCATCGACGGGATAACCCGTGCGTCGCTCGTTGTTCGTCACGAACATGCGTCGGAGGAACGTACGTGGCGGTAACACCGCGCACGGTGGCTGTCCACCACATAAAGTGGTAGTTTGGAACCGAGAAAAGCTAAGCGTGGCCTTGGAAGGCTCATGGTCGCCTTGTGATGGTCAAAGGTGGCGGAACACGGCGACATCACGCTGTGAACAGTAAATCCGAACGGTGAGCGGAAACGCGAGGTAGCGAAAATTCATAGAACTTCATGGCAAGCTAGGGATAGGTAGATGAACATGTGGTGGAGCTGTGGTAGCGAGGTGGTGGTCGGACGGTGGCTAACGGCGGCGGATCGGCCGTTTGAAACCATTTTTGGCCTTGGAGAGTGTAGGAGAGTGAGAGCTCTACGAAACTCCGTTGGCCATGAAATTTCTTGGGGAGGTTCATGAGGATGAGAGGAACAAGATGGTGGTGGTGAAACACCACGGGTGGCCGTGTACGGCGGCGCACGGTGGTGAAACCGAACGGTTGTTTTTAAGAAACCCATATGAGAAAAGTGAGAGTTTGGGAAAAAGAAAACATGGGGAGGAAGCCCTTGATGAGGTGAGTCCAATGGTGGTGCTTGGTGGTTGATTTGGCCGTGTATGGTGGTCCAAAAATGTGAAAAACCCCTAGAGACCCATATCTTTGAAGGGAGAAAGAGAGAGAATGAGAGGTCGGTTTAGTACACCACCGGCGTGGTTGTGCTCGCCGGAGGGAGAGGATGAGGCCGGAGTGGGAGGTGGGGTCCGGCGGCCGGAGGTGGCGCCGGCTGGGACCTTGAAACCGAACGGCCATGGTGGCTTCCTTCATTCCGTCGACCAAGAGAGAGAGAGGGAGAGAAAAAAGAAAATAAAAAGAAAAAGAGAAAAAGTGAAAAGAAAAAAGGTAGGGCCAGAGTATATCGCTTCAATTCTACATTTCGGGATCCTCAAATAAACCAACAGTGAGTTAAAACACTGATTAAAAACGCTTAAATGTTTTATTTTAAATAAAATACTTTAAATAAAACACTACGATGAATTAAGGTAGAATATTATTTTATAAACTAAAATTTATAAAATAATATTTCCTCATCATTATATAAAAATGATAAAGTACCGTTAATTAATCAAAGTGCATAAAACACTTAAATTTAAATAAGAATTTTCAACGTAAAATTAAACCTCTTAATATCTTAAAACAATTAAAATATTTAATCTAAATAAATATCCTCAATTATAATATTTTCAGAGCTCATTAAATTATTATAATTGTGCTACTTTAAAAACAAGCTTATCTAATACTTTGAAATTCGATGGATAAGATCCGGGAAAACGCCATCGAGGTACAACGCTTAGGATAAAACTGTTCATGATTTTACAGCTGTCGGTGAAGAACAAATTACGTGATTTACGGAAAAGATAATCTATACGCGTGATTCCAGATGAGGGTAAAGACGAGAGAGATTGTGACTGTTGTCGGGAAAAAAACCAAAACGGATTGTCTTGCCGTCTACTATGCGTGAAAAGAAAAGAGAAGGGTGAGAAGATAAGACTAAATTTTAGCGGGCTGTTACAGACAAGCCCTATATCCGAGAGTTCATTGAGTGGAGAGTTTCATATGCTCCAAAAATATTGTCTACGATGAGTCTTTCTGGGACAAAAGCACTCTTATTTGATTCATAGAAATAATTTCAGGAAGAACAAATTTAAGTCTATTGGCTAGCACCTTAGTAACAATCTTATAGCTTACATTATACAAACTTCTTGGCCTGAAATCAGATCCTCTCTTAAGCCCCTTCACTTTGGGTATAAGTGTAATAAAAGTATCATTAACACTTTTAAAGAGCCTCCCTGATTAAGAATGTTAAGAGCAAACTTACAAGTCTCCTTGCCAATGTTATCCCAATTAACCTTGTAGAAATGAGTTGGAATTTGATCAGAGCTGGGGGATTCAAGAGAGTCATTTGGAAAACAACATATTTGACTTCATTTTTTGTAAATCTAAGAAGCAATATGAAATTCATATTTGCAGTGACTTTAGGTTCCATACCGTGGAGGAATACATTGAAGCCAGATGGATTAGAAGAGGAGAACAAATGAGAGTAAAACTCTAAGAAAACACTAGCTAATTGATCCACATCAAAAACCATATAGCCATTCTGATAAATAATTTGAGTGACAGTGGTTGTTTTCCTCCTATGGTTAGCTTGCATGTGATAGAATCAAGTATTTTTATCACCATGTTGTAACCAATGCTATTTAGCACGTTGCTTCCACTTTAACTCATTCTCAGCCAAAGATTGTTCTACTTCTATCTGGAGCTGTTGAATAGTATTTACACGGTCTCTAGTTCTAGCTCCTTGAAGGACTGCAATTCTATCAATTCTCCTTCTTATATTTGAAGACCCTTCCATTTTCTTTCCTGAGATCCACTTCTTTAGAGCCATAGAGCAATTGGACAACTTATTTATGATAATTGAACCAGCATTATCCTCACTTGTGGTTTTGGACCATGTTGTTTGAATTGTATTAGAACAGTCTTCTCTTAGAGCCCAGGTAGCTTTATATCTAAAAATGGACTGAGTCCTTTTGCATCCCATATGGGTACTGGCCAGTTGAATGTTGAGTGAGGAATGATAAGATTTTAGAGTAGGTAACACATGGCATATAGCATTAGGAACAGGTTCTTCCACTCTGAATTTGCTAAAGCTCTATCAATTCTTTTCTTGGTAAAACCCTTGCCTCTTCTGTTATTAGACCAAGTGAACTTTTGGCCTTTAGTAGTTATAGAGTTTAGAAAGCAGATATTAATAACATCTTGAAAAACCTCCATTTGCTTGTAGGGTCTGGCCACAGCCCCACCTTCTCATTTTGGCTAGTGATTTAATTGAAATCACCCATGTAGATCCATGGTGTAGAAGAGGTAGGTTGTAGGGACTTGAGTGGATTCCAACTTCTGTTCCTCTTTGAAGGGACTGGATGGCCATAAAAACCAGTGAACATCCAAGGAGGGCCACTACCATTTTCTTTGATTATGACATTGATGTGCCATCGTGAAAAATTAATAAGCTGCACATTAAAATTATTACTCCAAAGTAAAGTCAAGCCCCCACTACTACCTTTACTATCAACAACCAAACAACTATCATATTTCAGGTAACTCCTAATGATTTCAATCCGAGCCTTGAACACTTGGTTTTCATAAGGAACGCCAGGTCGGGACACTTCTCCTTTGTCAAAAGATTAAGGATTCTAACTATTTGATGGTTTTCAATCTCTCGGCAGTTCCAGTTAAGGAGATTCATTGGAATTGGTAGGACTGGTGTCCAGCCTTCGGCATTGGAATTAGAATGCTAATCCTTCGAGAGCAACGAGAATTTACCTCTTTTCTAAGTCGACATCTCATCCACTAGCTTCCTCTTCACAATACTCCCACCCAAAGAACTCGGTGGAATAGTTCCTATAGGGACTTCATACCTAGTGGTGAGCTTCTCAATATCCAAGAGTTGTTTGTTTCGTGCCCTTCTTTTTCCATTTCCTGGAGTGGATTGATGTTGAAACAATCTTATCAACCTCATTATTCACATGGTACTTTCCTATTACCATCCTTGAAGAATTTGAATCACTAAGTAGAAAGCCCCTGCTTATGGGTTTCCCATAATATCCACACTTGGACCAAGAGAAGGGAGGGAATGCATGCCTAGTTCTTTAACAACTACATTGAAATCAATTGCACCCACGAAATCTTCCCCTAATTTGCCTCCTTGGTTTAACATGGGATCCTCAGAATCCTTAGATAGTGTGTGATACCCCGTATTTACGTGTATTTTAATGAAATAATTACTTCATTTATTTTATTATTGGTCATCTTATTTTAAAATTTATATGAGTTCTGTTATATTATTTTATGATATTTTAAGTTGTGAGATTTATATTAATGTATCTTTCTTGTTATTAATTATTGTTTATTATTTAAATTGCTCTTTATTTTAAATTATTTTATTGTTGGATTTAATATTTTATTTTATTTAGTTACTGTGTTTTTAATTTAAGTTATCATTTTAAAACTTTTTCGTTGGATCAGTTTTGAGACCCAAAATGAAAATGCTGGATCTTATTTCTTTCCATTCATTTTTTCTTTCTTTTCCCCCTCCTCTTTCTTTTTCCGTCTCTTCTCCCTCTCCCCTACACCCGACGGCACCCTCTTCTCCCTTTCACCCGATTGCCTCTTCCAGCCCGCGAAGCTGCCGTGGTCTATCGCCGGCCATCACTAGTGGTCGCTTCCCCTCATCAGCAACCACCTTTCATGGACTCAACCACTGCAGCCCTCATTCCATTTTTCTTCCTGAAATGCCCCTCCCTTCACTCTATTTCTCTCCCACTGTAGCCTAGCATAGCCGCAAGTAGCCACCCAAGTCTTGCTGAACCACCACCGACCCCCCAGCAGTTGAGCCCAAGCCGTGGCAGCCCCACGCGTAGCCTCCTCCCTCTTTCCTGAAATGGGTCTTCTCCTCTACGCGGCTTAACCATCACATGGCCTTAGTGCCACCGTCCATTGGTCCTAGCCCCACCGAGCACCACCACCTTGACCACCCCTTCCTCCTAGCCCATCTCCCTCCCACGTCCCCTCACTCTCTCATAGGTTTTCTCTCTCCCACACAACTAGATCTGCTGTGCACCGCCACCCACGGCTCCAATCTGCCACCACCTGCCTCTAAGCACCTCCCTTAGCTCCTTCATGCCCCTCAATAGCTAGCCAAGCTTCTACTTTGAAATTCTCAGATGTGAGATCCACGGCCACTCCTTGTAAAACATTACTCCACCTCTACTCCACCTCTTTTAGTGTCGCCTTGATCTTCAAGAGTTTCATTTCGTTGTTGTAAATAATTTTTTAAAGAACTTTTGAGATTTAAATATATTTTTACGCTAATACTTTTTTTGCAGTCTATTAGTTATACCGGACCTTGAGTCTGAGGAGTATGGGGGTCTGGTTGGATTGGAGGATGAGACTGTTTGTGCAAATTGGTGTATGTTCGATGTTTTTGTGATGTGTTTGGTATCATGATACTCATTACATAATTTCATGCATGTTCATGTGTTGTAATTGAAAACTCGGTTTTCATGTGATAATAGATTTTTGGGTGCGTGCGTATTACGAACCCAAGTCAAGATGAGATATTATCTCGGTGGAGCTCATTTAGTCACTTGGGAGTGTAATATATTGAGCGACGTCCCCTGGGTTGTCCCTGGGTGACAACATGATCGGACAGGATGCTAACACTCTCGTGCCGACTCTGTGGCCCCTTTACTGGTGGGGGCTAGAGGATGCTTAGCCACGAACTCGCTGGGCACAGAACTGGGCATTGTTTGTTATGAAGTCATACACACAGCCGTTACTCATTGTGTGATGAAGGGAGTTAGGGTGTGCGGGGATCCCTAGGAGAGATCAAGGTGCATACGGGATAATTTGGATAATATGTCATTTTCTAGAAAAATGACGGTTTTGATACTCGAGCCATTTTTTGGAAAAATGACAGTTGTTTATTTAATGGACTTTTTTTTTGGACCATATGAGATTTTGGCGTGCGTTGAAAAATAATCATTATGGGAAAATGATGGTTTCGAGCTCATGCATATTTCGGCATGTGCATGCATTCATATTGGTTGTTTAATGTATTTTTATCTCGTAGGTTGTTTGGTTGATTACTTACTAAGATTCGTATCTCACATGGTATTCGACACCATGCTGTTCCATTTTATGGTACCGCAAATTTAGATGCAGATGATCATGCAGAGCTTGAGGCTTTGGCTCCACTAGATGAGTGACCTGGGGTTGTTTTCTCGTGTGTTGGGATTTGTTTCCCGCTTTTGGATCATGTATTTGGTTTTATTATGTTTTTACTGATTAATTGTAATATCTGTTGAAACGTTTTTATTTATGTAAATTTGCATTTAAAATTATGGTATTTAGTCAACTTATTTAATTTATCCGCTAGGTTTTTTGTTGTACATTTTTTGCATATACACACATTTGACACTTATTGTTGGGATACGTGACCTGTGTTGTCATTATCCTGACATCATGATTTTCGTGTTTCCATACGTGAGAGTGTGGGCGTCACATAGTGCCTCAAAAGGAGGCCTTGTTTCTATACCTAACCTTTGACCCATAATTCCCTCATTTTTCTGTAAAAGGAAATTTGCTTGATCTACTCTCGGTATCTTAAAATGTCCTTGAGATTCTGCCACCTCTTCATGATGATTCGAATGCTTTCCATTTGCGTTCTTCAATCTCTTCACGTCACCATCTTCAACCTTGTATGCTGAGGAATAGCCATTCGAATTTGAAGCACCACCCTTAACACCTTGTACATCCTTGGCTATGCTGAAATATTTTTAAAATAAGTAATTATATATTATATTTATTAATAATATTTTTGGGTTGATTTTGGAAGTTGTGAATTATTTTGGGAAGAGAGAAGTTATGGAAAGTTTATGAGGCTTATAGCATTTTGGGTCTAGATGTACACAGGAAGTCTTTGGGTATTGAGTCTTTCGGTTTAGCCCAAGGGGTTGGTTTTGAGCCATGCCTCCTTCAAAGGAGTGATTTTTGTTGATTTATGTTGAGAGTTTGTGCTCTACGTAGAGGTCGCACACCATCAAGGAGCTCATAGTTGGGGACCTCGGTCAAGCCATTACACACTAAGGGGTCTATCCTCTCCTTGTTGCTCCTTGATTGACTGAATGGATTCCTTTGTCTGGTCTTGATCACGTGTAGCCTAATATGCGAGCTAGGGTGAATGGAGGCTAGTGTTTAGTGGTGGGAATAATGGTGGTGTATGGGCTATAGTGATCTTGGGTATGGTGGTAATGGGGCACAACAAGGTCTCTCTTGGGTGTTAGGCGCCACTTGAGTTGTTTAGGGTTGGAAGATGGGTGAATGAGACTAGGGTTGGATGTGTGTTTTGGCAAATGGTCGTGATAGAATTCGGCTAGGGCTTAGGTGGATGGTGATCTCCTAAATTATTGGGATTGGAATTTGAATTTTGATTAGGAATGAGTTGGCCGAATATGGGGTTTGATTTGATTGATTTGGTTGGAGATGAGATTTGATTGAGTCAATTAAGGGATAATGACCAATCAAATAATATATGAAAAGATATGGTGGGGTTAATATGGGAAGTAGGGGTTCGGTCAAGCCAATTAGGCTATGGCTGAATGGCTCTATATGGTAAGTAGGGTTTTGATGGGTTGTCGGCTATGGAAAGTGGCTTGGGGCGTGCATGGTAAGATGTGGGGCTAGGGTTGGCCGAATAGTGTGTTTGGCAAAAGGGAAACTTCAAGAATCCTCAAGGAAAACTTATGAATATGCAAGAAAATGCATGAACACAAGAATAACTTTGAAGAACTCAATCACAAATGTGAGAAGCACAGTGACACTCCAATCAACCACACTTTACAACAATCACAAAGATAAACTCCAAAGAACAAAAGATAACTAATCAACTTTGATTTACGAATTGCATAAAGATTGAAAGGGAACCTCAAATGATAAATAAAGATAAATATAATCACACATATTCACGAATTGTAAGGTGTGATCCTTCTCCTTGGAGATTCACAATTACATCCCAAGAGGTCCAAGTGCTAAGCACCGAATAGATGATCCTAGGCACAATGGCCGGCCACAAGGCAAATGTTCAAAAGATGCCAATGAAATGATTAAGGGTCCTATTTATAGAACTTACAAATTGAAAACCCATAAAAGGTCTTTAGCAAATTATTAAAATAAATAAATAAATAAAATAAACATAATGGATAAAAGGCCCTATGATGGACGTGGCATGCAAGGCCTATGGTGGGTAAGGATGGTGCATGGCCCACGGTTGGGCTAGTCCTGGTCCGGTCCGATGGTTGGCTGCATGAGATGGTATGGTCTCATGCGTTGGTCTAGTGGTGGGTACGGCATGGCGCTGTGCGTGGCCTGCTGATGGTGGGCATGGCTCCAACCAGTGCCTTGCAGCCCCAGTGCCCAGATCATCAGTTTGGGCCATGCATGCCCATCGCCCAGGCTACCAGCCCGGGCCATGCAGGACCAGCGCCCAAGCCACCTGATTGGGCCGCACAGCAACAGCATGGCACCACCCTGTGCCCACTATCAGGCCTAGGCATGACACCATGCCATGCCCACCATCAGCGGGCCATGCACAGCGCCATGCCGTGCCCACCACTAGACTAACGTATGAGACCATGTCATGCCATGCAGCCAGCCATCGGACCGGATCATGACTAGCCCAGCCGTGGGCCATGCACCATCCTTGCCCACCATGGGCCTTGCATGCCCATCATAGGGCCTTTTATCTATTATGTTTATTTTATTTATTTGTTTTATTTATTTAATTTAATAATTTGCTAGAGGTGTGGTCCCGAGCAATCCTCTAGGGGTTTTGACACTCATGCGCGAAGCTCTGTAACGCATCAAGGGACACAATGCGTGGAAAAAATAAAATTCTCAAATTTCACTTGTTGAGGCTCGAACTTGGGCAAGCCGTTTGGAAAGGAACCAACGTGACCGTTGGACTGGGTCCAAACTTTCTGTCACTTGGCAATAGGTACAATAAATATACTTGTTCGTATAAGATTATAGAAAAATATTCACATCCTTTGGCCCTCTATAAATAGACCCATTGGCCTACGAATTTAAGATAGAAAAATAGAATTGACAAAATACATAAGGCAATTTTGAAATTCTCTCTCTCTCTCTCTTTCAAAAGTCTTTATTTCTTCAAAACTTGTTATTAGGATATGTTTATTCTGCAGAGAAAAGATTTTTAATTTCTTGGTTGAATAGTAAAATCTGAGGGTATTCGGGGTCTAATTTAGTGTATGCATAAGACAGTTAGGCAGACAAACAAACTTGTTCTGGACTTCATTATATCTAAGAGGCAAATTCGCTTGTAACCCGTGTGCATACCGTAATTGATGGGGGCTAATATTGTCTTAAAGAAAACGATATTTGTAACGCGCCTTGAAGCAAACTTTCTCTCACTATTTTTGTTTTGTAGCACCTTTTTGCACCAACAGGCCATCACCCTCTGGTTTGATGCACGTAACCATGCACCATATTGAGCCTCATTATTGCCATGCATGGATCTATTGTAACAGGTTCAGAGCAACCTGTTGCACCATGTTTAATAATGCTACAACTAAAACAAAAATATGGAAGTCTTTTATATAGGAAAGAAATCCAAACTTTATTGCCAGAAATCGAAAGAAGAATTCCTCTCATAAGGAGTTTGGTGATGCTAACAACAACTTTGACTAGCAAGCAAGGCCCCCAACCAATCCATTCATCATCAACATCAATCTTCACTACTTCACCAACCATGCTCCCTATCTTTTCACCAATGACTCTGGTCATTCCACTAAGAGGGATGTTATGAACCTGGATCCACATAGTTTCATTGTCGAAAACAATGTTCTTTGGTACAACGAGACTATCAAATTCATTGGGACATATCAAGTTACAATCAAACATCCATGATTGGCCTCTCCTCACCTTCTCCATATCATGGGCATTGTGAAACTCGATCAAGAAAAGGTTGTCCTCGAAACTTTTGAACTGTAACCTTCCCCTTAGTTTCCAAACCTTTAGCATTGTAGCCTTGAAAGCTTCTCTGCTTATTATTTTGTCCACCACAATAAGGCCAATCAGACAAAGCCTCCCACGTCTAGTCACCACTTCATCCACAGAAATATCAACCTGCACCTCTTTCTGTTCAGCCTCAGTCAATCTGAGGTTGCCCCACTTCTCCAGAATCTTCTCTGACATCTCAACCTCCTCTTCATTTTGAAACAAATTAGGAGACTACCTTGCCCACAACAAGAAAACCTCCTTAGCGCAGCTAGGAGATTCTCGGCTTTGTGTATTTTTCAAAGGTTAGTGGCCTGTTAAGAAAAACAGCGTGTGTCTGTCTCTGTTCTTTTTAATATTAATATATGTTGTCAAATTTCATTATTATTAAAAATTGAGATTTTTTAGCAATTTCTTTATTTTACATTTTAAGAACCAAAATCGATATATCCTACTTAGGGCTCATTTGGATTTAGATAGTGTTTCATCTCATCTCATCGTTACAATTTTTTTAAATTTCTACATAAAATATAATAAATGATTTAACTTTTTTAAATCTCAATTCAACGTTTTTAATTTTAGAATAATAATAATATTAAAAAATAATATTTTATTTAATTTTTAAATTTTATTTAAAACTATCTGATTTAATTTGACCTCACTGTCCGAGCCATGATTAAGAAAATAAAAAATAAAAAATTGTATAGCCATTGTCCGACGACTGGCATCAACTGCCAACAGAATAGTCAACCAACTTCAGCCACGATCCAATGTTACGATTCCATTCCCAATGAACAGCAACAATCCTCGATTACTTCATGGCGAGTGGATCTTTAATTCGCAAGAAAAAGAACTATAAACAGCGAACGAATCTCAACCCATCCCCTCCAATGGCCTCCCGCCCTAACCCTTCTTCATACTTCCAAAAGTCCTCTCTCCTTCTTTCCCTTGTCTTGATTCTCTCCGTTATTGTTCTACTGGGCATTTCGTCCAACGTTCGGAACAAATTCATCCGTGATGATTCCTTTCCCAAAATCTACACGATCGAGGTGGTCAACGAGTTTCCTCACGATCCTGATGCCTTCACTCAGGTACCTCCATGTTTCCGTAATGTAAGTTTCGTCGAGCATTCGAAGGGCGCTACTTCTTGTCCGCCGAGATGCTCAGCCCTAATTTTATTAAGGGAGAGTGGAAGCCTCTTCTTTCTTCCCTTTCTCATCATTTTTTGTCAGTCGGGTGATTATTTTTGTAGTAGCATGCCACATTATTCGGGATTGAGAGCCTCAAGCAGTATCTATTATCTAGATGAATCTATTTCCTTACAATAGTTTCTGTGGATTATTTTACTTGTATTTTTGCTTCCTATATGAAATGCCTAAATGTTAATTTGGGAAATTATTTTCTGTGCAGGCAAAAAGAGATAACAATGTGTATACCTTTTTGTTTTCAGGGGCTTCTTTATGCAGGAAATGGCACTATATTTGAGTCAACTGGTCTTCATGGAAAGGTGATTTCTGTTCCAGTTATAAACTGTATTTATTATGTCAGGTGTCCTCCTTCGTTTTATTCTGTGGTGTTTCTACTTTAGAAGATCAATTGAAGCACTCGGTAGACCTGATGATTCAAATGCATGGCTTAGCTCGAATTTATGAATTGTTCTTTAGGCTTTATGTTGCATTGAATTGATAAATCCTTGGCTGATATTCCATGTTTATCATAAAATGATATTCTGTTATCGATTGTTTGTGAGTGTGCACCTAGCAGGCCTTTTAGCAGGTAAACAAGATCCAAATTGTATTATCTATAATCATCTAAAACTTTTCCATTCAGACATTTTCTTTTCTTGAAAGTAAATTACATATCTTGAAAGATCCTTTGCTGTTATTTACCTCCTCACTGGACCTTTTATTTACTCATTGTTTCAGTCATCGATTCGGAAAGTAGCTCTTCAGACTGGGAAGGTACAAATCAATTTTCTGCTTCTTTCATGTCCTCTTTGGTTTGTATTAAATACCCGGTTCTTTTCATTTTCCATTATAACATGAATAATTATCACGTTAAAGGCAAATGGAATACTCTTTCAAAATAAATTGTGTTGGCCAGACCGATTGATTACTGTGGTAAGGACACAGATATGTTAATTTGAAAGTGGATCATAATATGCTGCATTACAGGTAGAAGATTTTATAGTTGCGATAAGATTACTGGTACTTTATTTAGTAACCGTACTAATCAGATTGCAACACTAAAGGGGAGATTTCAATTATCAATTCCTTGTATTTTGGTATCCACAGGTTGAGGCTATTCATAATATGGATGATTCTTACTTTGGGGAGGGTTTAACTCTTCTTGGTGAAAGGTTTGTAAGAGAAAGGAAAACTTATAGTTTCGTTTTTACTGTCTTGTTGGTTAAGCAAGTTCAGGTATTCTGTATTTCTTACTTGATTTTTATTCAGAGGTACTTTCATCTACAAAGTACCATCTAAGTTTCTAGCGAAATTTTCCTGTATACCTAATGACCACTGTGCTAAAGACCAGGGCAGCATTATCAAGGGTATAATAATTTGTTGCCAATCAGCCACTGTTACTCTGCTTGGCCCCCTAAATGCGTATGTTCTGATAATTTGGTGTGGTAGTACTGAGGGTCTTATCTTTATCTTTATTAGAGGCTCATGCACGTGTTGTTGCGGTGTTAGGAGTGTTCAGATTCATATTGTGTGATTATTGTGTATAATGTGCTAAACCCCTAGGGGTTGCCTCAAGCGGTAAAGCCCTTGGGCTTGGGGGTATGCTCCCCCTAGGTGTAAGGTTCTAATCTCCTTGAGTGCAAACAACCTCTAGGGGCCATCGGATTGGGAGATTTTTCCCTTGAATTACCCGAAGTGTACTTGTAGGAAACTCCTTGCTGAGGGCTTGTGCACCCCCAGGATTAGTCGAGACATTGTTCTGGACACCCGGTGCCAATAAAAAAAAAAAATTGTATAATGTGCTATGACAACTTGAAGTGCTGGTTCAGGCATTTCTTCGTATTTGAGCTTGCATATTAAGATAATTAAGTGCACCTGAGATGCTATATTATAATATAACCACTTGCCAACAAAGAAAAAAAAAAAACAAAGATGTGCACCTACACAGATGGACATGACCCACCCATCCGGGGAATACTACATTTTCATGCATGAGATTTACCATGTCTTCCTTATCTCATTGGTTGCCTCATTGACGGCATAACAAATGTGGATTTAAGTATGTTTGGATTGATTACATGGGAGAAGTCTATGATGGCAAAGCTTGGAGCAAATAAGTATGACTTATGCTCGTCAAGGACTTCCTGCCCTTGTGTGACATGTATTTTCTTTTTTTATCTTGTTGCGGGGCTCACATCTTACTGATAACTTGAGCAGGGTTAGTATTTCATATTTCTAAAATCTAAACAACTTGAGGAGGGTTTTGTATGTGCAAAAAATAATTGTTGTGCATGTTTAGTTAATTCAATTAACATATATGCCTTTCCTCCAAAATGTTGTTACCTTTGCCTCACCATTTACATTGTATATGTCCATGTAGTTTTTAAATTGTTGATTTATACATATTTTGTTCTTTCCACATTTGAAAGAGTAACGATTCTAATCTAGTAATTTTTATATTCCTGTATAGGCTGTTCCAAGTAACGTGGTTGAAGAATACTGGTTTCATATATGACCGAAATAATTTGAGCAAAGTTTGTGCTTCACCTCTTTTCCTCATGTAATTTTTTTTTTCTTCCTTATATTTGTTAGCAGGTGAAATAAATCACAGTAAAAACTAAAAGTTTTTTAAAACAAAAATGTTGAAGAAAACCTATGTAGAAATATACCCCTTCTAGACTCAAGATGTTTAGAGTTTGGCTGTCAACTTCATCTACATATTCCATCTCCTTCCCCCAACCCCACCAAAAAACAATTATGAATTTATTTAATTCTGAAGTTTTAAGGTGAAGCTGAAAGTTCTGATGATTTGTGATATGAGATTAGTGTAGTATATGTAGTTGTCAACCTATCAAAAAAAGTATATGTGGTTATCTACTTGTGTGTGTGGGTCATAGTTTTCTACTTGAAATTCCAACTGTCAAAATATGATTCTCAAGACACTGGTATTTGAAGATTAGCTCATAATGTTCAATTTTGGATGTGGCACACAACATGGGTATTGGGGATCAATGAAGACCTGATGGATAAGCAGTAGGGTTGGGAAATGTAGTGTGGCATCATCAATTTAGTTTCCATAAGAGTGACAAGTTTTGTGCTCTCTGGGAGCTAATGGAAATAAATTTGGTTGTTTCCAGGATGATTTAACAGTGATTCACAACTTACTATCTTGAAAAAAATTATGTCTTCTCTATGTTTCGATTTCATTCTGTGGTGACAGATATTTTATTGTTTATTGTTTAGAAATAGATTATACTATTAATTTTTTTTTATATATATAATCTTAGATCAAATATTGTTTTTTTTTTCTTTTAATGTTCTCTTATAAAAAAAAAATGTTCTCTTTGACTAAGTTTTTGGAGTGCCATCAATATGGATGGTCCAAATATGTGACAAGCTTCATGATTTTATGCTGAATGCAGTTTGAAAATTTTACGCATCAAATGCAAGATGGTTGGGGTTTGGCAACTGACGGAGAAGTCTTGTTTGGAACTGATGGGACTTCAACATTGTATCTGATCAACCCTCACACATTGAAAGGTTTATATTGCATACAATATGTTAATACAATTCCATTCCTTCTCCCAGAATAACAAACTCCCCCTTCCCCCTCCAAAATAACTAGTGGGTGCATTTTCTTTTGCAATTTATTTATTTATTTATCTGAGGTTGCGCCTGACATTACTCATGGTGCATCACATTGAGGAAATTTTGAGCTTCAAGTTGTGGCAATAAATTTTCACAGCCTTCAGTTTTCACCCCCCTTACTGCACTTTTCCATAATGTGGTCGTATATTTTTATTGAATTTTAAGTAGTTTAAACTTATGTTTGTTAGTACTTAATTGGATTTTAATTTCTTTTATGCAGTCATAAGAAAAGATATTGTTAAATATAATGGTGATGAAGTACACAACCTCAACGAACTGGAGTTTATTGACAGAGAAGTATGGGCCAATGTTTGGCAGGTATGTCCGTACACAAAATTGACCATGACCATTTTTTCATATGGCTTGGGGGCTTTATAGGAGTGGACATTGTTGTGCCTATTTAAGTGGGAATTAGCATATCCGTCTTCTTTGTTGCCTTGGTGGTACAGTTAGTTGCATACTTTGATGTTCATCATGGTCAAAGGTTCAAGGCTGGTAGATAAAAGGAGAAAAAGGTGGTTCTTTGCAGAGTACTTCTCATCCCAATGCCTTTATGGTCCATGATTTACATAATACCCTTGTTTTTTAGATAACAGTTGATTTGTGGCTTGAAATGGTTTTGTTTTCTTGGATTACCTGTTTAACTCTATATGCTTATGTGTAGACAGACTGCATTGCTAGAATCTCGCCTGAGGATGGTACTGTACTTGGATGGATTCTCCTTCAAAATTTAAGGTTTTTCTATGCATTTGGTTTACTTTCTATTAATTGGCTGACTCGAGAATTGTAATTAAGTTAAATTTTATGTTCCTGAAATTGTACTCAGTTTTCCTCTTTCTTCCCTTCTGTGCATTGCAGGGAAAAATTGGTAGCAGCTGGGAATTATGTAAGCATTTGAAAAAAAAAATGATCTATTTTTGTTAAAAAACGAATTACATTAGCTTTCATAGTACCCCTCATGTGATTCAATGTAGGCTGTTTTTGGTTTATAGTGAGAGGAAGAAACTGCCGAAAATGTCTTTCCTTTTATGTGTTTTCTCTGATTCCTCTTGTTCTTTCTTAAAACCCGATGTCATTTCAGAACTCATTGTATCTTTCAACTGCCTAACCTAATCGAGTTATTTGAAAATCTGCTGTCTCTCTAGGGTGTTGATGTTTTGAATGGCATAGCTTGGGATAGCGAGGAAAAGCGTGTTTTTGGTAAGCTCCAATATTTGACATTCCTTTTCTACATTCACCCTTTATCATCATTTGCATGTGTCCTGTATTATTATTATTATTATTGAAAATTTGATGTTTCATGACCAATTATATCCAGATTGCACATTTTTGAATGATTATGTTTCAAACTGGCTATTTATAGTCAGATTGCTGGTAGTAAGGGGAAAAGAGGGTTTTGGAACAGATAGTACGTTCTTCTAAATATCATTTTTTTTCCTGCTATTGATTAATACCACTTTTTTAAATTTATATTAATTTGTCTCATTGTAAACTCTTCAGCATCCAGTTGCTTTTCATTCTTTGCAATCTCTTAATGTGTGTATAGATATTAAGATAGACATGGTTTTGTTGTCGAGCACTTTCAAAGCAATATTGCTGCATCTGATTAGGGCTTGATTCCTAGCATGTCCTGGTATTATGGTTCTGAATTAATCACCCATCTGTATTTGTTATACATATATATATATATTTGTTTGGTTGCAGTAACTGGAAAACTTTGGCCAAAGCTTTATGAGATCAAGTTGCATCAAGCAAAGAAACGATTTAAAAGTGGAGTTATTGAGCAGCTGTGCTTGCGGATGCCATTCCATTTTGCAAAGCCATAATAGACAAGCGCACCTGTGAAGATCTTCCCATGCTACTTTGGGAGGCCGGGGGGATGCTCTTCTTAAAGAACCTGCAATTTTGAATTGATATAAAGGCATTCCTCTTATAAATTTGGTCAAACCACAGTTCATTGGGGGAACTATTGCTATGCTGTTGTAACTGAACGGTTCATATAGCAAGGATTTGGATCCGAGTTTTTGCCCAAATTCTAAGATTTAGAGTGGGAGAGAAATAGACATGCGAAATATATCTCGCAATATTTAATTTTGCTAGAGTTAATTTTTCAGGGAGCATTAAATATTGAAGACATGTTGTAGGACCTATATTGTGGGTGTATCTCTCTTATGGGAACTCTAGGGATCTAAAATCCATTCAGAAAAGAAACGACCTTGTATGGGAGGGCTAATGTTTGGACCAAGTTATAGATGTAGAGAGGGATGAATGGGTCTTTTTGAAACAAGTAACAAAGAAGAATTCAGATATTGAAAAAGAATTACATTAGTAGGGAGAGAGAAAAAGAATGAAAAAAAAGACATCGAGGCCTTTCTTCTTCTTCTACTTCTTTTTCTTTTTTATTTTATTTTATGTGTTTGTATTTGTGTGGTTGTTATAGGGTGGGGTGGCCCAATCGAGATCACCGTATGCAAATACCTGGGAATCGAGTTATGCCAGTACCATAAATTATTATAGCAAGGAAGAGAGGGTAATACAAGTTTTAACTTGAGTGTGAGGGTTTTCAGTCTCGCGAGTCTGAGTTAGAGTAAGGTTTTCAGTCCCCTTACTCGTGCAAGGTGGTTTGGTCTTCCCCGTTGGGAGCCTTGTCTTTTATCCTTCTCTTTTGCCTCTCTTCGAACGTTTCATATGGAGGAGGAAGATTTTGCCAAAAGGTGGGAAAGACTGAACTTGTCTTCGGTAGAAAGTGAAGTCCTCAAGGTCCATTCTGCTAGGTTAACAGAGGGTGCCACATGTAGTAAACATTGCATTGTTGGAGGAGTGTTGACTGAAAAAGGAATTAATAGTGAAGCTTTCAGAGTAACCATGTCGCAAATCTGGAGATTGGAGGGATGGGTGAAGTTCAAAGAATTAGGGAACTTTAAATTCCTAATTGAATTTTAGTTTCTTGGTGATAAAGAAAAAGTTTTAGGGGGACGTCCATGATTTTTTGATAGAAACCTCGTGTCCTTTATAGAGTTTGATGAAGATGTTCTTTTAAATGATATTCTCTTTCGTTTTGAACCCTTCTGGATTCAACTTCACGGACTACCTTGGGGGGCAATGACAGACGAAGTTGGTAGGCATCTCGGTTCCTCGGTTGGCCATGTTATTAGAGTCGATGCAGACTCTGATGGTGTGGCATGGGGGAAATGTATGCGGATTAGAGTTGCAGTGGACTTACACAAACCTCTTCTACGTGGTAAATGGATGGAACTGAATAATTTAAAAGACTGGATCTCCATAAAATATGAAAGGCTACAGTCATTCTGTTTTCATTGTGGCATTATAGCACATAAAGGTAAAAGATGTACTCAACAGAGGGGGCCTATATCTGGCAATGACCCTAAGGTTTTGCAATTTGGCCCTTGGATCCGGGCTCAACCAATGAACTCTAAGATTTTTGATGGCAGGCAGTATGGGGGCAAGTCTGGTGGTTTGAATCAACAGCAATGGCAGCACACTGAATCTTCAAATGGTCATGCAAGTGAAGCCAAAATGAACCAGAAAGAGGGTGAGGAGGAAGTCACTAATACAGTTGAAAATCAATCTAAGGAAGGAAGTGGTCTTTCAAAGTTTGGCAAGGGCCATATATCAGAGTCCCCGATTGCACCTATGGTGGAGGCCTTTACTTCCAATTGTCAACATCCAAACTTTTCAATCACCTCTGAAAAAAATTTCTCATCCAAGGAGTTGGCCCCTCCTAATGTTATTAAAGACCCATCTGACTCGAATAGGGATCTGGTACAAGATAAAGTTATTGAAGAAGTGGTTAGACCAAGCATCATGGGAGCAGTGACTAGGCAAAGAGGGGCCACTTGGAAAAGAAAGGCTAGGGAGGTAAATCTTCCTATCTCTATGGTCTTAACTCCTAAAAGGAGGGGCAGTAAGAAAAGGGAGTTGAATTCTCAAATAGACATGGAAAATAAAGTGAAAAAACCTAAAGGCATCCAAGAATTAACTGTATTTAGTGACAAAACTATCTTGGTGGAGGCTGCTGAGTAGCCCCACCAACAACAATGATAGGCCTCAGCTGGAATTGTAGGGGGCTTGGGAACCCCCGTACAGTTCGAGAATTAAACCTCTTAGTGAGGTCAAAGTACCCCGACTTCATTTTTTTTAATGGAAACTAAGTGTGGTAGGAAAAGGGTTGAGGATGTGAGGAACAGTCTTCAGTTTGATTGTGGTTTTGTGGTGGAAAGTAGAGGCCTCAGAGGAGGCTTAGCTTTTCTCTGGAAAAACAATATGGACTTCTCTTTAGAGAACTATTCTCATAATCATATCTCTATGGTTTTCAATCAAGAGGAGATTTCCCAACAGATTATGGTTACTGGTTTTTATGGCTTTCCCGAAACTTCCAAAAGAGGTGAAAGTTGGAATTTGTTGAAGATGATCAAACCTATGGAGGACAAACAATGGCTTTGTTTTGGAGATTTCAATGAGATGATACATCACCATGAAAAGGTAGGAGCAGCCAGCAGACCTTATCCTCAAATGGAAGCCTTCAGAATGTCTATGGACTGGTGTGGCCTGAGTGACCTTGGCTATGAAGGCTCAAAATACACCTGGTGCAATAATAGAGAGGGAGATCAGTTCACTAAAGAAAGACTGGATCAAGCTATGGGTAATTTGATGTGGTCTAACCTGTTCTGTGAATGCAATATCAATGTCCTTGCTACCCAAACTTCTGACCACTGCCCATTACTGATTAATGCTAGAAAGAGAGGTATGAGAGCTTTATGCTTTGAGACAAGAAGGGAGAAGATCTTCAGATTTGAAGCAAGTTGGAATGTCCATGAAGCATGCAACAACATTATTAACTCCACTTGGTCCTCCCAGGATACAGTTCAGGGTTTAAAGATGAATTCAATCATGAGGAAACTAAACAGATGCAAGGAGTCTTTAAAGCACTGGAGCTCAAGCCTTGGGAAAAAACAGAGGGACATCCAAGGCCAATTGAATATACTCTTGAAGATGCAAGACTCAAACAATGGCTCTAACTCAGCAGCTATAAAGGTGTTACAGAAGGAAATTGATAAATCCCTTGAGGAAGAGAACCTGAAATGGCAACAGAGAGCAAAACAGTTGTGGTTGAGAGATGGTGACAGAAACTCTAAATACTTCCATAAGTGGGCCAATCAGAGGAGGAAAAACAATGGGATTCATATGCTAATGAGGGCGGATGGAAGTTCTACATCTGTCTTGGGAGAGATTTGTGACTTGTTTTCCCAGTATTTCCAAGAACTTTTTACATCATCTAATCCAAGTGGTATTGAGGCATGCTTGAGCCAGGTCCACCCTCGAGTAGACAGTGAGATGAATGCCAACCTTACCAAACAGTTTTCATCTGATGAGGTTAAGGCTGCTATGTTCCATATGAATCCCATGGGCTCTCTTGGACTAGATGGATACCCTGCTTTGTTCTACCAATCACACTGGGAAGTTGTAGGAGATGACCTCACTGATGCTGTTTTGGAAATCTTAAATGGGGATGGTGATATTGTAACTATTAATGATACTTTCATTGTTTTAATTCCAAAAATCAGAAACCCCCAAACTGTTCTGGATTTTAGGCCCATTTCTCTCTGCAATTTCATTTATAAGGTGGTGTCTAAAGTACTTTCTAATGGGCTTAAATCGATTCTTCCTACTATTATTGCTCCCACCCAAAGTGCTTTTATTCATGGCAGGATGATTATGGACAATGTTATTGTGGCTTTCGAAACTCTTCATTCAATGTCAACCAAAGGCAAAGGGAAGCAAGGATATATGGCTATAAAGTTTGACATGAACAAGGCCTATGATAGGGTGGAGTGGGTTTTCTTGAGGAAGGTCATGGGTAAGATGGGTTTCAGCAACAGATGGATTAACTTGGTCATGCAGTGTGTAACTACTGTATCCTATTCTCTTCTTATTAATGGTAGTTCTCATTGCAAATTTATTCCAACTAGAGGAATCAGACAGGGAGATCCCCTCTCCCCCTATCTTTTCATTCTGGTGGCCGAGGTGCTTAGTAGTTTAATGAACCATGCTGAAAGTACCAAGATGATTCATGGATTTCCTATTTGCAGGGGGAAGCTTAGCATCAATCACCTATTTTTTGCTGATGATAGCTTGATTTTCTGTAGAGCTAATGCAAGAGAGTGGTCATCTATTCATGTCTTGCTAAACCTTTATGAAGAAGCCTCTGGTCAGAAACTTAACAAGACTAAAACCTCTATTTTCTTCAGCCCCAATACAAAGTCAGCTAAAAAAGAATACATATTGAATCTTGCTGAAACTAGGTCTTCTTCATGTTATGAAAAGTATCTTGGATTACCAGCTCTCATTGGTAGATCCAAACATGCTGCATTCAAGGATATCATTGATAGAATCAGAGGAAAAATCAGTAATTGGAAAAACAAGTTTCTTTCTCAGGCAGGAAAGGAAATTCTCCTTAAGGCTGTGATTCAAGCCCTTCCCACCTATTGCATGGGAGTCTTTAAACTGCCCAAATCCCTTTTGAGTGAAGTCAACAAAGTTATGCATCATTTCTGGTGGGGCCATCTAAACAATGAAAAAAGGGTGCATTGGATATCTTGGGGTCAGATGGGAAGATCGAAAGCTGCAGGTGGTTTGGGTTTTAGAGACCTTGAGAGTTTTAATCTGGCTCTTTTGGCAAAGCAAGGGTGGAGAATTATCCAACATCCCAATTCCCTTGCTGCCCAAGTCCTAAAACTAAAATATTTTCCAAGTGTTGACTTCCTTCAAGCCAAGGTGGGGAATAGGCCTTCATTTATATGGAGAAGCTTTTCAGCTGCAAAAGGACTGATAGAAAAAGGCTCCATATGGCGTATTGGTGATAGTCAAAACACCAAAATATGGAAGGATAGGTGGTTGCCACAACCTACAAGCTATAAGGTCCAAACACCAGTACATATTCTGCAGGAGGATGAGAAAGTGGCAAGCCTCATACATAATGAAACTAAGCAATGGGATAAAGGTTTGATTACAGAAGTTTTTGGCTCTGATTTAGCTGCAGTGATCCAAAGAATTCCCATAAGCTCATATGGTGCCATGGATAAACTAATCTGGTTGGGCTCCAAAGATGGCTCTTTCACTGTTAAGAGTGCCTATCATTTTCAGAAAGAGTATTTTGAACAGCTTAAGGGACAATCTTCTAGAGGTCTGCTAAGGCAGAGGGATTGGACTGGGTTGTAGAACTTGCAAGTCCCTAATGCTACCAAAACCTTCATGTGGCGAGCATGCTTAGAAGCTCTCCCTACAAAATTCAATCTATTCAAGAAAAAGATTGTGGATTCTCCTATCTGTCCTATCTGCTGCTTAGAAGAGGAAACTACCACTCATGCTCTTTGGAGCTGCAGCTCTGCCATGGATGTTTGGAGTCAAGGCCATATAATATTCCAAAAAATTTCTTTAAGGGTAGACAGTTTCAAGGAATTATATGAGTGCCTCAGCAAACAGTGTGTTCAACCTTTAATGGATTTGTTTTCTGTCATTGCCAGGAACATATGGTTTAGAAGGAATAAGCTGATTTTTGAGGGATCCTTCATGCATCCCAACTTGGTGTTGAAACAAGCCTCTCTATCTCTTGCAACTTATAAGGAGGCTCAAGGCAATAGGAAAGCTACACCTCATGCATCTATTACTCATGCTTCTGAATGGTCCCCACCTTCTTCAGATTCCATTAAAATTAACTGGGATGCTGCTGTGGATGTGTCCCAAGCTAGAATTGGCATTGGTCTGGTGGCTCGAGACCATGAGGGCATTGTTATAGTCACAAAACAGCTTCTTATCCCTAGCATTCCTGATCCTCTATTGGCTAAAGCTTTAGGAGCTTTTCATGCGGCTACCTTGGCTAAGGACTTGGAGTTCAGTTCTGTCATCTTAGAAGGGGATGCTATACAGATTGTGAATGGTATTAACCAACATGTTGAGAGATGGGATAGGGTGGGCATGGTTATGTATGACACTAAAGTGTTGCTTTCTAGTTTATGTCAATGGTCTATGGGCTTTGTTAGGAGAAGTGGCAATCAGTCGGCTCACAACCTGGCTAAGGATTCCCTTAAGCTAGGAGAGAATTCGGTTGTTGTGGTCAATAGACCTCCTTGTAATCGTGGGTCTCCCACTCCCCCGTTTTAATGGAATGCTTGGTGTTTCTCTAAAAAAAAAAAAAAAAAAAAAACTTGAGTGTGAGGGGAAAAGGAGTTGAGTGTTTGGAGGGTGAGAGAGACAAAGAGAGAGTTCCCTTTCCGTGGTTTTCTTTTCTTTCTTTTTAAAGGAACACTCATAAGTCATCCCTGCACTTAAGCTCAAAATCTTGAGGTTTTAGTATTTCGTTCATTTCGGCTTCCTATGATTTAATAATTAATGACATTTTCCCATAGAAATTTATAATTTATAGAATTTAAGCATAGGTGAGGTGGTGCGTATTTAGTGTATAAAAAAAAAACAACTTTTTCTGCTAGATTAATCCTAACTAATTGGGCTTAAGACGATGTATTTTTTTTTTTTTTGTTTTTGGGAAAGAAAACCACCAGTCTGAGGGTCTCTGATAATTATTGTATTGAAATGAATACCAGCATAATATATGATAAATCTAAATTATCTAATGATTAATTATATATATAAATATATATTTATATATTATAGATTGAGAAGCGAAATGAAAACCATGACTTTGCCACTACTACCACCCTTTGCATTCCATGAAGGTTATACAATTACGCATACTTCCCTCCTCGGTTGATCTCCCTGCTTCTTGTGTGTTGTGTTCTCTTGACAGGCCACGATGATCTGAGAGAGGCCTTAAACCCAATCCAAAATATTTGGGATGAGTTGGGACGTATAGGACCGTTGTATGCATGCAGACGAGGCCATTACGCAAATGAAGAACAATGTAGAAAGGGACTTTGACTGGGTCACGATGGTTGAGAGTTTTACGAGAAGAAGGATCTGTAGTTGCGAGTTTTATGTCATTTTTATTTCTGTTTGATTGCTCTGTTTTTACGTGTATTCACATGCTTTGTTTACGTGTGTTGAGATCCATTTGATTAGTAGTTAGTTTCATTTCCTTTCGGCTCAGTTGTACGTGGCTTTGCTTATTTAAGCAACTCACGTTTTCGTTAATGAAGTTATCAAGTATTGCATTCAAAATTGTGGTTCATTTCTCAGCCAAAGAGAAAGTTGTTTACATTAACGTTAATCGCATTTGTTGGGATTTATCATTGGCCTCAGAGCCAGGTTCATAATGGGAACGAACAAGGAGCGTATTGAACACTTGGAGTTGGGATTGGGTACAGTTCAAGAAGGACTACAGCGGATGGAGGAAGCTCTCAATCGAATTTCGAATATGTTGATCGTAAACCAGGAGAACCCCAACCACGGCAACCCACATCGAGAAGGCAACGATGGGGGTCGGCAGATCGTTTCCTCCAAAATGGCAAAGTTGGAATTCCCACGATTTTCAGGGGATGATCCAACCGAATGGTTCAACCGAGTGGAACAATTCTTTGAATACCAGGGCACGGCTGAAAACCAAAAGGTTCACATGGCTGCTTACCACCTTGAAGGGGAGGCCAACCAGTGGTGGTAGTGGCTCTTCGTAGGACGTTACAGGAAGAAGGATATGTGATTTCATGGGAAAAATTCCAAGAGAAACTATGGGCTCGCTTCGGTCCATCAAACTGTGAAGAATTTGATGAAGCTCTCTCAAGAATCAGGCAATTGGGAACGTTGAGAAACTATCAACGTGAGTTCGAGAAGCTCGGCAACAAGGTGCGTGGATGGACATAGAAGGCATTGGTGGGTACATTCATGGGCGGCTTGAAAGCTAAGGTTTCTGACAGGATTCGGATGTTTAAACCGCAATCCCTCAAGGAGGCCATTAATTTAGCATGGATGAGAGACGAACAGCTTGCACATCAGCGGCGGTTCTTGTGACCACCACCTACAAGAGCTCCTCTACCTCTTCCACAACCCACTCTTGTAGCTCCAACTACACTTGCGGGACCCATTAAGCGTTTGTCTTGGGAGGAAATGCAGAGGAAAAGAGCACAAGGCCTCTATTTCAACTGTAATGAACGTTTTACCGCATGACATCGATGTCAAAAACCGCAACTATTACTCTTGGAGGGGCATGCTAGTAACATCATATGTGAGGATGTGATGGATCAACCAACGCTGGAAGATGAACACGAGGGTGATGCAACAGAGGTGCAGGAACTTGAAATCATGTTACATGCGTTGACAGGATGGACTGCGCCGAGAATAATGCGAATGATAGCAACGATGGGTTCCCAGGAAGTGGTGGTGCTGATCGATAGTGGGTCAACACACAACTTCATCAGTGATCGTCTGGCAAGCATGCTCCGATTACCAGTGGTACCAATGGAAATGTTTACTGTTCGGGTTGCAAATGGAGAATGTTTGAAGTGTCAAGGATGTTACTATAAGGTACAGGTAGAATTACAAGGCATCGAATTTTACCTTACCATTTTCTCTCTACCCTTATCATGTCTTGATCTTGTCCTGGGCATTCAGTGGCTTGAAATGCTGGGTTTTGTGGTTTGTAACTGGAAACAATTGACCATGGATTTTATCTAGGAAAATCAAGATCGTAGGCTGCAAGGAGTGGACGTGCAGACCATTAAGGCAATATCACCAAAGGAAATAGCGAAGTAATCTCACCGTGGGCATGCGCTATTTGCTGTGTGTTTCCACCCGACCATTGAAACCGCACCACCTGATGCTCCAACTCAAGATAAAAAATAGAGTATGCAATGGGTGTTAAAAGAATATGCGGACGTGTTCTAGGAGCCATCAAAATTACCACCTGCACGTGAAGTTGATCATTGCATTACACTAAAAGATGGAACCGAACCAATTAACGTTCGGCCGTATAGGTATGCTCACTTCCAGAAAGCTGAAATTGAGAAACAGGTTCAAGAAATGCTAGATTCGGGACTCATCCGTCCTAGCACCAGTCCTTTCTCGTCGCCGGTGCTACTAGTGAAGAAGAAAGATGGCAGTTGACGATATTGTACATATTACCGTTCGCTTAACGTCACTACCATCAAAGATTATTTTCCCATTCCGACAGTTGACGATATGTTGGAAGAATTATATGGCGCCGCTTACTTCACCAAATTAGATCTGAGAGCCGGCTATCATCAAGTAAGAGTAAACCCTCCAGATGTCATTAAAACTGCTTTCTATACTCATAACGGCCATTACGAATATCTCGTAATGCCTTTTGGCCTTTGTAACACACCCTCGACATTCCAGGCCATCATGAACTCAATATTTCGGCCTTAACTTCGAAAGTTCATTTTGGTTTTTTTTTAAGATATTTTGATATATAGTTCCACTTGGGATGAGCATATGGTGCATGTTAGACAAACGTTGGAGACTTTACGACAACACCAATTCTTTGCCAAGGCAAGCAAGTGCGTCCAATAGGAACTAGAGTACTTGGGGCACATTGTCACTCATCGGGGAGTGAAGGTTGATGATAGTAAAATTGCAGCCATGGTCACATGGCCACAACCCACTAATATCTCTGAGTTACTTGGTTTTCTTGGCTTAACAGGGTATTACAGGAAGTTTGTTCAAAACTACGGCATCATAGCACGACCCCTAACCAATCTACTCAAGAAAGGAAAATTCGGCTGTATTGAAGAAGCCAACACGGCTTTTCTGGCTCTCAAACAAGCAATGAAAACTATGCCGACGCTGGCTATGCCCAATTTCAATGACTCTTTTACCATTGAAACCGATGCATCTGGGGACGAGATTGGTGCAGTTTTATCACAGCAAGGCAAGCCTATAGCGTTCATGAGTCAAGCATTGGGGGTTACAAAGAAATCTTGGTCCACTTACGCCAAGGAGATGCTTGCCATTGTGGAGGCCATACGCTTATGATGCCCTTATCTTCTGGGAAAAAAATTCTTTATCCTCACCGACCAGTGTAGCTTGAAATATTTCTTGGAGTAGTGTGTGGTGATGCCTGAACAACAAAAGTGGATAGTCAAGCTGATGGGCTATGATTACGAGATTATTTATCGCCCAGGCAGGGAGAATTTGGCAGCTGATGCTCTCTCCCGCAAGGCTAGTAGTCCAGTTCTTCACCATCTACATGCATCGGCAGTGACCATCTGGGATGAATTAAAAAGGCTTACGAGGAAGACTCTTACGTCCAATCTCTAACTCGTTTGGCTAAGGGTCAACAAGATGGCCTATATGTATGGCACAATGGATTACTGTTCTTTAAAGGGAGAGTAGTCATTCCCTCTCAGGTAGCATTACGGGCAAAACTACTCCATGAAATGCACGATACGAAAATTGGAGGACATTATGGGGTCTTGAGAACATTCAAAAAATTGGCCCAACAGTTCTACTGGCCAAAAATGTACCAAACGGTGCAAGAATATGTCAAAAAATGTGAAACTTGTTAGAAAGTGAAGTCTGACACAATGTCTCTAGCTGGGCTCCTGCAGCCATTACCCATTCCATGTCAGGTATGGGACGACATAACCTTAGATTTCATCGAAGGACTACCGACATCCCACGGCAAAGACACGATCTTAGTAGTTGTTGACCGTTTGAGTAAGTCTGCACATTTCCTATCTTTAAATTACCCTTTTACTGCTAAAATCGTGGCTGAAAGGTTTGTAGAAGGAATTATTAAATTACATGGCCTATCCAAGTCTATCATCAGTGATCGGGACCCAATCTTTATCAGCAAATTTTGGTAGGAGTTCTTTCAACTGTCAGGAACCAAACTACAATTCAGTTTTGCCTATCATCCACAGACGGATGGGCAAACAGAAGTTGTCAATCGCTGTGTTGAGCAATATCTCCGGAGTATGGTTCATCAGTGGCCGCGCAAGTGGACCAACTATCTCCCATGGGCTGAGCTCTGGTACAATACAACGTATCATGCGTCCACGGGAATGACCCATTTTTAGGCACTGTATGGACGTTTACCTCCTCCAATACCCATTTACCATAATGGGTTTTCTACGGTGCATGAAGTAGACCAAAGTTTAGAGGCTAGAGACGAGCTGCTGCGTCAACTCAAAAGCAATCTGGAGACTTCCATTAATTGCATGAAGCAAGTTGCAGATCAAAAGCGTAGGGATGTTTCATTTGAAGTTGGTGATCTGGCGTTTCTTAAACTGCACCCCTATAGACAGTAGATGGCCTTCAAACGAGCCCACTAGAAGCTAGCTAGTCACTTCTACGGACCATATCTAGTGATAAAAAAAATTAGGGCCGTCGCATACAAACTTCAATTGCAGGAAGGAGCCTGCATCCATCCTGTTTTCCATTTATCACTCTTAAAAAAATTCGTAGGAGAGCTTGCAAATCCTTCACAGGAGCTGCCGTCAGTTAATGATGAGGGGGCTGTTGTACTCGAACCTCATTCTATACTGGATACTCGCTGGGGCAAACGGGGAAATAAGTTTAAAGAAGAAAATTTGGTCTAGTGGAAGTATTTGCCGGTCGAGGACGCCACGTGGGAACCTCTTCAATCCTTGCTTGAACGATTTCCTTCCGTGGACCTTGGGGACAAGCGTCCACTTAATAGAGTGGGTATTGATAGGCCAGGACGATCTGAGAGAGGCCTTAAACCCAATCCCAAATATTTGGAATGAGCTGGGATGTATAGGACCGTTGTATGCATGCAGACGAGGCCATTATGCAGATGAAGAACAATGCATAAAGGGACTTTGACTGGGCCATGACGGTTGAGAGTTTTACGAGAAGAAGGATCTGGAGTTGCGAGTTTTACGTCATTTTTATTTTCGTTTGATTGCTCTGCTTTTACGTGTATTCACATGCTCTATTTACGTGTGTTGAGTTCCATTTGATTAGTAGTTAGTTTCCTTTCCTTTTGGCTCAGTTGTACGTGGCTCTGCTTATTTAAGCAACCCATGTTTTCGTTAATGAAGTTATCAAGTATTGCATTCAAAATTGTGGTTCATTTCTCACCCAAAGAGAAAGTTGTTTGCGTTAACGTTAATTGCATTTGTTGGGACCTATCATTCTCTTTCTTATTTCCTTTTTAGGGTTACTTCAACGGGAAACAATCCTTGTTGTGATATATTACGTCCACCCTATGTTCGACGAATAGTCCTATTGAACTGCTAACGCTGATATCCTGAGCTTGGATTTGGGTTTCGATCCTTGAGGTTGTTTGACTATACGCGAAGGACTCTGCGCTGGCTTATAATGGTGTACAACTATTTACAGAAGCTTGTCCATGGTGCAAAACTTTTAGAAACCAAGCAAATTGGAGCTATGTATGTCAATGCGCTACGCTACTATATCACTGCTCGGAAGTATCCCATAAAGAGCCTTTACCTCGTGAATGGTATGACCACGCTTTTCCAAAGATAATAAAATTGAGCCACTTGTTGAGAAATGTGGATTGGGTTGATCGAAGGCTGGTTGACGCAAATATTGATTCGATAGTCTCTGATGATCAAATTGATTCGAACACAGGTTGCGAACTTTCAAGTCCACGGCCAGGGTCTTTATTGGGTCTCCATTAGTTCAGCAAGTGGTTCGGGAAAACGTAACGGCCGTTTCGGCGGCGAGTGCCAACTACACACCACTTGCTTGTTTCAGTGCACCTAGTGAAAGAGAGCCCATGATTGTGAATTCGCTTACCGAAGTGAGCAACTTCCTGAACATTTCCGCGCAGCAAAGGAAGCTCGTTCGTCTCACTGTATGCCCGCAGGTCACGCAACAACGGATATGGACAGCTGCACTTGGGGAGATACTCAATGGATTGAAAATTGAGTTGGATTCGTTAAATTGTCGACGCAGCCTAAATCCCAAAACCCCTCACTTTACCCTTTATTTTCTCTCTCCCCCAGCTGAAAGTCCCCTCCAGCCGCTGCCCCCTTTCCCCATTCTTCTTCTCCCTCCTTGCGCAGCCACCGCCGTCCGCCGGCGACCTTCCCCACGCCGATCTTCTCCCCCCACGGGCCTCTCTCTCTCTCTCTCTCCACGTGGCAGCCCAGCCCCGAAGCCCTCCCCATCCGATCTCCCTCCAACACGCCACCACCGCGCCGCCGCCTCGAGCAGGACCTCCCACGAGCCTCGCCGACTGTCCCCTCCTCTCCCTCAGCCTCTCACTCTCACCGTTGGCCAGCCCATCCCGATCTCTCTCTCGGGTTCTCCCTTGCTGCGCCTAGCGCCGCCGCCGTGCCTTCCCCTCGCTACCACGGGCCACCGTGGGCCTTTCCCAAGTCAAGCCACCCTCAAGTCGCTGCCCACAGCTGCTAGCAGCGCCACCACGAGCCCCACCTTGAGCCACCAGTCCATCCCCATGCTCCACCACCGCGAAGCCACGCCCAGCCGCTGAACCGAAACTGCCCCTGCTTTTCCCTCCACCGTGCATCACCACCGCCAGCTCCTCCACGCACAGCTCAGGCGCAAGTTTCAACTCCCTTAGGAGCTTGAATTATACAAACTTCTATAGTTGTTTCTTACACGATATTGGTTAATGTCGCAGAATGTTGAGGAACTGCAATCTCTCTGGTACAATCCCTCTGCCTATAGATGTGTGAAGGTTCCTTTTTTTTTTTTAATTGTCTGTACAGTGTTGTTTTTCAATATGGATTTTTTTTTTCCTAATTCTTTAGTAGAATTAAGATCATATGCTGAAACCGTTAACTATGAGGTGTACTATTATAGCAACATTAGATTGAAACAGGAGTGGGAAATATTGTTCTGCTTATGAATATGTAATAATATTTGTTCCCACTTTAGCCTAGTAAAAACATTATAATTGCTTTCAATCTTTACAGACCATCTTTTAGAAATCAGCTATGTTCGGTTGTCAATTTTCTTCCCGTAGACACTGATGCACAGCAGCAATGATCTACACGTCACGTTGCTTAGGTCTATGCTTGCAGATGCCCCAAGATATCTATGAATAGCAAGAGTTTTGTCAAGATGGTTGGGTCAGATAGGACAATTGCATCTATGTAGTCATGACTGGGAGCTTTGCATATTGACTCCCCTGTGTAGTCATACAGGATAATTGCATCTGTGGTGCCAATCCTTGAAGAACAATATATGTACTCATCCTTACATGGTCTGGTCAGCTACTTTAGTTACAGAATTATATTGGTGTTGTAGAACTATATATGTATTCCACCTGTTCAAGTATCCCTTTTGGTTTTAATCTGGACTTACAACAATATGTGTATATATATATATATACTTAGCAAAGGTATCCCTTTTTTTTTTTAATCTGGACTTAAAAAATTTAATGGATACCATTGCTGAACCACGTGAAGTGTTGTTTGGTGTGCTGTGTTGGTGTTGTGAATGGTGTGCTATGTTGTGATCTGTGAACGGAGTAGTTGTGCTGTGTTGTGGAATGTGTTGTGTGGTGCATTGTGAATTTTGATATAAGTTGCGAAGTGCTGTGTGGTGCATTTATCAAAAAAAAAAAGTGCTGTGTGGTGCGCTGATGAATGGTGTTGTGAATGTACGGTGTTGTGATCTGTTGAACTGCATGGTGGAGCCATTATTATTAAATAAAATGGTTTAGACGTTGTCATCTCAGTACTTTCATATCGTTATTTTATGGAATTCATTTTTTATTAATTTTATTATTATTATGATAAACTACAATCAGATTTTAACTTATTTTTTAACTTGCTGGAAGGCTTATGCAGGATCACAAACACTGCAGGGTATCATTTTATTAGGCACTGGAGAAGCACACAGACTTGAATAAAAATCCGTCCTTCAACCAGCTTCTACAAATATCAAATTCGTCTTTCCCCTGATCTCACATCATTAATTACCAGAACAGGTGAAATTCTCTTTGTTGTAAGTTATTCCTTTTCCATGATGAACATGATTGCGACCTGTCACATCTAGTAGATTAAGAATATGCATCATCATGATATATTGAAACCAAATCTGTGGTTTCTAAATTTGTACCTACTGTTATTTCTTTAATTTACACAGCATATACATCTATAGAGACATATTACCCCTAAGTCATATTATTGAGACATTGAATGAGAAGTAAATCTTATAATAGAAAGAAAAGTAATTAGTAATCTTCAGTCATGACAAATAAAAAATTTATTTATTGATTATAAATTACTCACAGCAAAATGCATGTTGGATTTGAGGGGTGAGAGTCAAAGCTTGAAGTAGTTTTGAGTCTTTTTTTTGGTTAATTAACTAAAAAGTTGAGCCAACCGATCGACCTAATTAAGTTGATCACAGATTTACTTTGAAGTATTTGCAATTGACATCCTGAAAATTAAGAAAGAGAAGAAAAGGGAGACATATTGAATTCAAATGAAACTCATGATGTACAGTCGACATTGCAGCAGCTTCCAAGGACACTGTGAGTTAAGATCCAGTGACATGATTTTCTACTGTAATGGGATCCTTATGGCTACTCAGTCTTATATACCTATCTAATCCAAACAATATTTCCATGATTTTCTTTATTTATCAGAATGATTGTGCAGCCATAGTTATTCATATTATATCTTAATCATACATTAATGTTTTGAATTGCTTAAATATATCAATGGAATTCTTTTCTTATGGTAAAAAGCAGATCATGAGTGTTTCAAAATGGTATTGAGGCATTCTGGCTTTTGTTTATAGGTAACAATTTTTTTTTTGATACGTGTTTATAGGTAACAATTAGTGGAGCCATACTATATGTTTCTGCTCACTTAGCATGTAATTTGTCACGTAGAGGTGGTGTGAAGCAGCCCAGGTTTGTCACATAGAGGTAGTGTGAACTGACATGGTAATCATCTCCTCTCGTTTTGCTCTCTTTTTCTTTTTTAATGTTTATATTTTCCAGTCGTCTCCTGTAAAACAATAAATCGTTTGAAAATATATTCAATTAAATGTTATATATAGCTCATACTTTAGCTAAATTTGCTAGAGGTTCCTACATGTATTCAGTCATTGTTATAGAGCTTCCATCAATACAGTTTATACCCTTTGATTGGAAAAAAAAAAAAATGCTGTGTTGAACTTACCAAATAAGAATTTCTCGAAGCAGAATAAAATATAATTGAAATCATTGCTTGAACACTCTTCTCTTCAACTTCTAGAAGAGAAGAGTCTATCCTGACTTGAACACTTATACTTTAGATGTCTCAATGATATAAGTGTCTCAATGTCTCTAGCAGGACTTGAACACTTATATTTTGGTAAATTTACTAGAGACATTTAGCTCATACTTTAGCTATCCATGACTTGAACACTTATATCATTGAGACATTGCTTGAACACTCTTCTCTTCAAAAAACCAAAACTACTGCCTTCCTCTATTAAGCCTATGCAGGTGGTAATTATTTCTTCCCTAGGACTTCCTTTTATTGGTTGTCTGCAACTGAAGTATGGAATAAAATGGTTATTGTTGTTCATTTCCTTTGTGTCATTGTCATTTCCTTCTCTTTTCTTTCTTCTCAGTAAATATAAGTGTTTATGATGTAGCTGTATTTGGTTAACGTGGTTGTTACATGTTTGTTATGAGTTGATACCTAGAGTCATATATACTTCAGTTTTCAAGTAATATATATATATATTTTTAAATTTTGTAGGTCAAATGCATGCATATGGTCCACAAATAAAAATTTATGAATGATCTCATGAACAACATAGGAAGCCTATAATATGCAATACGCGAAGGACTCTGCGCTGACTTATAATGGTGTACAACTATTTACATAAACTTGTCCATGGTGCAAAGCTATTGGAAACCAAGCAAATTGGAGCTATGTATGTCAATGCACTACTATATCACTGCTCGGAAGTATCCCATCAAGAGCCTTTACCTCGTGAATGGTATGATCATGCTTTTCCAAAGATCATAAAATTGAGCCACTCGTTGAGAAATGTGGATTGGGTTGATGGAAGGCTGGTTGATGCAAGTAATGATTCGATAGTCTATGATGATCAAATCAAACACAGGTTGCGAACTTTCAAGTCCATGGCCAGGATCTTTATTGGGTCTCCATCAGTTCAGCAAGTGGTTCGGGAAAACATAACTGCCTTTTCGGCAGTGAGTGCCAATTGCACACCACTTGCTTGTTTCAGTGCACCTAGCAAAAGAGAGCCCATGATTGTGAATTCGCTTACCAAAGTGAGCAACTTCCTGAACATTTCTGCGCAGCAAAGGAAGCTTGTTCGTCTCACTGTATGCCCGCAGGTCACACAACAACGGATATGGACAGCTGCACTTGAGGAGATACTCAATGGATTGAAAATTGAGTTGGATTTGTTAACTTGTCGACGTCCAAGCAAAGGGACCGAGATGGGTCAGCAGATAGTTTCTAGCTGTCTAAAATTCTTGGATGACACAGCTGTTTCCTCTAACTATGACTCCACTTCATGGATGCGGCTTGTGCCTGCAAAAGTTGACTCTTCTGCTTCACATAAATGGGAAGATGTGCTTGAGATGTTCAATGATCTCATTGATTGTTTGAAGAGCGAGAAGGACTTATGTTTGCTTCTGGTGAAGCTAGAGGTCATGAAAGAGGGACTTTCTCAAATCAAGGATGTATTGATTGATAAAAGTATAGGGTACAAGGAAGCTCGACATCAAGAGAGTCTAGTACAGAAGAAGCTCTCCAAGACACTCGGTCATTCATCCAAGTGCTTGTTCACACTTCTGTTATATTATCTATGCGGACATGTTAGAGATATCGAAGTGGATATATGTGGTGGAATTTATAGCATTGATGAGGACAGGTTTTGCTTGTGCATGGGAAGTATTTTGACTACAAAAGAGGAGAAGATCGTCCGGAGTGGGGTGAGGCAATTGGACAGAGCTCTTCGACTTTTCAAGTTTGTATGGGAAACTGCCGGGATGAAGGCAGTTTTGGAGCCGCAAGGCCATTTATGGTGTGTTGGGGCTGAGGGTAGGGTGCTTACGTATAGAGAAAATATGTACTTTTTACATGGGATAAATCTTTGACAACAAAAACTTCCCTAATCAAATCGGTTCAAAATTTTTTGAACCATTTTTGTGGTCAAATTATGTTTTTTTTTTCATTATTTTATGAAAACACCCACTTCTTGTTTGATTGAAAATTTTGAACTTTCAATTTTCAAACCCCTCTCACAAACTTACTTCTGCCATGTTATTGGTGTCCATACATTGACTTGCAAGTAAAATGACTCTTGGTCCATGTGAGGATTGATCTTGTGCATATTTTTTTTTCTAGAAAACAAGATTTATACATGCAAGTTTTTAGTAAATTTGAAACAAAACATAGATAATAAAAAGATTAAATGTACCACCTTTCAACCCAAAAGCTCCAGTCAGATGCCGCACCATTGCAAGTATATTACAAGTACAAGGTAAATAAAGATTGCCATGAATTCTTGTTTAATCTTGCTTGCGCGTGATGAAAACATTAATTTCTAACTTTATTTCATTTCTTTTTCACTTGCATGCTTAAAAAATATAATTATGACGACAACAAATTAAAATGATGATGAAGCCTAGCTGAACGAAAAATAAAAAATTTGAAAATATTTTCATCATGTTAGGTTCAGTTATTTTAGAGAACCAACATGTTAGAGATATGCAGATTTCCCAACAAGTTACATTCTAATCTCTCACACCTAGGCAGTTTGCGTAGTAGAACAAGTCTTCAAGTGTACATCCTCAATGGGTAGCCTATCCTCAGGAAAGGCACAATCAACTTTTTCCTTTTTGGGCAACAAATGGCAGGGTTCAGGAGTCACATTGCTCGTCACTCCAGCAATATTAGTGCAATTCCACTGCAATTCCTTTGGCGTCTTACTCAATGAGATAGTTACATTAGAAATGCATATTCCTGTAAAATGATCTTGGGCAATCCCCTCAAGTTTTGCTGCACCAGTAACATTCGTCGCCACGATATCTCTGTAATTGATTCCTTTAATCTCCGGAAAAGCTTTCGGGTCAAAATTAGCATCAGGGTATTGATTATAAGAGCCTGACATCCAGAAAACCCAGTTCATAGTTGTGAGGGTCATTCTTCTTACATAGATATCCTTCACGTAAGCTCCTCTACCGATAGCAGTCTTGATTCTAATACCCGATTGAGTGTTAATGGCTGTGATGTCTTCAGCCCTAACATTTTGAATTCCACCAGACATTTCACTGCCTAGAGCAATGGTGGCACTGTCGGGGGATATGCAGGTTAACCTTCTGATGACTAGGTTCTTTGTGGGCATTCCAAATTTAATGCCATATTGATCCCAATCACTTTTCACGGCAATACAGTCATCCCCTGAGACTACAAAGCAGTCCTCAATACGAGTATTTGTGCATGAATCTGGAAAGGAAGAAACAACATCGACTCAGATTATATGGTCATCATTACTAAGTACCTATAATATAATTACCTCTCGTGCAAAGGAATGGCAAGCAATGCAAGTGACTCAAAAGTGGCAAACAAACTTGGGTCTATCCCGTCAGTGTTAGGAGAGTCAATAGGGGTAAGGATTTTCAGCCCATGGATTAGCACATCGCTGCAAATCAGAAACAAAAGATGAAGACGAGTAAGAAATATAAAGATCATGTTTGTGCATTAAGAGATATATATATACACACACACATAAAGTTAAGGAGGTAGATGATCAGGAGCATGCTGATCGTGATCAAACCTGCTATAAGTCGGATGGACAAACCACGAGGGAGAGTTGATTAGAGTAAGATTAAATATCTGGATTTTTTTAGAGTACTGAATTTCAATCATGTATGGTCGGGTGACATTGAATTGGCCTTGGTGAAACTTGTCCCACCAATATTGACCCTGGCCATCGATCGTGCCATTGTTACCTGATAATAATAAGAATGAGTCCCTCAGACATGGTCAGGCCAAAATGATACTAATTTGACATGTAATAATCATAATTAATTGGGGAATTGGGAATTTGGGGAGGGGGTTGTAATTAGTCGATAATTACCGGTGATTATGATGTCGGTGAGGTTTGTACCAAATATAAGGCTGCTGAACCGTCCATCTCCATTTCCATCCCTTCCTCTCCCATAAGAAGGCAAAGCAGGAACAAGTGGCCATTCTGCCTCATCCTGTCCATTTTACAATGCATAACATGTAAGGTTTTGGCAATTAAGTAGTACTGATAGTATGGGAAGAGTAGAATTAAATAGAAAAAGAGGGAGATGTACCAAGGTATCAAATTTATTTATTTATAATGAATTTAATTGCTTAAATTGGTTCCAGGTGTTAGCCAAGACAGTTATAATTAATTTCATGGTGTTGTTCATCATGATGCGTGTTAAAAGTATACCTGAGATGCAAGAATAACTGCATCCTTGTGAAGAAATAGGGTGAAATGGCTGCTGGTGAGATTAAAGCTCCCAGTTAACCATTTTCCAGGAGGAACAATAAGTTGTGCCCCACCTTGTGATGCATACTTGTTGAGGCTATCAATTACAGTCTTAAAAGCCTTAGTATTTAGTGTTTTTCCATCACCAACTGCTCCAAAATCTGTCAAAAGTGCGCTGTGCTTTCAACAATTTATCGCCCTGTAGTGTAAGGCATCCGAAACACTAGAGTGTAATCTGCACTCTACGACCCTTAAACTTACCGTTCCCAGCACAAGAATAGTTAAGATTGTGTGAATAAGCTGTAAATAGAGGAAAAATTAATGAAGAAAGTCACTTTTCTAGTCGACTAATTATTTAAATTCTTTTGTATAAGTCAATCATTGAAGTACATGCGTAAGAGATTTTAAAAACATATATATATATATATATATTAAAATAACCAAAAACGGTTGTTTTATATGAAAATAACCGTCATGCAGGTGAGACAATGGTTGTTTCATAATTTGTACACAAAAACAGTTATCTTCTATACAAATTATAACTTGCTGGTGTCCTGAGCTTATATATCCAGTTTTCAACACTGCTCTCAACAGAGTGAGATCGCAATGGTGGAATATATACGTAATTCCTAGCATTACCTTTATTTTTTTCAATAATTTCATATCTCAAATCGAAAAGGAAATTAGAACGAGCTTATTAACGAAACCAAGAAAATATTGCATTAAAACCAAGAGAACCATATATTTATATATATATCACAGAAGCACAAAAACAGTCTTTATGTCCATTGAGATTCAACCAAATTAGATCAATCTAGCCCTAAAAAAAGTTGATACTATGGATGAAGAACATATACATGATATACATACAGAGATACACATAATATAGAAAATACAACAATATTTATTCATGATGAAAAAAAGAGAAGAAGGAAGAAGAAGAGATGGAGCATGTTACATCGGATGCTCTGAATCCTTGAGACTGCTCCATGTTATGAGAATTAGAAAAATTGTAGGTAAGATTGTTTTGTAGTGTAGGACGGGGAGGGTATTAATAGGGAGGTTGCAGGAGGGCAAATTTGGAAGGTTAACCAAGCTTTCTCTTCTTGTTCATTGACCATTAACAAACTTACCGCTTTAATTTCTAAATCTTTCACTAATAACCTGCCTATATATAGATATATATAATCTTGAAGATGCAGAATGTTATTTTTTAGTTATTTAGTGTTTGTAGTACTATTTTTATTATCGTATATATCTATTTCTGCATGATAATTTTAATTATTCATCTCTTCATTCTTTTGACTTGGTACGGGATCCAACGTTTAATCTATAAATAATATTAACAGTTATAGAGAGCGCAATCGTATACTTTTGAAAAAAAAAAGAATAAATATAAGACTTACATAAAAAAAATAAATTAGTTTTGTAACTGTGGACCCCACTCTTATCAAAAGAAATGAGTGACACTTGCATAACCAATAACAAACATGACAACATTATACTGGTATGTCACATGATTATGGTTTCTGAACAATTATTAATTAAGGATAGTGTTAACATATAGGATTCTGTCTAATCTCAGTGCATCACAAATGGCAAGTTAGCTCAATCTCAACACGACCAAGATGAGAAGAATGATAGCACATATCAAGACTCTAGAAGGATAGTTGTCTGCAATTGATCTTTAGGATATAATGGTGTAAATATGCTGTAAATCTGTAATTTATATTTTGGATATTCTTATGTTTAATTCATGTATATTTCCTTAACATTGTACATAGCTATAGCTATAATGGAATACAATTCTGGTTGTGGTGGGAAACCAAACCATTTTTACCATAAACAATTTTTTTTTTTCCTGTTGTGTAGGTCATGTTTATGTGAAATCAAATGCATGGGCTGATCAATTAATTTATAGACATCATGAGTATAGACATCAATTAATTTACAAGTACACTGAAAAAAAAAACTAGAACACACATCAGGAACTAAATAAGTGCATGAACATATTTGAGCAAATATATTATAGAAGTTGGTTTAGTCTTATTTATAGTCCACTTGCCAACACAATGACCCCACTTAAACTAAACATGCTAACCCAACACAAGCATCTCAAAAATACCTTGCTCTCTGTTTGAGCTGAAAAATTGCATATTTTAGCTATTTAAAACCAATTTATTTCAACTGCTTCGTGACATTATTATTGGTTTTAGATGGAAAAATAGTTAATAAGCATAAATTCGAGTTGTGATTTTTAATTGATTAATATCATGTTTATGCTTAATTTTATAACTATGATTTAATTGAAAAATATTTCCTCACATATATAATATATTTTTAATAATCTATTTTCTCTTTAATTTATTTCGAGTGTATTTTTATTTCTTTATTTTCAGCTTAAATAAAATTCACGAGATCATCAAAAGCGCATGCTCAAAGCCGAAAGACGGAATGTAGATCTTGGCGAGAAGGAACCACGGAGAGGCACGCTTGCAATGTAAAGCCACGCGAAAAAA
>QGSO01000585.1:390715-452787 GCA_011037825.1 Carya cathayensis
AAAAAAAATGTGTGAAAAAAAAAAAAAAAAAAAAAAAAAAGACGAAGAAGAAATAAAGGCAGCTTAGTAAACTTTCCTAAGTAAAAAGGGCTAGAAACAGTTACCCAAGACTTTGGGGGTTGAGTGTCCAACCTTTAAAAACAGAGCTGGCGTGAAAACTGCTAGTCCCTTAGGCTTTGAGGTAGTTAGAATCAATAATGATTAATCTTAAGGTTGAAAAATCCTTTGATAAATCATGCTTATTAATGAGGAACACACAGAGGTTTAGCCACACACACATATCCAAGTTCTAAGACATTTGCCCCAATTCTATATGAATAATTGTTGAGACTTTTCTTGTGGATACAATTCCTGGTGTTGAATAGTCACGAATCAATTTTTTGTGAGAATTCAGAATTATGCTTGAATGTTTTCGTTTGAATTTCGAGTTTTATGCAATATTCATCTCAATTAATTTTCACTATTTTGCTCAAGGATTAGCAAAAGTCTAGTTGGGGGTGTGTTTGAGCTGAAAAATTGCATATTTTAGCTATTTAAAACCAATTTATTTCAACTGCTTCGTGACATTATTATTGGTTTTAGATGGAAAAATAGTTAATAAGCATAAATTCGAGTTGTGATTTTTAATTGATTAATATCATGTTTATGCTTAATTTTATAACTATGATTTAATTGAAAAATATTTCCTCACATATATAATATATTTTTAATAATCTATTTTCTCTTTAATTTATTTCGAGTGTATTTTTATTTCTTTATTTTCAGCTTAAATAAAATTCACGAGATCATCAAAAGCGCATGCTCAAAGCCGAAAGACGGAATGTAGATCTTGGCGAGAAGGAACCACGGAGAGGCACGCTTGCAATGTAAAGCCACGCGAAAAAATAAAGGTTCGGCGAAATTTTCTTCTCGTGGACAGCAGGACATATTTTGGCTGAAGGAGAGTGATTTACGGCGAAAGAAAAATAAACATAGTAAACGAAAAGTGAAGAAAAAAATTGACTTCGGTTGGGAAGAAAAAGGGAACACTACGGACTAAAAAAGAAATAAAAGAAAAAGTGGAAGCTGCGGATGAAACAGAGAGGCTTTTACGGAAATTCAAGGAGCAGGTTCAAGTGTTGTTTGGGGTGCTTTCGGTGAGCTAGTGGCAGCTATTTGTTTTTACATAGAAACAAAGAAGAGTAATTTACGGAAAGTGAGGAATGAAAAGAAAAATACAAAAGAAAGAAAGGGAGAGAGGATGCTTGATTAAAGGGGAGTGTCGGCTGGATTAATGGGAGGTGGCTGAAAGTAAAGTGGATACGTGGAGATTGAGAGAAAATTCTGGGCTGGAAAGAGTCGGTCATTGAGTATTTAATTGAAGGGAATTGGCTGAATGGAGGGGAGGAGAAATTGAGAGAGGAGTAGGAGATGTGACTGGACGGATGGAATTGATTGGAATTGAAAAGAGAGAATCGGTTATAGAGAGGGAGACGTGAGGGAAGGAAATTGAAGAAAAGTGAGGATTAAATAGAGAGAGACGGGCTGGAGGAATTTCATTGAGTGAAGACGGGCTACAGTTTAGCGACAGCGTGGGTTTTATTTTCTCGTCGTCAATTGGGTTCCAGATTTTATTGTTTTTAAGTTGTTTTCTAGTATTTTGTGTATTTTATTTTAATTTTGTAATGGAGAATATTTCTTTGATTTCTATAGTACTTGTGATGAATATGGTTGGCTAAATTTTCATACTAAGGTTAGAGGTGAAGTTTAATGATTTGAAAATTGCTTTCGGATCGGCGTCAAATTTATTTTGCAAGTTTTATCGATTGAAGGATTTTATTATTAGAAATTTTGATTATCTATATATTTAGCTTGATTCATTGTGATTTCCGAATACAGTGAATGCTTGAGAAATCCCTGTGATAGTTAAATAAATTTGTAAGCGTTTTAATTATCAATCGTTCATGCTCGATCATTCGTAATTTTTTTTCTTGATCTTAAATGCTAAATCTTCCAATTAAACGGAATCATTATTCTAGTTTAATTGAAGTAATTCGATCGGAAACAATATTTTAAATTATTAAATGGATCCTCGAAACCTTAGTTTTTTTTTTTCCATATCAATACAGCTTATCATTTTAGTTTTGTTTTGTCACGATAAAAATCATCATTTCTAGAATCTTATTTTAGTTTCAATTACACATCTCTATTAGTATTTTATTTTAATTTTTTGGAGAGAATTTTTCACATTAGTTAATCCCTGTGGATTCGATCCTGTAAGGTTCTACAACACCTGTATACTTGCAGGTAAAACTGCACTAAATTTTAGTTCATTAATTTGAGTTAAGGTTTAGGCGCAACACTCTCCATCTCAAACTTTTGAAATTCATTCACATTTTACCTCAAGTCAGAAAATAAAGTCACCCACCATCACTTACACACACAGCAACTGAAATAGATGTAATTAATTACTTTAATCTTTGAAAATGTGGCATGTATTAAGAGGAAACTGGAAAACCTAGATTAATAACAGATATTTCTGAGATTTCAACACTACACTCCTGAAAGAAATGTTTGCATCATCTGGTTAGGCATTTCAATGGGCATGAATAAACAAATTCCCGGTGATCCTGAAGTTATTAACGGTATTTTTTATGTATATATATATATAATTTGTAAGGCATCAATATTATGTTTTAAAAAGATACTACAATGGCTCATTCCTCTCTGCTCCCCCTTTATTTTCTTTTGTCTACTATTTATTAAAGATTTTACCCTATTATTATAAAAAGATCCAAGCTAGCACAATCCTTATAACTCGCCCCAATTATGAAGCAACTAGGGTTAACACAAGAGCATGATCCTTATTAGATGTTATATTCTTGTTTGATCTTGATGATCTATGTGCAAGGTAAAAAAGCAGGATGAGTTCTTTATTTAAACATTTGTTTTATTTTTCCAACCTGGCAAAGATCATTTGAAAGTAAGTTATGTTCTTAATCAATGACAGCATGACCATCAATTTTCAACATCAATTTTGCAGCACAGCAACCTGAGAGCTAGACAAATGAAATGCAGAGATACTTACTGAAACATTTTACACAGATGTCATGCAGTCAGTGGAGAGTAGATTTGAGTTAGATATTAGAATATGTCTATAAATATGCGAATAGATTGTAACAGAGTAGAATGAGAAAATGACAATAATAGCAAATATCATCTTCTAATATCAGTGTGGCTTTTGTGCAAACAGCTTGAGTCCCAATCTTTCTTCACTCTTCAACACAAACTGATCTTACCCAAGTTCCCAATAGCAACCCAAGTATAGTATCTTTAAACTTCTTTCAAACTTGATGGAATCATATCTCAAGTCCAACTTTTTAGGACATTATTTGAAGCATTGTCTTTCTAATTGCCTAGGTACGAGTTTCTAATAAAAAAAACATTAACATTAGTATTAGACTTTCAAGGATGAAATGATAAGTTTAGGAAAGTTATTGAAACATCCTTTGTGGACCTTTCAAATGTGCAACAGTTTATATATATGTCTCATTATATAATAGAGAGAAACATTACAAGTAAATTTGATTTGATTTTTTTAGAATGAATTTCAAAGGGTAATTTGTCGATAACAACAAAGCTAATAAATCTATAAAGCAGCTTTTGGGAATTCTTTACCCAAAATTTAGTGAAACTTGGACTCAAGTTATATAGGAGCTACCCATCAAACAAATGCGAGCTCTTTACATGAAAATTTAAATACAGTAGCATATCCTTTAAATCCAAAAAAAAAAAAAAAAAAAACCCCTTACTAGAATTTCTTGCTTACAAATACAAAAGAACAAAATCGTCGAGTTAACAAAACTTTTTCCAGTCATGACTATCTTCAATAGATGTTAGCCATTATTTGATAGTATGTGCATGATGCTAATGCATGCCTAGATAGTAATAGTGTCTAAGTAAACCATACTTAGACATTTGATACCTCAAAGCTAAAGCTGAAAATATGACCTGCATGTGTCACATCCTTTGTGTTTGCTAATAATATATTGTTAGATATAGATTCAGTCATGCATAATCTCAATGCATGAAATCTGGTGCGAATTCTTACTTGCATTTTATATGAAAAAGAGAGAAACAAAATGGTGCTCGTATATAGAAAATGGAATCTTACCTCTTCAACCTTATTAAAAATCATCAAGCATGCTGATAAGAAAAACCAACTTCCAAGAACTACAATTCTCTTTCATTTCAATTAAGAATTGTATTCAATTCCTAGTGATAGAAATAACAAAATAGAAGTAGTCTTGGGAAAGAGGAAGGAAGATTTGAGTGTGAACAACAGGACTCAAAAGATTAAAGAGAGACAAGAAGATGAAGTAATTAAATTTAGAGTAACCCACCATGAAAAATGTTGAGCTTCATGGGTATGGAGGGCGTACTGGTGCACATGGATACTGTCAAACTAGAGGAAAAGATTTAAGTACCTAACCCAAATCAAATACAATCCAAAAACACGTGCCCAAACTCAACATATGCAGCTGATGATACAGCTTGGAATCTCAATTACATAAATCAAGCATACTAGAGTTGAAGAAAACTTGAGAAGAAACATCATTTTTTTGTGAAAGCATAGCATAAATAGCAAGAGTGGCTCTCAGCAAACCAGAAAATTCTAATCGAACCTACTAGTTTAAATAATATCCTTGGTTGCGTACTTAGGCTATTAATCTTGAAGAAAAGTGTTAAAATAATATGTTCTCATCTCCACTAGTTTAACACATAAAAATAAAGGGTTAAACATAGTCAAAACATTATTATTTACTCGAGATAAGGCAATGAATAGACATAACAGAGGCAATCAAAGACAAGTAGAAAACGATTTCTTTCCAAAATTCCATTCTCAATAAGGAAACAAGCGAGGAAATGTTGGAACTAGATCAGCCACCGTATTCACCATTTTGATAATGGGAGTTATAAATTAGAAAGTCACATATGGCCTTTATATAGTAAACTTAAATTAATATAGATAAGTGAACTAGGACTTAGACAATTTCACTCAAACTGCAATCCCAGCAGATTAAAGGAACTTTGAGGGAAAGATAAATTGCATAGTTGCAGCTTAATTCTCATTCAGTCCATGTACAAAAAGTAAGATTTTAGGATAATGTTTGATTTCCTTTAAAAAAACAGTTTTATTTACAGCAGAATAAAATTCTTTATTGTGTTTTGCCTATCAGTAGCAACACTTTTCTTGTAATTTTTCTTCTCCTTTTCTGATACCAGATCAAGGATAATAAGCAGGAAAGATTTTCCAGAATCTAAGAGAAATCAAGATATACAAGTAGCCTAAGATAACTTTGAAAACAAAATAAGAGGATCAAACACATAAGGACAAAAACTATAAATGGCATCAATCCACAACACACCTACTCAGCTTAGTATAGTCCTTAAAATATTACAGTCTAACTTTTAACATTGAAATTGTTGTAATTAAAGATTTATTGTTTCCACAGCTACCTTTTTTTATTCTGCCTATTTAAAGAAGCCACAACAATATAACCATGCTCTTCATCCATCTTTCACTTTTGTAGGCAAAATAATAATGACACTGCCATCTTAATAAGAAGATATTAAAAGAAGCAACAGTTGCTTAAAAGTTTTGCTCTATAACCATTATATCAATAGGCATAGCCAAGTACACATGGCGTATACAAGGGCACTATAATATAACAATTTTTAGTATAATCTAAGCAAAAAAATTCTTGAAAAACTGAAGGCTATTTAGAGTTTATATAGACATACAAACACAAAAAGGTTTGCCTAGAAAATTGGTGAGACCTATGAGGAATGCTTACTTGGGCAGATGAATGGCACATATTATCAAACAGCTCCCCTAAAAGTTTATAATGGAGATGTAACTCAGTTGTTGGTATTTTATGAGGGGATATTTCTATAAGTGCAGCTGACAGAAAAGCATAGTGGTTGGCTAATACAGTTGTAGTTGCTAGGCTCTGAAAAGCAAGAGGCTGAAATGTTAAGAGAACCGAGTATTAAATTTATTGATTTATTGTTGAATTATTTCCACTGCTGCAGAATGAAATTATTTTCTAGTTTGCTTCTATTTGGGATCAATTATCTAGCTACTGAACAGGTTTAATCATGAGCATATGAGGGGATTAAATGGTGGAGTCTTGTGTAAGAAGAAATGAAGAAATTCTTAGGAGAACTTAAGAAAACAGTTAGAGAATTCACAATAAGAATTTGACTGAGTTGTGTAGATCTTTCTCTTGTGCTTCTGGTTTGTGCCTTCTATTGGTACTTCGATTAGGGTTCAACAAGGGTGTTTAGATGAGGCTACAATGACAAAGGTTTAAAGTTAGGAGTGGTTGCAAGAGAAAAAGCCAATGAACAGTTAGAGGTAGGAGTCAAACTTTCAGTTGTTGCGGTTTTTGTCCAGCTATGTTTTATTTCAATTATCAAGAAGAAAACACCAACCAGTTGATGCATATGATTTGCACAAATACAATTTGTAAGTTCTTTTTCTTGGAGTTATATGAAAGGATATTTAAATAAATTGGAAAGAGACAACCTTATCTTTGTTTTTTATAACCCACCTTGACAACCTTATCTTTTTTTTTAGATGGATTGACCCAAAAAGAATTAAAAAGGGGGGGATTCATGCATGCTCATAATTGATATAATTCTTGGATGATCCTCATTATTAAACTTTACATATATAAACCTTCTTCATAATCAGTAGAACTAATTCGAAGCAGAGATTTTTTTTTTTTTTTTAACAATTAAGTTGCTCCACATGAACTTAACACTACATATGTGCATTTCTCTTCTAGTGAATTAGCAAATAATAATCACATTGTAATCTCGCAAGTTAGACCTTATAATCAATTATCTCCAAGAAATTCAAGCCCATGCAAAAGCATTAGTAGTGTATACTATAAAGGCTTTGTATTGAAGTATTGATTGAGTTTCCAAGCCAATAAATTACATAAATGGTTTCAGATTTATATCCTATGGGAGATAAAAGAAATTAATAAAACACAGGAACTAAATCAATGACAGAAGCAGAAACTAAGTGAAACTAACCCAACAATAAAGGCAATCAACTTGGCATGAAAGAAAAATCTAAGGAAATACAGAACATAATGCACAAAACCTCACAATATAAATCCCAAACTATTTAGGCAGCACATTCTGCTGCGACAACTCAACACAAGTTAGAAAATACATTCATTCTAGTCGAGGATTTTCAGGACCAATAAGTTTGGTCACATTCTAGAATATTGGCTTGTGAGAGAATGAAGGAATATTAGACAGATGTCATGCAATTAGTGGAGAGTAGATTTGATTTAGATATTAAAAGATGTCTATAAATATGAAAACAGATTGTAATAGCGTAGTATGAGAAAATGAGAATAATAGCAAATACCATCTTCTAATATCAGTGTGGCTTTTATGCAAACAGCTTGAATCCTTTGTGGACCTTTCGAATGTGCTATAGTTTATATATATGTCCCATTATATAATAGAGAGAAACATTACGAGTAATTTGATTTTTTAGAATGAATTTCAAAGAGTAATTTGTCGATAACAACAAAGCTAATATTGTTTATTAAGCAGCTTTTGGGAATTCTTTACCCCAAATTTAGTGAAACTTGGACTCAAGATTTATAAGAGTTACCCATCGACAAGTATGCAGGCCAGAGTAAATATCAAAAATCTCTATAAAGCCGTCATGATCTTCCTTTCATCTCCATTTGCATTACCTGTTGAACAACTCGTAAAGTTAGTGTGCATGCCAATAGGACTTGTAATACATCCTTCAAAAAATTAAATGTAGATACTTACATGCTTTTCTTACCAACTTTGTTAATGACGGTACCCCAACTTTCTTAATTAACTTCGAGTCTTAGCTTATATAAGGAGATAAATTTGGATATTACAATGATAAATTTGTAAAATTACTCAAAATAGAATTCCTTAAAAAATGAGCGATCTTATGGAAACAAATCATTACGATGAGCATAAGGAATAAACACAAAGAAGAGTTAGTATCGAATAGTGGAAAGACTTGTATGATCTATAGAGAACAAAACATGCATGAATCATATGGTGCTTAGGGAATTAAAAAAGAGACGAAAAATCTTGCCTTATGTCCCATGGCACCATAATTGGCTAGGCTATCAACTAACACATTACATTCACTGTAAACATTTCTAATACTAAATGGATAGCCATGTTCTTTAATTTTTTTAAGAAGAGAGATGGAACCTCCAAATTTATTAATAGTCCTCACATTTGGTGAGAGAGTACTATGTACGAAGATAAGAACTTGGGGTTACAACCAAGTACTAACAAGTACTAAAACAAATGGAAAAAAAAAAACTATACCAGCTAACTATCTATACAACACTGAAAACTAAACTATATTAATGAAACTTTACAATGTCAAACATGATTAAAAACTACAAAGTATGACTAAACTTTGGCAATCCATGTTAAATGAGCTAATTTGAATTCTATCCATGTTAATCAGGCAAAAGAGAGGTAGCTTGAAAGATAGCTTTAGACAAACCTTTAACGCGCACCAATTTTTGCTACCTGGTCAGCAATAGAGTTACCTTCTCTATAGGTGTGTTGCATAGAAAAAGTGATTATGTCATCCCAAACCACTCAGGAAGGGCTAGTAAAGAGCCAACCTTTGGAATTACTCTTGAGCTAGCCTTAAAAAAGAAGAAAATCTTGCCATGCAAATCTTGTTACTCATGGGCTTTTCTGTGTGTGGATTTGAACCAGCTAATCTTGGGGCTATTTAATAAATTTCCAAAAATCAAAAAAAGGCAATAAGTTCTATTGTATTTTACAATTTTGGTACTAGTATATTCAGAATTTTGTGCCATCAATTGAAATAGAGATTTTCTTCACTTTCTGCTTACATCCATCACAATGGATGTTCACTTTGAGAACAGATTTCTGTATACACAAGTAAAAAAAAAAAAAAAAAAAAAAAACATAAAGCAAAGGTAACTACTATTAATACCTTACCTTACTTTATGTGGGGAAGGGGGGAAGGGGGAGCCTCCCCGGGGAGGGTATTATCTACATCATTCACAAACAGGCACCACTTGTATCCATAAGTTATAATGTAATGTAAGAACTAAAATAACTCAACTAGAATTTATTATGTAGGTATTGAACAGATAGAAATCGTTTACAAACAATAATAGCTATCATCATGATAGTATGAGTTCCAAGTACATATATGCATGGACGACTTCATCAATTTCAAATTATTTTGTATTTGCATTTTTGTTAAGTAGTCTTTCTTAGTACTAACAAACAGGAGGTGTAGACTATTTGTCAAAACCAGGAGATTGTTGTAGCCACCAAGAAGTATTTTACTCTTTTATATTTTTTCATTCATTCGGTAGACCCTCTCCTAATAATAACATACCCTCACTTGATTAAAATCTCACAAGCCATATCTTAATTATTCACTATTTTTAGCTTATCAACTACACAAATCCAATTTTAGTAGAACCAACCTAAAAAGGAAAGATTGATCAATGAGAAATTCAACACAAGCTAGGCATGCAACCAAGAGGAGAGGTGAATAAATTCTGGAATTAAAAATACCACAGTTTCATCAATCTCCTCAAAGTTGTACTTGTTTAGCCAGCCCACAGAGAATCCTTGACCCAAGGTTGCTATGCTCAAACTTGGCAAATGATTAGACCTGTTGCCTAGCAATTGTCATGCAATCCAGATTTTTACAACTAAGTCATACGTCGACCAAGAACAAACATACCATTTGCCGATCCTGTATAACAAGTTGTAAAGTTAGGGTACATGCCAATAGACCTTATAATCATAGAAGAAAAGTGGTGGCTGAGAAACACTTACATGCTTCCTTTTGACCAGTACTGCCTAATTCCATCACAACCATATTTGCCCCCTATTAGTAGTAAAAGAGACAAGTTTCTTGACAACCCAAAATAAGAACCTTAAAATCTCATATGCCTATATAAGGATATGTCAAAAGCCCAAAAACAAAACACTTGCCCAAAATCTTTGACAACAAAAAACTCCCAAACCAAATCGGTTCAAAATTTTCTGAACCATTTTTGTGGTCAAATTATGTTTTTTTTTTTTCATTATTTTATGAAAACACCCACTTCTTGTCAGATTGAAAATTTTGAACTTTCAATTTTTAAACCCCTCTCACAAACTTACTTTTGCCATGTTATTGGTGTCCACACATTGACTTGCAAGTAAAATGACTCTTGGTTGATGTGAGGATCGATCTTGTGCATCTTTTCCTTTTCTTTTTAGAAAACACGATTTATACACGCAAGTCTTTAGTAAATTTGAAACTGAAAATAGATAATAAAAGAATGTAATCTTGGATTAAATGGACCACCTTTCAACCCAAGAGCTCCAGTTAGATGCCACACCATTGCATGGATATTACAAGTACAAGGTAAATAAAGATTTCCATGAATTCTTGTTTCATCTTGTTTGCGCGTGATGAAAACATTAATTTCCAACTTTATTTCATTTCCTTTTCACTTTCATGCTTAAAAAATATAATTATGACGACAACAAATTAAAATGATGATGAAGCCGAGGTGAATGAAAAATAAAAAACTTGAAAATACTTTCATCATGCTAGGTTCAGTTATTTTAGAGAACCAACATGTTGGAGATATGCAGATTTCCCAACAAGTTACATTTTGATCTCTCACACCTAGGCAGTTTTCGTAGTAGAACAAGTCTTCAAGTGTACATCCTCAATGGGCAGTCTATCCTCAGGAAAGGCACAATCAACTTTTTCCTTTTTGGGCAACAAATGGCAGGGTTCAGGAGTCACATTGCTCGTCACTCCAGCAATATTAGTGCAATTCCACTGCAATTCCTTTGGCGTCTTACTCAATGAGATAGTTACATTAGAAATGCATATTCCTATAAAATGATCTTGGGCAATCCCCTCAAGTCTTGCTGCACCAGTAACATTCGTCGCCACGATATCTTTGTAATTGATTCCTTTAATCTCTGGAAAAGCTTTCGGGTCAAAATTAGTGTCAGGGTGTTGATTATAAGAGCCTGACATCCAGAAAACCCACTTCATAGTTGTGAGGGTCATTCTTCTTACATAGATATCCTTCACGTAAGCTCCTCTTCCGATAGCAGTCTTGATTCTAATACCCGATTGAGTGTTAATGGCTGTGATGTCTTCAGCCCTAACATTTTGAATTCCACCAGACATTTCACTGCCTAGAGCAATGGTGGCACTGTCGGGGGATATGCAGGTTAACCTTCTGATGACTAGGTTCTTTGTGGGCATTCCAAATTTAATGCCATATTGATCCCAACCACTTTTCACGGCAATACAGTCATCCCCTGAGACTACGAAGCAGTCCTCAATACGAGTATTTGTGCATGAATCTGGAAAGGAAGAAACAACATCGACTCAGATTATATGGTCATTATTACTAAGTACCTATAATATAATTACCTCTCGTGCAAAGGAATGGCAAGCAATGCAAGTGACTCAAAAGTGGCAAACAAACCTGGGTCTATCCCGTCAGTGTTAGGAGAGTCAATAGGGGCAAGGATTGTCAGCCCATGGATTAGCACATCGCTACAAATCAGAAACAGAAGAAGACGAGTAAGAAATGTAAAGATCATGTTTGTGCATTAAGAGATATATATATACACACACATAAAGTTAAGGAGGTAGATGATCAGGAGCATGCTGATCGTGATCAAACCTGCTATAAGTCGGATGGACAAACCACGAGGGAGAGTTGATTAGAGTAAGATTAAATATCTGGATTTTTTTAGAGTACTGAATTTCAATCATGTATGGTCGGGTGACATTGAATTGGCCTTGGTGAAACTTGTCCCACCAATATTGACCCTGGCCATCGATCGTGCCATTGTTACCTGATAACAATAAGAATGAGTCCCTCAGACATGGTCAGGCCAAAATGATACTAATTTGACATGTAATAATCATAATTAATTGGGGAATTGGGAATTTGGGGAGGGGGTTGTAATTAGTCGATAATTACCGGTGATTATGATGTCGGTGAGGTTTGTACCAAATATAAGGCTGCTGAACCGTCCATCTCCATTTCCATCCCTTCCTCTCCCATAAGAAGGCAAAGCAGGAACAAGTGGCCATTCTGCCTCATCCTGTCCATTTTACAATGCATAACATGCAAGGTTTTGGCAATTAAGTGTACTTATAGTATGGGAAGAGTAGAATTAAATAGAAAAAGAGGGATATGTACCAAGGTATCAAATTTATTTATTTATAATGAATTTAATTGCTTAAATTGGTTCCAGGTGTTAGCGAAGACAATTATAATTAATTTCATGGTGTTGTTCATCATGATGCGTGTTAAAAGTATACCTGAGATGCAAGAATAACTGCATCCTTGTGAAGAAATAGGGTGAAATGGCTGCTGGTGAGATTAAAGCTCCCAGTTAACCATTTTCCAGGAGGAACAATAAGCTGTGCCCCACCTTGTGATGCATACTTGCTGAGGCTATCAATTGCAGTCTTAAAAGCCTTGGTGTTCAATGTTTTTCCATCACCAATTGCTCCAAAATCCGTCAAAAGTGCGCTATGCTTTCGACAATTTATCGCCCTGTAGTGTAAGGCATCCGGAACACTAGAGTGTAAGGTGCACTCTACGACCCTTAAACTTACCGTTCCCAGCACAAAAATAACTAAGATTGTCTGAATAAGCTGTAAACAGAGGAAAAATTAATGAAGAAAGTCACTTTTCCAGTCGACTAATTATTTAAATTCTTTTGCATAAGTCAATCATTGAAGTACGTACGTAAGAGATTTTAAAAACATATATATATATATTAAAACAACCAAAAACGGTTGTTTTATATGAAAATAATGGTCATGTAGGTGAGACAATGGTTGTTTCATAATTTGTACGCAAAAACAGTTATCTTCTACACAAATTATAACTTGCTGGTGTCTTGAGCCTATATGTCCAGTTTTCAACACTGCTCTCAATAAAGTGAGATCGCAATGGTGGAATATAGGCGTAATTCCTAGCATTACCTATTTTTTTTCAATAATATTACATCTCAAATGGAAATGGAAATTAGAACGAGCTTATAAATGAAAACAAGAAAATATTGCATTAAAACCAAGAGAACCATATATATATATATCACAGAAGCGCAAAAATAGTCTGTATGTCCATTGAGATTCAACCAAATTAGATCAATCTAGCCCTAAAAAAATTTGATACTACGGATGAAGAACATATACATGATATACATAAAGAGATACACATAATATTGAAAATAAAACAATATTTATTCATGATGAAAAAAAGAGAAGGAGCATGTTACATCGAATGCTCTGAATCCTTGAGACTGCTCCATGTTCTAAGAATTAGAAAAATTGTAGGTAAGACTGTTTTGTAGTCCAGGACGGGGAGGGTATTAATAGGGAGGTTGCGGGAGAGCAAATTTGGAAGGTTAACCCAGCTTTCTCTTCTTGTTCATTGACCATTAACAAACTTACCGCTTTAATTTCTAAATCTTTCCCTAATAACCTGCCTATATATAGATATATATAATCTTGAAGATCCAGAATGTTCTTTTTTAGTTATTTAGTGATTGTAGTACTATTTTTATCATCGTATATATCTATTTCTGCATGATAATTTTAATTTTTCATCTCTTTATTCTTTTGACTTGGTAGGGGATCCAACGTTTAATCTATAAATAATATTTACAGTTATAGAGAGCGCAATCGTACTACTTTTGAAAAAAAAAAATGAATAAATATAAGACTTACAGAAAAAAAAAATTAGTTTCGTAACTGTGAACCCCACTCTTATCAAAAGAAATGAGCGACAATTGCATAACCAATAACAAACATAACAACATTATACTAGTATGTCACATGATCATGGTTTCTGAACAATTATTAATTAAGGATAGTGTTAACATATATGATTCTGTCTAATCTCAGTGCATCACAAATGGCAAGTTAGCTCAATCTCAATATGACCAAGATGAGAAGAATGATAGCACATATCAAGACTCTAGAAGGATAGTTGTCTGCAATTGATCTTTAGGATATAATGGTGTAAATAGGTTGTAAATCTGTAATTTATATTTTGCATATTCTTATGTTTAATTCATGTATATTTGCTTAACATTGTGCCTAGCTTATTTTATAATAATAAGGTAAGATCTTCAATAAATAGTAGAATTGTATTCCATTATAGCTATGTACAATGTTAAGGAAATATACATGAATTTAACATAAGAATATGCAACATATAAATTACAGATTTATAACATATTTACACCATTATATCCTAAAGATCAATTGCAGACAACTATCCTTCTAGAGTCTTGATATGTGCTATCATTCTTCTCATCTTGGTCAGGTGGAGATTGAGCTAACTTGCCATTTGTGATGCACTGAGATTAGATAGAATCATATATGTTAACACTATCCTTAATTAATAATTGTTCAGAAACCATGATCATGTGACACACTAGTATAATGCTGTCATGTTTGTTATTGGTTATGCAAGTGTCGCTCATTTCTTTTGATAAGAGTGGGGTCCACAGTTACAAAATTAATTTTTTTTTTTATGTAAGCCTTATATTTATTCATTTTTTTTTCAAAAGTAGTACGATTTCGCTCTCTATAACTATAAATATTATTTATAGATTAAACGTTGGATCCCGTACCAAGTCAAAAGAATAGTGAAAGCTTTCTATATATAGGCAGGTTATTAGTGAAAGATCTAGAAATTAAAGCGGAAAGTTTGTTAATGGTCAATGAACAGGAAGAGAAAGCTTGGTTAACCTTCCAAATTTGCTCTCTCACAACCTCCCTATTAATACCCTCCCCGTCCTGTAGTACAAAACAATCTTACCTACAATTTTTCTAATTCTCAGAACATGGAGCAGTCTCAAGGATTCAGAGCATCCGATGTAACATGCTCCATCTCTTCTTCTTCCTCCTTCTCTTTTCTTCATCATGACTAAATATTGTTGTATTTTCTATATTATGTGTATCTCTGTATGTATATCATGTATATGTTCTTCATCTGTAGTATCAACTTTTTTTAGGGCTAGATTGATCTAATTTGGTTGAATCTCAATGGACATACAGACTATTTTTGCGCTTCTGTGATATATATATATATGGTTCTCTTGGTTTTAATGCAATATTTTCTTGTTTTCATTTATAAGCTCGTTCTAATTTCCATTTCCATTTGAGATGTAATATTATTGAAAAAAAATAGGTAATGCTAGGAATTACGCCTATATTCCACCATTGCGATCTCACTCTGTTGAGAGCAGTGTTGAAAACTGGACATATAGGCTCAGCACACTGGCAAGTTATAATTTGTGTAGAAGATAACTGTTTTTGCGTACAAAGTATGAAACAACCATTGTCTCACCTACGTGACGGTTATTTTCATATAAAACAACCGTTTTTGGTTATTTTAATATATATATATGTTTTTAAAATCTCTTACGTACGTACTTCAATGATTGACTTATACAAAAGAATTTAAATAATTAGTCAACTCGAAAAGTGACTTTCTTCATTAATTTTTCCTCTGTTTACAGCTTATTTTGACAATCTTAGCTATTCTTGTGCTGGGAACGGTAAGTTTAAGGGTCGTAGAGTGCACATTACACTCTAGTGTTCCGGATGCCTTACACTATAGGGCAATAAATTGTCGAAAGCATAGTGCACTTTTGACGGATTTTGGAGCAGTTGGTGATGGAAAAACACTAAATACTAAGGCTTTTAAGACTGCAATTGATAGCCTTAGCAAGTATGCATCACAAGGTGGGGCACAGCTTATTGTTCCTCCTGGAAAATGGTTAACTGGGAGCTTTAATCTCACCAGCAGCCATTTCACCCTATTTCTTCACAAGGATGCAGTTATTCTTGCATCTCAGGTATACTTTTAACACGCATCATGATGAACAACACCATGAAATTAATTATAACTGTCTTGGCTAACACCTGGAACCAATTTAAGCAATTAAATTCATTATAAATAAATAAATTTGATACCTTGGTACATCTCCGTCTTTTTCTATTCAATTCTACTCTTCCCATACTATCAGTACTACTTAATTGCCAAAACCTTGTATGTTATGCATTGTAAAATGGACAGGATGAGGCAGAATGGCCACTCGTTCCTGCTTTGCCTTCTTATGGGAGAGGAAGGGATGGAAATGGAGATGGACGGTTCAGCAGCCTTATATTTGGTACAAACCTCACCGACATCATAATCACCGGTAATTATCGACTAATTACAACCCCCTCCCCAAATTCCCAATTCCCCAATTAATTATGGTTATTACATGTCAAATTAGTATCATTTTGGCCTGACCATGTCTGAGGGACTCATTCTTATTGTTATCAGGTAACAATGGCACGATCGATGGCCAGGGTCAATATTGGTGGGACAAGTTTCACCAGGGCCAATTCAATGTCACCCGACCATACATGATTGAAATTCAGCACTCTAAAAAAATCCAGATATTTAATCTTACTCTAATCAACTCTCCCTCGTGGTTTGTCCATCCGACTTATAGCAGGTTTGATCACGATCAGCATGCTCCTGATCATCTACCTCCTTAACTTTATATATGTGTATATATATATCTCTTAATGCACAAACATGATCTTTACATTTCTTACTCGTCTTCATCGTTTGTTTATGATTTGTAGCGATGTGCTAATCCATGGGCTGACAATCCTTGCCCCTATTGACTCCCCTAACACTGACGGGATAGACCCAGGTTTGTTTGCCACTTTTGAGTCACTTGCATTGCTTGCCATTCCTTTGCACGAGAGGTAATTATATTATAGGTACTTAGTAATGATGACCATATAATCTGAGTCAATGTTGTTTCTTCCTTTCCAGATTCATGCACAAATACTCGTATTGAGGACTGCTTCGTAGTCTCAGGGGATGACTGTATTGCCGTGAAAAGTGGTTGGGATCAATATGGCATTAAATTTGGAATGCCCACAAAGAACCTAGTCATCAGAAGGTTAACCTGCATATCCCCCGACAGTGCCACCATTGCTCTAGGCAGTGAAATGTCTGGTGGAATTCAAAATGTTAGGGCTGAAGACATCACAGCCATTAACACTCAATCGGGTATTAGAATCAAGACTGCTATCGGTAGAGGAGCTTACGTGAAGGATATCTATGTAAGAAGAATGACCCTCACAACTATGAAGTGGGTTTTCTGGATGTCAGGCTCTTATAATCAACACCCTGACGCTAATTTTGACCCGAAAGCTTTTCCGGAGATTAAAGGAATCAATTACAGAGATATCGTGGCGACGAATGTTACTGGTGCAGCAAGACTTGAGGGGATTGCCCAAGATCATTTTACAGGAATATGCATTTCTAATGTAACTATCTCATTGAGTAAGACGCCAAAGGAATTGCAGTGGAATTGCACTAATATTGCTGGAGTGACGAGCAATGTGACTCCTGAACCCTGCCATTTGTTGCCCAAAAAGGAAAAAGTTGATTGTGCCTTTCCTGAGGATAGGCTACCCATTGAGGATGTACACTTGAAGACTTGTTCTACTACGCAAACTGCCTAGGTGTGAGAGATCAGAATGTAACTTGTTGGGAAATCTGCATATCTCCAACATGTTGGTTCTCTAAAATAACTGAACCTAGCATGATGAAAGTATTTTCAAGTTTTTTATTTTTCATTCACCTAGGCTTCATCATCATTTTAATTTGTTGTCGTCATAATTATATTTTTTAAGCATGCAAGTGAAAAGGAAATGAAATGAAGTTGGAAATTAATGTTTTCATCACGCGCAAACAAGATGAAACAAGAATTCAGGGCAATCTTTATTTACCTTGTACTAGTAATATCCATGCAATGGTGAGGCATCTAACTGGAGCTCTTGGGTTGAAAGGTGGTACATTTAATCCAAGATTACATTGTTTTATTATCTATTTTCAGTTTCAAATTTACAAAAGACTTGCATGTATAAATCGTGTTTTCTAAAAAGAAAAAGAAAAAAAGCACAAGATCGATCCTCACATCAACCAAGAGTCATTTTACTTGCAAGTCAATGTGTGGACACCAATAAGATGGCAAAAGTAAGTTTGTGAGAGGGGTTTAAAAATTGAAAGTTCAAAACTTTCAAAATGACAAGAAGTGGGTGTTTTCATAGAATAATGAAAAAAAAAAACATAATTTGACCACAAAAATGGTTCAATAAATTTTGAACCGATTTGGTTTGGGAGTTTTTTGTTGTCAAAGATTTATCGCATGTAAAAAGTACATATTTTCTCTATATGTAAGCAACCTACCCTCAGCCCCAACACACCATAAATGGCCTTGCGGCTCCAAAACTGCCTTCATCCCGACAGTTTCCACTGCAAACTTGAAAGCTGAAGAGCTCTGTCGAACAGCCTCACCCCACTCTGGAAAATATTCTCCTCTTCTGTAGTCAAAATACTTCCCATGCACAAGCAAAACCTGTCCTCATCAATGCAATAAATTCCACCACATATATCCACCATAAGTGGCCTTGTGGTTGTGGTGCTATAAGATGTGGGTATTAGATGTGATTAATTTTATAGTGATATTTTGTGGTTGTGGTGCTATAAGATGTGGGTATTAGATTTGATAAATAATTCAGTGTTAAGTCACTTGCAGATTTTATCATATTTGCGTTAGGGGCATCCTTAAGTTGAGTAGAATTTTATGTGCATTGGCAAATAGGGAACTATATAAGGGGCCGGGTAATACAATTGATCCATTAATCCGCCAAATCCAAGTTTTAAGTCATCTCACATTTGCGGGCAATGAAAAACACAAGAAAGATGCTAACTATTACAAGAGTCAACTAGATGAAATGAGGGGAGAAATGCAAGTACTTTTGGAGAGACACAATGAAACCGACAAGATGTTAAGGAGTTTCTTCACCAATTTCCTGTCTCAAACAGAGACTTAGTTTGAACTGCTTACCTTTGGAAATGCTGAAAATAACTTTTTTTTTTTTTTTTCCAAGAGCCAGAAGCCACCCACATAGTAGCCCCGTCCCAAGTTTATTAAAAAACCCTCACTTGTGGCGGAGGCATACCATAAACAAACTCAAAAACCAAACCCAAAAAATCAGAATTTACACACTGTGTTCCTTGCTTTGCCAAAAAATCCGGGGCCATATTTGCTTCCCGAAAAATGTGTCTAAACCTTGCATTAATCTCCATAGCAATCTCCTGTATCTCATCCCAAAAATCCCAAAGAAACCAGAGTCGACAAATTTCTGAGGCAAGCCAATTCATAACCACCAAGGAATCTGATTCTACTAGAACGTTGTGAAAGCGTAAATGTTTGCAAAGGCGAAGGCCATCTGCTAAAGTACAACATTCGGCAATCGTATTCATAGCATTTCCGTAACAATGTGCAAAACCAGCAATACATCTCCCCTTTGAATCTTGGAAGACACCACCACGTCCTGCCTCCCCCGGATTATTACGAGCACTCACATCTATGTTTAATTTTACCATTCCTGCGTGTTGCACTTCCCATTTAACATACTTTACTTTCTTCTTATGCGTTGGTAGTATCGTTAAATTCAATCTTTGCATTACCACGCTATCCTCCTTTTCTATTTGCTGAAAATTCTGCAACGAGCAAGAGGCTTCTTTAAGAAAACATTTAACTTGTTGAATTATTTCTTCTATCTTGAAAGTTGTTCCTTCCATTCTTGTTGAGCATCTAGCCTTCCATAAAGCCCAAGAAATCAGAATTGGAAGTGCACCCCGTATCCATCCTACTTGTGTTCTGTTTTTTGCTCTCTGCCACCAATACAACATCATACCCTTCAAATTTTTGATCTGTGGCAACCGAATATGACAGACATTTGCAAAATACCTCCAGACCCTTTGAGCACTCGGCCCTTCACACAACACATGATACAATGACTCCACACTTGGCTCAACACAGCAATGACATTTAGATACAAGACGAATAATCAACCCCTGCACTATATCATCTATCGGCACAGCCTTTTTTTTGCCCTCCAGTAGAAAAAATACATTTTCTTGGGGATATTGGCCTGCCATAGCTACCTTTTCCAGTCACAAATTTGTCCCCTTTGTCTAGAAATCTCCCAAGTAGACTTTGTTGTGAAATTTCCCTCCACCAAATGTTTCCAAATCAACACATCTGGTTTATTAGTCTTCAACCTCACGCTAGCTTCATTTATTTGCTGCAGCACCTCAGCCGGGACCAAATCACATATTAACTCATTTTTTTGGACCCCTATCATCAAACACTTTAGCCACCGAAAGGCCATTATCACTTATCACTGGACAAATATCTTGAATAGGACCACAGCCAACTCAATTATCCATCCAAAAATTTAAGTTTCCATTTCCAACCAAACATTGAGAATTTTGTATAACTCTCGGGATTAACGCAGAAACTCCCTTCCAAAATCGTGACCCCTTTTGCAACTGAATTGCCTTATACACATGTTCTCGCCCAATATATTTTTTCCTGAAGAAATCCGCCCAAATAGAACCTCCCTCAAGCAACTTCCAGGCAAACTTCATAAAGAGAGAATCCTGCACCTCCCTGAAGTCTCTAACACCAAGACCCCCCTCTTCCACAGGCTTACAAATCACGCTCCAAGACACCCACTTACGCTTTCTAGTCTCCATCAAGGATCCCCAAGGAAAATTCAAAAAAATTCTTTTAATCATTACATAGACCCCTTTAGGTATTTTTAAAACCGAAAGCATATGTATTGGCATGCTATTCAACACATGTCTTAGAAGAATGATCTTCCCCCCAAACGATAAAATCTTACTTTTCCACCCTGCCAATTTTTTTTGAATCCTAGCCAAGAAACCATCAAATAAATTTATTTATAACCGACCCACATACAAAGGAATTGCTAGGTATCCACATGGCCAACTTCCCTCTACAAAACCCGATATCAGCTTGAGATCCCTCTTTCATTCCACCCCAATAGAGGAGGAAAAATAAATAGTATATTTACTTGGATTCATCAACTGGCCAGACATCTCCTCATAATGATGCAAAGTTGACATAAGTCTCCTGATAGAAACCTTTCCGCAATTTGCAAAGATCAATATATCATCCGCATACAATAAATGCGATATGAGCGTTCCTCCACCTGGGTGATAGCCTTTGATACGGCCCAAACTGACTTGCTGTTGCAATAAATATATATAAATATTCACATATATATATATATATATTCACTGGGAGGTTAAATAGTTATGTTTTGTTGGAGATTTTGGGCAGGTGTTTTGTTTTTGGGCTTTTGACTTATCCTTATATAGGCATATGAGATTTTAAGGTTCTTATTTTGGGTTGTCAAGAAACATGTCTCTTTTACTACTAATGGGGGGAAAATATGGTTGTGACGGAATTAAGCAGTACTGGTAAAAAAGAAGCATGTAAGTGTTTCTCAGCCACCACTTTTCTTCTATGATTATAAGGTCTATTGGCATGTACCCTAACTTTACAACTTGTTCTATAGGATCGGCAAATGGTATGTTTGTTCTTGGTCGCCGTACGACTTAGTTGTAAAAATTTGGATTGCATGACAATTGCTAGGCAACAGGTCTAATCTTTTGCCAAGTTTTAGCAAAGCAACCTTGGGTCAAGGATTCTTCGTGGGCTGGCTAAACAGGTACAACTTTGAGGAGATTGATGAAACTATGGTATTTTTAATTCCAGAATTTATTCACCTCTCCTCTTGGTTGCATGCCTAGCTTGTGTTGAATTTCTCATTGATCAATCTTTCTTTTTTAGGTTGGTTCTACTAAAATTGGATTTGTGTAGTTGATAAGCTAAAAATAAGTGAATAACTAAGAGATGGCTTGTGACATTTTAATTGAGCGAGGGTATGTTATTATTAGGAGAGGGTCTACAAGAATGAATGAAAAAATATAGAAGAGTAAAATACTTCTTGGTGGCTACAACAATCTCCTGGTTTTGACTAATAGTCTACACCTCGTGTTTGTTAGTGCTAAGAAAGACTAAACAAAAATGCAAATAAAAAATAATTTGAAATTGATGAAGTCGTCCATGCATATATGTACTTGGAAATCAGACTATCGTGATGATAGCTATTATGGTTTGTAAACAATTTCTATCTGTTAAATACCTACATAATCCATTCTAGTTGAGTTATTTTAGTTCTTACATTACATTATAACTTTTGGATACAAACGGTGCCTGTTTTGGAATGATGTAGATAATACCCTCCCCAGGGAGGCTCCGCCTTCCCCTCTCGCCCACATAAAGTAAGGTAAACATGAGTAGCTTATATATCTGAAAATATATATGGCTGCTTCTCTTTGAATCTCCAAGTGGGTTACTTCAGCTTAATTCCAAATCATGTAAAAAAATTCAAGCATGCAGCTTTTATCTCATAAGAATCATGGAGTTGAATTGGGTTTGGGTTTAAGGTATTAATGGTAGTTACCTTTGCTTTATGTTTTTTTTTTTTTTTGCTTACTTGTGTATACAGAAATCTGTTCTCAAAGTGAACATCCATTGTGATGGATGTAAGCAGAAAGTGAAGAAAATCTCTATTTCAATTGATGGTACAAAATTCTGAATATACTAGTACCAAAATTGTAAAATACTATAGAACTTATTGCCTTTTTCTGATTTTTGGAAATTTATTAAATAGCCCCAAGATTAGCTGGTTCAAATCCACACACAGAAAAGCCCATGAGTAACAAGATTTGCATGGCAAGATTTTCTTCTTTTTTAAGGCTAGCTCATGAGTAATTCCAAAGGTTGGCTCTTTACTAGCGCTTCTTGAGTGGTTTGGGATGACATAATCACTTTTCCTATGCAGCACACCTATAGAGAAAGTAACTCTATTGCTGACCAGGTAGCAAAAATTGGTGCGCGTTAAAGGTTCGTCTAAAGCTATCTTTCAAACTACCTCTCTTTTACCTAGATTAACATGGACAGAATTCAAATTAGATCATTTAACATGGATTGCCAAAGTTTAGTCATACTTTGTGGTTTTGAATCATGTTTGACATTGTAAAGTTTTATTAATATAGTTTTGTTTTCAGTGTTGTATAGATAGTTAGCTGGTATAGTTTTTTTTTTTTTTTTGCATTTGTTTTAGTACTTGGTTGTAACCCCAAGTTCTTATCTTCGTACATAGTACTCTCTCACCAAATGTGAGGACTATTAATAAATCTGGAGGTTCCATCTCTCTTCTTAAAAAAATTAAAGAACATGACTATCCATTTAGTATTAGAAATGTTTACAGCGAATGTAATGTGTTAGTTGACAGCCTAGCCAATTATGGTGCCATGGGACATAAGGCAAGATTTTTCGTCTCTTCTTCAATTCCCGAAGCACCATATGATTCATGCATGTTCTGTTCTCTATTGATCATACAAATCTTTCTTCTATTCGATACTAACTCTTCTTTTTGTTTATTCCTTATGCTCATCGTAATGATTTGATTCCATAAGATTGCTCATTTTTTAAGGAATTCTGTTTTGAGTAATTTTACAAATTTATCATTGTAATATCCAAATTTATCTCCTTATATAAGCTAGGACTCGAAGTTAATTAAGAAAGTTGGGGTACCGTCATTAACAAAGTTGGTAAGAGAAGCATGTACTTATCTACATTTAATTTTTTTAAGGATGTATTACAAGTCTTATTGGCATGCACACTAACTTTACGAGTTGTTCAACAGGTAATGCAAATGGAGATGAAAGGAAGATCATGACGGCTTTATAGAGATTTTTGATAGTTACTCTGGCCTGCATACTTGTTGATGGGTAACTCTTATAAATCTTGAGTCCAAGTTTCACTAAATTTGTGGTAAAGAATTCCCAAAAGCTGCTTAATAAACAATATTAGCTTTGCTGTTATCGACAAATTACCCTTTGAAATTCATTCTAAAAAATCAAATTACTCGTAATGTTTCTCTCTATTATATAATGGGACATATATATAAACTGTTGCACATTTGAAAGGTCCACAAAGGATTCAAGCTGTTTGCATAAAAGCCACACTGATATTAGAAGATGATATTTGCTATTATTCTCATTTTCTCATACTGCGCTATTACAATCTGTTTTCATATTTATAGACATCTTTTAATATCTAAATCAAATCTACTCTCCACTCATTCCATGGCATCTGTCTAATATTCCATCATTCTCTCACAATCCAATATTCTAGAATGTGACTAGACTTATTGGTCTTGAAAATCCTCGACTAGAATGAATGTATTTTCTAACTTGAGTTGAGTTGTTGCAGTAGAATGTGCTCCCTAATTAGTTTGGGATTTATATTGTGAGGTTTTGTGCATTATGTTTTGTATTTCCTTAGATTTTTCTTTCATGCCAAGTTGATGATTGTGCCTTTATTGTTGGGTTAGTTTCACTTAGTTTCTGCTTCTGTCATTGATTTAGTTCCTGTATTTTATTAATTTCTTTTATCTCCCATAGGATATAAATTTGAAGCCATTTATGTAATTTATTGGCTTGGAAACTCAATCAATACTTCAATACAAAGCCTTTACAGTATACACTACTAATGCTTTTGCATGGGCTTGAATTTCTTGGAGATAATTGGTTATAAGGTCTAACTTGCGAGATTACAATGTGATTATTGTTTGCTAATTCACTGGAAGAGAAATGCACATATGTAGTGTTAAGTTCATGTGGAGCAACTTAATTGTTAAAAAAAAATAAAATCTATGCTTCGAATTAGTTGTACTAATTATGAAGAAGGTTTGTATATGTAAAGTTTAATAATGAGGATCATCCAAGAATTATATCAATTGTGAGCATGCATGAATCCCCCCCTTTTTAATTCTTTTTGGGTCAATCCATCTAAAAAAAAAGATAAGGTTGTCAAGGTGGGTTATAAAAAACAAAGATAAGGTTGTCTCTTTTCAATTTATTTAAATATCCTTTCATATAACTCCAAGAAAAAGAACTTACAAATTGTATTTGTGCAGATCATATGCATCAACTGGTTGGGGTTTTCTTCTTGATAATTGAAATGAAACATAGCTGGACAAAAACCGCAACAACTGAAAGTTTGACTCCTACCTCTAACAGTTCATTGCCTTTTTCTCTTGCAACCACTCCTAACTTTAAGCCTTTGTCATCGTAGCCTCATCTAAACACCCTTGTTGAACCCAAATCGAAGTACCAATAGAAGGCACAAACCAGAAGCACAAGAGAAAGATCTACACAACTCAATCAAATTCTTATTGTGGATTCTCTAACTGTTTTCTTAAGTTCTCCTAAGAATTTCTTCATTTCTTCTTACACAAGACTCCACCATTTAATCTCCTCATATGCTCATGATTAAACCTATTCAGTGGCTAGATAATTGATCCCAAATAAAAGCAAAGTAGAAAATAATTTCATTCTGTAGCAATGGAAATAATTCAGCAATAAATCAATAGATTTAATACTCGGTTCTCTTAACATTTCAGCCTCTTGTTTTTCGAAGCCTAGCAACTACAACTGTAGTAGCCAACCACTATGCTTTTCTGTCAGCTACACTTATAGAAATATCCCCTCATAAAATGCCAGCAACTGAGTTATAGCTCCATTATAAACTTTTAGGGGAGCTGTTTGATAACATGTGCCATTCATCTGCCCAAGTAAGCATTCCTCATAGGTCTCACCAATTTTCTAGGCAAACCATTTTGTGTTTGTATGTCTATATAAACTCTAAATTGCCTTAAGTTTTTCAAGAATTGTTTTGCTTGGATTATACTAAAATTTTTTATACTATAGTTCCCTTGTATACGCCATGTGTACTTGGCTATGCCTATTAATATAATGGTTATAGAGCAAAAATTTTAAGAACTTTTGCTTCTTTTAATATCTTCTTATTAAGACGGCTGTGTCATTATTGTTTTGCCTTCAAAGGTGAAAGATGGATGAAGAGCGTGGTTATATTGTTGTGGCTTCTTTAAATAGGCAGAATAAAAAAAGGTAGCTGTGGAAACAATAAATTTTTAATTACAACAATTTCAATGTTAAAAGTTAGACTGTTATATTATAAGGACTATACTAAGCTAAGTAGGTGTGTTGTGGATTGATGCCATTTATAGTTTTTGTCCTTTATGTGTTTGATCCTCTTATTTTGTTTTCAAAGTTATCTTAGGCTGCTTGTATATCTTGATTTCTCTTAGATTATGGAAAATCTTTCCTGCTTATTCTCCTTGATCTGGTATTAGAAAAGGAGAAGAAAAATTACTTCATCTTCTTGTCTCTCTTTAATCTTTTGAGTCTTGTTGTTCACACTCAAATGTTCCTTCCTCTTTCCCTAGACTACTTCTGTTTTGTTATTTCTATCACTAGGAATTGAATACAATTCTTAATTGAAATGACAGAGAATTGTAGTTCATGGAAGGTGGTTTTTCTTATCAGCATGCTTGATGATTTTTAATAAGGTTGAAGAGGTAAGATTCCATTTTCTATATACGAGCGTCATTTTGTTTCTCCCTTTTTCATATAAAATGCAAGTAAGAATTCGCACCAGATTCATGCATTGAGATTATGCATGACTGAATCTATATCTAACAATATATTATTAGCAAACACAAAGGATGTGACACATGCAGGTCATATTTTCAGCTTTAGCTTTAAGGTATCATATGTCTAAGTATGGTTTATTTAGACACTATTACTATCTAGGCATGCATTAGCATCATGCACAAACCATAGATATTAATCTATCAAATAATGGCTAACATCTATTGAAGATAGTCATGACTGGAAAAAGTTTTGTTAGCTCGACGATTTTGTTCTTTTGTATTTGTAAGCAGGAAATTCTAGTAAGGGGTTTTTTTTGAAATTTTTTTTTTGTTGGATTTAAAGGATATGCTATTGTATTCAGATTTTCATGTAAAGAGCTCACATTTGTTTGATGGGTAGCTCTTATATAACTTGAGTCCAAGTTTCACTAAATTTTGGGTAAAGAATTCCCAAAAGCTGCTTTATAGATTTATTAGCTTTGTTGTTATCGACAAATTACCCTTTGAAATTCGTTCTAAAAAAATCAAATCAAATTTACTTGTAATGTTTCTCTCTATTATATAATGAGACATATATATAAACTGTTGCACATTTGAAAGGTCCACAAGGGATGTTTCAGTAACTTTCCTAAACTTATGATTTCATCCTTGAAAGTCTAATACTAATGTTAATGTTTTTTTTATTAGAAACTCGTACCTAGGCAATTAGAAAGACAATGCTTCAAATAATGTCCTAAAAAGTTGGACTTGAGATATGATTCCATCAAGTTTGAAAGAAGTTTAAAGATACTGTACGTGGGTTGCTAGTGGTAACTTGGGTAAGATCAGTTTGTGTTGAAGAGTGAAGAAAGATAGGGACTCAAGCTATTTGCATAAAAGCCACACTGATATTAGAAGATGATATTTGCTATTATTCTCATTTTCTCATTCTGCGTTGTTACAATCTGTTTGCATATTTATAGACATCTTCTAATATCTAACTCAAATCTACTCTTCACTGACTGCATGACATCTGTATAAAATGTTTCAGTAAGTATCTCTGCATTTCATTTGTCTGGTTCTCAGGTTGCTGTGCTGCAAAATTGATGTTGAAAATTGATGGTCATGCGGTCATTGATGAAGAACATATCTTACTTTCAAATGATCTTTGCCGGGTTGGAAAAATAAACAAATGTTTAAATAAAGAACTCACCCTGCTTTTTTACCTTGCACATAGATCATCATGATCATCAAGATTAAACAAGAATATAACATCTAAAACTTTTTAGGCAATGAAATTCTTGAGCGTGCTTGCAAGTAATAAGGATCATGCTCTTGTATTAACCCTAGTTGCTGCATAATTGGGGCGAGTTATAAGGATTGTGCTAGCTTGGATCTTTTTATAATAATAAGGTAAGATCTTTAATAAATAGTAGACAAAAGAAAATAAAGGAGGGAGCAGGGAGGAATGAGCCATTATAGTATCTTTTTAAAACATAATATTGATGCCTTACAAGTTATATATATATATATATATATATATGTATATACATACAAAATACCATTAATAACTTTAGGATCATCGGGAATTTGTTTATTCATGCCCATTGAAATGCCTAACTAGATGATGCAAACATTTCTTCCAGGAGTGTAGTGTTGAAATCTCATAAATATCTGTTATTAATCCAGGTTTTCCTGTTTCCTCTTAATACATGCCACATTTTCAAAGATTAAAGTAATTAATTACATCTATTTCAGCTGCTGTGTGTGTAAGTGATAGTGGGTGACTTTATTTTCTAACTTGAGGTAAAATGTGAATGAATTTCAAAAGTTTGAGATGGAGAGCAAGGTATTTTTGAGATGCTTGTGTTGGGTTACCATGTTTAATTTAAGTGGGATCATTGTGTTGGCAAGTGGACTATAAATAAGACTAAACCAACTTCTATAATATATTTGCTCAAATATGTTCATGCACTTATTTAGTTCCTGATGTGTGTTCTAGTTTTATTTTTTATTTTTTTTGGGTGTACTTGTAATGCGTGACTAAAGAATATCTTGCCTCTTTTTTTTTTCATATGCAGTGGGTGGTAACGAACCTTAGACCAACAAACTCTCTTGGTCCATTGTTATGAACTTTCTTGTGGACCTCGAGGGAATAGCAGAATGTTTCAGTCCTATGATGAAACAAATTTATGGTACCAATTCCTTGTTACTTTCATAATATCATGGACCATATGAACTTTGAAGTTGCTCCTTAGGTACAAACATTAACTGTTGCTACTTCCCATTTGCATTTTTTTATTTTATCTGCCTACAAAATAAAAGATAATTTTCATTTCTTCATTATATTTTGATTCATCTTTCTTTCTACCATCCTAAATATGTTCAACAAAGCATTACATTATTTAAGCATCATTTTACCCTTTTCTATTTAGTTTTTTGTGCTCTAGATTATCCTTCCACTAAGTCTTATGTATAGCTTTTTTCTTTCCTTCGATTTCAGAAACTTTCAACTGTAGTATGCTTAGTTTATTTAGTTGAGATTGTGGATAAATGAGGGATGTTTAAGAGAATGAGTGTACTAAAGCTGCTAGCTGTCCATGGTAGTGCAGAAAATTCTGTTATGCACTCAATATTCCTGATTCAACCAATCCATTTCAACCCCATTTTTCATTTGCATCTTTTGCTCAACCAAAGTTATTTGTTCGTATGAAAAACTATTGAAAACAAGGGCCAAAAATTAGTCATCTTGTGAGCTTCAGCTCTTCATTTAATTTGGTTCCAACAAGTTACTAAAAAGCTGTCAAATGCCGTTTTTGGTGAAAATTCCAGATTTTTTGTACTTCCTTGTTCTCTTCCATTTCTAAGTAAATTCCTATCATTTGTACATTCTTAACCCATGATCTTCATATATCATTCATGTAGAAAACTCAATGGCCTTTATTGGACAGCAAGCATGCTATAGTTGGAGGTGGCTTTGGTCGGAACATCTTATTCATTTTTGGAAAGAATAGGTGCAATAATGGTATGTGTTGGATGATTAGAGAAATTTTAGCAGTACTTTGAAATTTATCAAACTACCCCTCCATCTATATAAATTATAATGTAAATGAATTTATAATTTGACTTGGGTAAGGATCCTTGAGTACTTTGTTGTTATTTTCTATGTACCAATTGTATTATTAAGTAACGGAAATTAAATCCTAGCTGATCTACTAACTCTGCTTCTAATATGTGATGACCCGCTTTTATGTGTATTTTCACTGAAAGAATATTTTAATTTAATTAAATATTTTATAGTGCTTTTATTTTAAATTATCGAGTTTTAAATAGATTTTATTGGCTGTTGAATTTAAATTGTGATTTAATTTATTTTGGCTTGTTTTTGGTTTTAAAAATTTAAATAATTGGTTTTACTAGTTATTTATTTTATTTTAGCTTATTGATGTGTTTAAAATATTTTATTGGTGTTTATTTATTTATTTGATGTAGTGTTAATTTATTTTAATCGTTTTATGTTTTTTTACCGTTTTCGGCTGATCAGTCTTCGGACTTCCGACGTGAGGACTGGACCTCATTAATTTCCTTCATCTTTTTTCTTTTTCTTTTCTTTTCCTCTTCTTTTTCTTTTTCTCTTTTTTCTTTTTTTTCCTTTTTTCTCCCTCTCCCGTTCGGTTCTCTCTCTCTCCCCGCGTCCCTCTTTCTCTCTCTCTCCTCACCCACGCCGTGAGGCTCCCACCGCCCAGGTCCGCCGTTCGCCGGCGTCGTGCCCGACGCCACCCCTGCCGGTCGACTCCCCTCCGGCCGGTGATCACTCCCCCCAACTCCCAGCCCCAACCGGCCGGCCGTTTGGCCGGAAAACGCCCAAAAAGCCGCACGGTTTGTGGCTCGATCCGCCGCCGTCGCTCCACCTCCGGCCACCACCTCTTCACCACTTCTTCCCCTACTCCTTGCCGACCTAACCCACCCATCCCCGGCCTCAAACGGTCACCGGAGCGGCTCCCACGAGCTCAACTCCGATTTGCCCTTTTTCCGCCCCTACCGGCGTTTTCGCCGCCACCCACGGCCAAAACTCACTTCCACTAGCTTCATAATCATCCCTAGACCATTCCCTATCAATTTGGTGTCTTGGTTTGTCCCCGGTCAAAAGTGGGTATTTTGCGACCCACGGGAACAGTGCATTTGCACTGTTACGTTGCTTTCGCATCGCCGTTCGCTTCGCGCCGAACCTTCTAAAAATCCTATATAGCGCTGTAAGTATTTTCCAAACGCTACTTTTAGATTTAAATGTATTTTACTCTTTCAATAAATTATTTGGTTGGTTCGCTGATTCCGGACTGAGTCCGAGGAGTTCGGGGGTCGGATGGATGGAGGACGGAGTTGCTTGATTTGTTGTGCTATGGTTGAATTTATTTGTCGAGCATTGAAATTGGCATTTACATGATGCATGCACTTGTATTTTATTTTATTGGAAAAAATATGTTTTATTGGCGTAAATGATTTTTGGGAGTGTGCGTATCACGAGCCCAAGCCGGGATGGGTTATTATCTCGGTGGAGCTCCTCTGGTCACTCGGGAGTGGATAATACTGAGTGACATCCCCTGGGTTGTCGCCGGGCGACGACCGGATCGCACGATACGGTAACGCTGTCGTGTCGACTCCGTGGTCCTTTTAGTGGCGGGGACTAGAGGATGGCCTGGCCAGGTACGCGCAAGGTGGAGGCGCGAGTCTGGGCATCACTCGTGTAGGTGTCACACGCGTAGACGTTACCTGCGGTGTGGCACAGAGCCAGAGTGTGCGGATGATCCCTAGGGGAGATCATGGTGCATGCATAATTGGTTGGTTTTCATGGTTTTCGGATATGGGCCATTTTCTGGGAAAATGGCGATGGTCTTGTGATCCATTTTCTGGGAAAATGGTGGTTTGGGCCATTATCTGGGATAATGGCGAGGCTCGGTTTTAAAGGTTATGTTTTTAAGCCAATTGGGTTCTTGGTGTGTGTGGAAAAATATGATTTATGAGTTTTGGAGCATTGACATTCATTCATGCATATTGGTTGAGTTTAATATGCTTTTATCTAGTGGTGTTTGGATTTTACTTACCTGCGGCACCATTTTTGGTACCGTAGATTTTGATGCAGTGTTCGAGGAGGAGGAGGAGGCTGAGCCCGAGGATGCGGCTCCGCCGGAGATCTGAGTTGGAGTTCATGCTTTATGTTTGGTTTGAAACAATATTTATATCATGTAATATTTTATTATGTACCTTTGAACCGTTTTGTATTTTATTTAAGAAAAATTCTGGTACTTAGTATTTGACTTTGCTATCCGCTGCGTATCTTCTTGTGCACATTTGTCGCTTGCACACACTTGGCACTCTTCGATAGGGCGGTGACCCGTGATGTCACCATCCGGGCACCTCGAATTCCCCGTATCCGTACGTGGGGATTTTGGGGGCGCCACATAATACAAGTGAAATAAAATTACTGAAACTGTATGTTTTAGTAGTAAATTTTTTTTTAAAAAATTTTGTAATTGAGTATTTCCAGCGACTAAAAATCGCTGCAAACAAGTCAAAACTCGTCGCAATTGATCTGTTTTAGCGATTTTAGTCTGTGGAAAAAATGTTAAATGTAACAAAGGAAGCAAGCGCTGCTTATGATATAGGGTATTTGCAGCGCTTTTAGACTTTTTGCAACGATTTTAGTCCTTGGAAAAAATGTAAAATGCAACAAATGAAGCAAGCGCTGATTGTTATATGATTTTTTGCAGGGATTTTAGTCATTGAAAAAAATTTTAAATGCAAAGAAGGAAGCAAGCGCTGCTTTAGATATCAGGTATTTGCAATGCTTTTAGTCCTTGGAAAAAATGTTAAATGCAACAAAGGAAGCAAGCGCTGCTTCTGATATGGGGTATTTGCAACACTATTGAGAGCTTTTGCAAGGATTAAACTCCGTCGAATTGCTCAAAAGCTGTGATCCTAATGAGAATTTCATAACCCATTCCCAGCGTGCTATTTTATAAATTGCAACGAAAATATATAACTGCAATTGACTCTATTTGCAACAGTTTTTTTCTATCGCTGCAATTGATCAAAATGAAAGCATTACGGTGTCGAACATGCAAGGAACTAAAAAATGCAGCAATTGAGAAATTGCAGCGTTTTACACTAGTATTTGTAGCGATTTTGAGTGCTGCAAAACGTCGAATTCCCTGTAGTGGAAATTGAAAACTTAATAATTAAGGAATATACTTATGATGTCTATAAATTAATTGATCAGCCCATGCATTTGATTTCACATAAACATGACCTACACAAATGGAAAAAAAAAAAAAAAACTTTATAGGGTAAAAATGGTTTGGTTTTCCACCACAACCAGAATTGTATTCCATTATAGCTATAGCTATGTACAATGTTAAGGAAATATACATGAGTTAAACATAAAAATATGCAAAATATAAATTACAGATTTACAACATATTTACACCATTATATCCTAAAGATCAATTGCAGACAACTATCCTTCTAGAGTCTTGATATGTGCTATCATTCTTCTCATCTTGGTCATGTTGAGATTGAGCTAACTTGCCATTTGTGATGCACTGAGATTAGACCGAATCATATATGTTAACACTATCCTTAATTAATAATTGTTCAGAAACCGTGATCATGTGACATACTAGTATAATGCTATCATGTTTGTTATTGGTTATGCAAGTGTCGCTCATTTCTTTTGATAAGAGTGGGGTCCACAATTACAAAACTAATTTTTTTTTTTATGTAAGTCTTATATTTATTCATTTTTTTTCAAAAGTAGTACGATTGCGCTCTCTATAACTGTAAATATTATTTATAGATTAAACGTTGGATCCCGTACCAAGTCAAAAGAATAATGAAAGCTTTCTATATATAGGCAGGTTATTAGTGAAAGATCTAGAAATTAAAGCGGTAAGTTCGTTAATGGTCAATGAACAGGAAGAGAAAGCTTAATTAACCTTCCAAATTTGCTCTCTCGCAACCTCCCTATTAATACCCTCCCCGTCCTGCAGTACAAAACAATCTTACCTACAATTTTTCTAATTCTCAGAACATGGAGCAGTCTCAAGGATTTAGAGCATCCGATGTAACATGCTCCATCTCTTCTTCTTCCCCCTTCTCTTTTTTTCATCATGAATAAATATTGTTGTATTTTCTATATTATGTGTATCTTTGTATGTATATCATGTATATGTTCTTCATCCGTAGTATCAACTTTTTTTAGGGCTAGATTGATCTAATTTGGTTGAATCTCAATGGACATACAGACTATTTTTCGCTTCTGTGATATATATATATATACATGGTTCTCTTGGTTTTAATGCAATATTTTCTTGTTTTCATTTATAAGCTCGTTCTAATTTCCTTTTCCATTTGAGATGTAATATTATTGAAAAAAAAATAGGTAATGCTATGAATTATGCCTATATTCCACCATTGCGATCTCACTCTGTTGAGAGCATTGTTGAAAACTGGACATATAGGCTCAGGACTCCAGCAAGTTATAATTTGTATAGAAGATAACTGTTTTTGTGTACAAATTATGAAACAACCATTGTCTCACCTACGTGACGGTTATTTTCATATAAAACAACCATTTTTGGTTATTTTAATATATATATATATATATGTTTTTAAAATCTCTTACGTACGTACTTCAATGATTAAATTGTACCAAAGAATTTAAATAATTAGTCGACTGGAAAAGTGACTTTCTTCATTAATTTTTCCTCTGTTTACAGCTTATTCAGACAATCTTAGCTATTCTTGTGCTGGGAATGGTAAGTTTAAGGGTCGTAGAGTGCACATTACACTCTAGTGTTCCGGATGCCTTACACTATAGGGCGATAAATTGTCGAAAGCATAGCGCACTTTTGACGGATTTTGGAGCAGTTGGTGATGGAAAAACACTGAACACTAAGGCTTTTAAGACTGCAATTGATAGCCTCAGCAAGTATGCATCACAAGGTGGGGCACAGCTTATTGTTCCTCCTGGAAAATGGTTAACTGGGAGCTTTAATCTCACCAGCAGCCATTTCACCCTATTTCTTCACAAGGATGCAGTTATTCTTGCATCTCAGGTATACTTTTAACACGCATCATGATGAACAACACCATGAAATTAATTATAACTGTCTTGGCTAACACCTGGAACCAATTTAAGCAATTAAATTCATTATAAATAAATAAATTTGATACCTTGGTACATCTCCGTCTTTTTCTATTCAATTCTACTCTTCCCATACTATCAGTACTACTTAATTGCCAAAACCTTGTATGTTATGCATTGTAAAATGGACAGGATGAGGCAGAATGGCCACTCGTTCCTGCTTTGCCTTCTTATGGGAGAGGAAGGGATGGAAATGGAGATGGACGGTTCAGCAGCCTTATATTTGGTACAAACCTCACCGACATCATAATCACCGGTAATTATCGACTAATTACAACCCCCTCCCCAAATTCCCAATTCCCCAATTAATTATGGTTATTACATGTCAAATTAGTATCATTTTGGCCTGACCATGTCTGAGGGACTCATTCTTATTGTTATCAGGTAACAATGGCACGATCGATGGCCAGGGTCAATATTGGTGGGACAAGTTTCACCAGGGCCAATTCAATGTCACCCGACCATACATGATTGAAATTCAGCACTCTAAAAAAATCCAGATATTTAATCTTACTCTAATCAACTCTCCCTCGTGGTTTGTCCATCCGACTTATAGCAGGTTTGATCACGATCAGCATGCTCCTGATCATCTACCTCCTTAACTTTATATATGTGTATATATATATCTCTTAATGCACAAACATGATCTTTACATTTCTTACTCGTCTTCATCTTTTGTTTATGATTTGTAGCGATGTGCTAATCCATGGGCTGACAATCCTTGCCCCTATTGACTCTCCTAACACTGACGGGATAGACCCAGGTTTGTTTGCCACTTTTGAGTCACTTGCATTGCTTGCCATTCCTTTGCACGAGAGGTAATTATATTATAGGTACTTAGTAATGATGACCATATAATCTGAGTCGATGTTGTTTCTTCCTTTCCAGATTCATGCACAAATACTCGTATTGAGGACTGCTTCGTAGTCTCAGGGGATGACTGTATTGCCGTGAAAAGTGGTTGGGATCAATATGGCATTAAATTTGGAATGCCCACAAAGAACCTAATCATCAGAAGGTTAACCTGCATATCCCCCGACAGTGCCACCATTGCTCTAGGCAGTGAAATGTCTGGTGGAATTCAAAATGTTAGGGCTGAAGACATCACAGCCATTAACACTCAATCGGGTATTAGAATCAAGACTGCTATCGGTAGAGGAGCTTACGTGAAGGATATCTATGTAAGAAGAATGACCCTCACAACTATGAAGTGGGTTTTCTGGATGTCAGGCTCTTATAATCAACACCCTGACGCTAATTTTGACCCGAAAGCTTTTCCAGAGATTAAAGGAATCAATTATAGAGATATCGTGGCGACGAATGTTACTGGCGCAGCAAGACTTGAGGGGATTGCCCAAGATCATTTTACAGGAATATGCATTTCTAATGTAACTATCTCATTGAGTAAGACGCCAAAGGAATTGCAGTGGAATTGCACTAATATTGCTGGAGTGACGAGCAATGTGACTCCTGAACCCTGCCATTTGTTGCCCAAAAAGGAAAAAGTTGATTGTGCCTTTCCTGGGGATAGGCTGCCCATTGAGGATGTACACTTGAAGACTTGTTCTACTACGCAAACTGCCTAGGTGTGAGAGATCAGAATGTAACTTGTTGGGAAATTTGCATATCTCCAACATGTTGGTTCTCCAAAATAACTGAACCTAGCATGATGAAAGTATTTTCAAGTTTTTTATTTTTCATTCACCTAGGCTTCATCATCATTTTAATTTGTTGTCGTCATAATTATATTTTTTAAGCATGCAAGTGAAAAGGAAATGAAATAAAGTTGGAAATTAATGTTTTCATCACGCGCAAACAAGATGAAACAAGAATTCATGGCAATCTTTATTTACCTTGTACTTGTAATATCTATGCAATGGTGAGGCATCTAACTGGAGCTCTTGGGTTGAAAGGTGGTACATTTAATCCAAGATTACATCGTTTTATTATCTATTTTCAGTTTCAAATTTACAAAAGACTTGCATGTATAAATCGTGTTTTCTAAAAAGAAAAAGAAAAAAAGCACAAGATCGATCCTCACATCAACCAAGAGTCATTTTACTTGCAAGTCAATGTGTGGACACCAATAAGATGGCAAAAGTAAGTTTGTGAGAGGGGTTTAAAAATTGAAAGTTCAAAATTATCAATCCGACAAGAAGTGGGTGTTTTCATAGAATAATGAAAAAAGAAACATAATTTGACCACAAAAATGGTTCAAAAAATTTTGAACCGATTTGGTTTGGGAGTTTTTTGTTGTCAAAGATTTATCGCATGTAAAAAGTACATATTTTCTCTATATGTAAGCAACTTACCCTCAGCCCCAACAAACCATAAATGGCATTTTTTTTTTTTAGGAAGAGCGGATAGTCACATGTCCAAGAGTGACCCCCTCCCATATTTATTAAATAAAAACCCTCACTTTATCAACCCTCGCAGCATCCGAGGCATAGTACCAATATTATAGTACCTCAAATCCGTTCCTGAAGCCCTAGCTTTGGCTAACCAATCTGCCACCCTATTACCTTCACGTAAAACATGTTGAAAATGGCATTGCATATTTCGGGTCTGCCCAATAATTTCCTCCCAAAAATCCTCTAAATACCATACACCACATCTCCGTCTAAACCACCAAGAAATAACCACCTTCGAATCCATTTCAACAATCACCTTAGTGATATTTAGCGCTTTGCAAATTCTCAACCCTTGAAGAAGCGCCATGTGTTCCGCTTTATTATTTGAGCCAAATCCAACATGTGAGGCATAAGCTTGGACATGTCGTCCTGATTCATTATGAATGATCCCCCCCATTCGACTAGCACCTGGATTACCAAGACTACTACCATCCGTGTTTAATTTATGCCACCCCAATGGTGGCTTAATCCACCTTACAACTCTACAAGAAGGAGATTTAATGGAAACCGACTTTATCTTCAGGGCCTCAAGAATCATACCGTCTCGATGCGACAAACGATTAGGCTGTTTTGCCACCTGAGAGAGTGAACCAAGCCATGCACAAATAGAATGGACAACAGTTTCATGTGATTCCGGAATACCTTCCATTCGAGCTAAACATCTTCTTCTGCATAATCGCCATGTAACAATTATGGGAAGAATTACCCACAAGAAAACCCACCTGTGTAGAAGAACTAGCCCGCCTGAACCACGTCCCCACACTCTGTTTCCAATCTCTTCCAATAGGAATACCAAAGATATTGCCAAATAATGACCATATTTTTTTTGGGAGCTCACCCTCAAAGACCACATGATTTATACCTTCAATGTGGCCTACAAAACAACAATCACATTTGGAAGCAAGAGGAATACCAATATGCTGCAATCTATCATCCACACTCAACGCCATATGACATACCCTCCAGAAATGAATAGACATTTTTAACGAAAGACATTGATGCCAAATCCATTTATGCCAGTCAAGAGAAGATCCTCTAACACGGATACAGTTTCAGGCAGATTTGGTAGAGAACAAACCATTCTCCATGGGAGTCCAAATCAGAACATCCTTTCTAGACACAGGCCTAGATAAAGAAATTAAAATCTCATCCACCTTCTCCCTCCCCACTCATCTTTCTAACATATCCACATCCCAACTATTCGATAAACGGCATTCCTTTATTTTAATCAAAGGTGATCCCATTGGTGACATTTCATTTATTCGAGGCCATCATCCCTCCATTTATCATACCAGAAAAAAATCTCTCCATCTAACCTTCCATTTCGAATTATTCAACAACAAAGGAATACAATTTGCAACCATTTTCCAAAATCTAGACCCTTTTAAGGCCTGAATTAGGCACCAAGGCTTTGATCCCACATATTTTGCTTTGAAAAAATTTGCCCATAAAGAATTACCTTGAATAAGGTTCCAAGCAAAATGCATATGCAAAGCTTTCTGACAATCTTGAAGTGCGCACAACCCAAGCCCTCCTTCTTCCACAGGTTTACAAATATGTCTCCATGCCACCCATTTTCTTTTGTCCCGCCCATCTGTTTTGCCCCAAAAGAAAGAACTCATCAACTTATGTATCTTAGATAAGATAATCTGAGGAACCTGTAAAACAGCAAAAAGATGAATCGTCATACTGGATATAACATGTCGTAACAAAATGAGTTTGGCATCGGTAGATAGCAATCTCATTTTCCAGCCACTGATTTTTTGCCTCACTTTATTCATCATTTCATCTAAGTGGGCCTGTTTAAGTCTTCCCATTATTATTGGTACACCCAGATATTTGAAAGGGAAAGTGTGACGCCCCCAGATTTCCGTTTGGGATCGAACGGACATCTGAAGCATCGAGACGTGCAACACAAGGTTACCTGCCCCCGTTCATGACATATAAGATGCAATGTTCCTAACATGCATCTAGCATTATGCAATATTCGCAGCGGATTATTTTTTTTTTTCTTTAGCAATACTATGCACCAAACTAAAAATATCCCAAATACTTGAAACATATTTCATACATAAAAACATACTAAAAAGCCGTGATCACTACACTAGTCCAAAATGGTTGTGATCAAAAGAATACTTGAGATACAACTCCAAAAGTACAAGCATTAACCTAAGTTAAATACTATACCATCATCAACATCGCACCGTAGCCTAGATGACCGTATTCAGATGGTCAGATTCCAATTCTTCTTTGGGTCCTGTAACAAGATCTACCATTCGGGGGGAATGGTAGTTGGGACTACCACAGTGAGATTTGATTACAAATCTCAGTAAGTTAACATAAAACTCACACACAGGTTAAAGATGCATGCATGGCAGTAAAAGCATAAATGCATAAGTAAAGTCGTACATAAGCATAGCATAACTTGACATATAACATGACATAACCAGAACTTAAACGTGAACTGAACTTGACTTAACATGACATGAACTTGAGTTTAAAACATAACATGGACTTGAAATGTAGCATGAACGTAAACATGCATAACATAAATATGAACTTGAAAATAACATAAACTTGAACATATCATGACATAAACGTGAACTTGAGACATACTGTAAACGTGAACTTAACATGATGTGAACATGAACTTGGAACATAACTTGATCATGAACATAACATGTACGTGTACATAACAAAACATGAACTTGATCTGAAACTTGACTTATCATGCACTTGATCTGAAACTTGACTTAATACGTACTCCACAGTTGTTGTGGCCCCACGTATTCTACGTGTCACAATTGCTGTGTCTCACGTAGTGTATGCTCCACAGTTGTTGTGGCCCCATACTTCATGCTCCACAGTTGTTGTGGCCCCATGAATACACGTAACATAAAATATAATACGTACTCCACAGTTGTTGTGGCCCCACGTATACACGTAACATAAAATATAATACGTACTCCACAGTTGTTGTGGCCCCACGTATACACGTAACATAAAATATAATACGTACTCCACAGTTGTTGTGGCCCCACGTATACACGTAACATAAAATATAATACGTACTCCACAGTTGTTGTGGCCCCACGTATACACGTAACATAAAATATAATACGTACTCCACAGTTGTTGTGGCCCCACGTATACACGTAACATAAAATATAATACGTACTCCACAGTTGTTGTGGCCCCACGTATACACGTAACATAAAATATAATACGTACTCCACAGTTGTTGTGGCCCCACGTATACACGTAACATAAAATATAATACGTACTCCACAGTTGTTGTGGCCCCACGTATACACGTAACATAAAATATAATACGTACTCCACAGTTGTTGTGGCCCCACGTATACACGTAACATAAAAAATAATACGTACTCCACAGTTGTTGTGGCCCCACGTATACACGTAACATAAAAATATAATACGTACTCCACAGTTGTTGTGGCCCCACGTATATACGTAACATTAAATATAATACGTACTCCACAGTTGTTGTGGCCCCACGTATTCACGTAACATAAAATATAATACGTACTCCACAGTTGTTGTGGCCCCACGTATTATACGTAACATAACATGTCTTATCTTTCTTAATGCATGAGATATTAATTAATATCATATACTTTTCTAACATGGCGTATACTTGTAAATGGCACAATATGATTTAATCATAACATTTCATGGCATACTTAACATGGCATACTTATAACATACATCATTGTATGACAGAAAAGATTATGTAACAGATAATTATTCATGAGAGATTAAATCATACGTAGCAGATAAACATGTAATGACATAGCATGACATGGCATATACGATAACATACATACATAAATTGTAGTTCTCTTACCCATCACACATACACAATAAACTGATAGTAAGTTAGAGGCTAACTTACCTCGATCGTCGCGTTCTATGAGAATAGAGCGCGAGACACGAGGAACTGCACAACAGCTGGAAGAGGAACACTCAAGTCCTTAAGATTTTCACTTCTGAACTCAATTGCCATATTGTAAGCACTTGCAACACCACGGCCAACTTGAGGTTTCACTATACTCGGAAGAGATAAATTGACTTCAGAAAGCCTTTGCACTAAAACAAGTTCATTAAAATTATCAATAACAACCAAACAAACAACTCATTTCTCAATCCATATACTCTTAGCCATAGTCAACCACAAGATGACACCAGTCATCCCGGACTATAATCCATATCATCACTGCTTCGGGACACTGTCATACAGTTTCCCAACATTACACCATACGCTCCACACTTCTCTGCTACGCCATCCAACCCTTCGTGACACGCCATCCGGTGTATCACGACTTAGTACAGAGTACACTCACGTGAACTCTCTTCCATTCACACTACAAAACCCATCACTGCGATACACGTCTCACGGTGCATCGCTACGCGACACGGAGTACGCGCTACGCGTACTTCCTTCGCTACAACACTCATCAACACGATGCACATCACACGATGCATCGCCATACCACACGGAGTACACTACATGCGTACTCCCTTCCTTCTACGACCCACATCACTACAGCGCACGTCGCGCGGCGCGTCGCTGCATTACACAGAATACGCTACACGCGTATTCTCTTCACACAACCCGCCGTATCACATCTACGGCATCCATCTCACGCCTATACTTCACAGCACAGTCCACAAAACTACAAAATCAAGCCTAACACTTCACAACCACACTTCGTTTCACAACTACGCAGCGAACTCCACAAACACTAACTACACAGTCTACAGCCAACCAAATCAACTATGTTAAACATAAATAACTAAAGATAGAGGGTTATACCATCGACGGGATAACCCGTGCGTCGCTCGCTGCTCGTCACGAACATGCGTCGGAGGAGCATACGTGGCGGTACGGTGTCTGTCCACCACATAAAGTGGTAGTTTGGGCTTGAGAAAGGCTAGGCGTGGTCTTGGAAGACTCACGGTCGCCTTGTGATGGTCAAAGGTGGCGGAGCACGGCGGCATCACGCCGTGAACAGTAACTCCGAACGGTGAGCGGAGGAGACGCGAGGTAGCGAAAAGCCATAGAACTTCATGGAAAGCTAGGGAAAGGTAGAGGAACATGTGGTGGAGCTGTGGTGGCGAGGTGGTGGTCGGACGGTGGCTAACGGCGGCAGATCGGCCGTTTGAAACCATTTTTGGCCTTGGAGAGTGCGGGAGAGTGTGAGCTCTACGAAGCTCCGTTGGCCATGAAATTTCTTGGAGAGGTTCATGAGGATGAGAGGAACAAGATGGTGGTGGTGAAACACCACGGGTGGCCGTGTACGGCGGCGCACGGTGGTGCAACCGAACGGGTGTTTTGAGAAACCCATATGAGAAAAAGTGAGAGTTTGGGAAAAAGAAAGACATGGGGAGGAAGCCCTTGATGTGGTGAATCCAATGGTGGTGCTTGGTGGCTGATTTGGCCGTGTATGGTGGTCCAAAATGGTGAAAAGCCTTAAAAACCCATTTGTTTGGAGGCGAGAGTGGCGGCTAACGGTGGCTCGGATGGAGGTGAAACTTGGAGGGGATGTTCACCGGTGAGAGGGGAAGAAATCTGGGTGGGTGGTGTAGTCCACGCCGCCGGCGAGCGGCGGTTCTGGGCGGAGAAAGAAATCGGCAACAGGGGAGAAAACAGGGCAGGGGCAGCAACTTCCGGGGGCTCGTGGCGGCTAACGGCTGGTCCGATGGCTCTGAAAATTGGAGGGGATGAACTTTGGTGGGATTGGAAGAGAATGGCGGGGGTGGTGTACGACACCTCCACCGGACGGCGGAGAAACGGGCGGTCAAAGGGGCGGCGACGGTAAGGAGAAATGGGGAAGGGAAGAGCATGGGGAGAGAGAGAGAGAGAGGAAAGAGAGAGAAGAAAAAGGAAAAAGGAAAAAGTGAAGGAAAAAGGGTAGGGGCCTAGGTAATTAACTTCAATCCTACGCTTCGGGATCCTCAAATAAACCAACGGTGAGTTAAAACACTGATTTGAAAACGCGTAAGTGTTTTATTTTAAATAAAACACTTTAAATAAAACATTACGATGAATTAAGGTAGAATATTATTTTATAAACTAAAATTTATAAAATAATATTTCCTCATCATTATTTAAAATGATAAAGTACCGTTAATTAATCGAAGATGATAAAATCATTTAAATTAATAAAATACTTAATTACAACACTGAGAGAAATTAAGATAGAATATTATTTTATAAACTAAAGTTTATAAAATAATATTTCTTCATCATTATTAAAATGATAAAGTATCTTTAATCACTCAAAGAGGATAAGACCATTTAATTTAAATAAGAGTTTTCAACGTAAAAATAAACCTCTTAATATCTTAAAACAACTAAAATATTTAATCTAAGTAATTATCCACAATTATAATATTTTCAGAGCTCATTAAATTATTATAATTGTGCTATTTTAAAAACAAGCTTATCTAATACTTTGAAATCCGGTGAATAAAATCCAGAATACGCCATCGAGGTACAACGCTTAGGATAAATCTGTTCATGATTTTACAGTTGTCAGTGAAGAACAAAAAAACGTGATTTACGGAAAAAGATAATTATGCAAGTGATTTCGGGTGAGGGTAGAGACGAGAGAGATAGTGACTGCTATCGGGAAAGAATCCAAAACTGATTGCCGTGCTGTCTAATATGTGCGAAAAAGAAAGAGAAGGGTGGGGAGATAAGACTAAATTTTAGCGGGCTGTTACAGAAAGTCCCCTCCCTGAACCTAGTACTACGTAGTAGTCTCCTCCTTCTTGTAGATGAGATTTTATACGAACAATATAACGCCGATTTTTGAATATTTATTGCCTGTCCCGACCACCTCTCATATTTTCTCAAAATTTGCTGAAAAACTCGAACCGATCTCTGGCTACCATTTGAAAAAATCATGACATCATCAACAAGCATCAAATGAGAAAATAGGGTTTCCATTTGCAGTAGCCGCACGGCCTGGGAGTTACGTGAGGCAGCCATTGAGGGTGGCACCGGTCGCCCATCTTTTGCCGATCTGGTTGCTGCCGTCCCTCAGCCCATCCCCAAGATGGTGCTCGCCCCTAGGCTTCCAAATGTGGTTGAAGGTGAGGTTTTTTTCCAATTCTCCAAAGAGGAAATAGCAAGGTCTACGGAACCTTTCAGATTTTTGATGGTGTTGAAATTCTTGAAACAAAGACCATCCTTGAATCTTTCATCCCGGCAGTTTCCACTGCAAACTTGAAAAGCCGAAGAGCTCTGTCCAACTGCCTCACCCCACTCTGGACGATATTCTCCTCTTCTGTAGTCAAAATACTTCCCATGGACAAGCAAAACCTGTCCTCATCAATGCTATAAATTCCACCACATATATCCACATATATAAGGGGCCGGGTAATACAATTGATCCATTAATCCACCAAATCCAAGTTTTAAGTCATCTCACTTTTGCGGGCAATGAAAAACACAAGAAAGATGCTAACTATTACAAGAGTCAGCTAGATTAAATGAGGGGAGAAATGCAAGTACTTTTGGAGAGACAAAATGAAACCGACAAGATGTTGAGGAGTTTCTTCACGAATTTCCTGTCTCAAATAGAGACTTAGTTTGAGCTGTTTACCTATGACAATGCTGAAAATAGCTTTTTTTTCTTCTTTTTATCCAAGAGCCAGAAGCCACCCACATAGCAGCCATGTCCCAAGTTTATTAAAAAACCCTCACTTGTGGCGGAGGAATACCATAAACAAACTCAAAAACCAAAAATAAAATTACTTCTCTCTAATAAAAACGATCCCCAACTGATCCATATGAATCAATCCTCGCAAACGTGTGTTCTCAAAACCCAAACCCAAAAAATCAGAATTTACACCCTGTGTTCCTTCCTTTGCCAAAAAATCCGTTGCCATATTTGCTTCCCAAAAAATGTGTCTAAACCTAGCATTAATCTCCATAGCAATCTCCTGTATCTCATCCCAAAAATCCCAAAGAAACCAAAGTCGACAAATTTTGGAGGCAAGCCAATTCATAACCACTGAGGAATCTGATTCTACTAGAACGTTGGGAAAGCGTAAATGTTTGCAAAGGCGAAGGCCATCTAGTAAAGCACAACATTCAGCAACCGTATTCGTAGCATTTCCGTAACAATGTGCAAAAACAAGCACAACTTCGTGAAAGGTCCGTAAGTTTTCACGAATCGGCTAATCGCAAAGGTTTTAAATCGCAAAGGTTTTAGCCTATCAACATAGTCAGTATTATCACTCGTTATGGTGCCAGAAATGCGATTTTAATTGTTTGAGGCAGTTAGAAGTGTCAGATTATGTTATAGTTTATGCCACTAGACTCAATAGAATATTTAGGATTTTATGGCCTATTAACCAATTTTCATAATTTCGGACAAAACAGCTGTTCGAAACTGTGAATTTATTTATAGGGGCATTTCGGGGTTGAGTTTTGGTAAATGGTTTTTACTGTAGGTTAACATGAATATTTAGGATTTTTCAGTACTAAGTTTATTGTGCGTTTTCTGGAGTGAATAGTAACCTCGGTAAGTGTACTAACTGCAGTGTTTTCAAAATCACAGTGTGGAATGTCCAATTTAGGTTAGAAAAGTTTTATTTGGACACTTGGCAAGATCTTAGCCACACATAATGAATAGTATTAGATACTTGGCATAAAGAGGAAGCATTAGATGGATTTGTGAAGGAAATCAAGATGTAAGATCATGCCACCTAAGCAAAACCTTTTTCATCTGATCAACCAATTGAGCCAGATCAAAGAGGGTTTCAACCCTAATGAAACCCTAAATGGTTGGAATCCAATTGGAACCCCAAAAGCTTGGTTGAAACCGAAACCCTAAACGGTTTCCCAAAACCCTAAATTGGCCTTTAAACCCTTTTTGATCCAATTTCTAGCATTGTGTTTAATCACTTGATTAAATCACTTCCACATGCTATTAATTTCTCAAATTCTTATTATGACATCATTATCCAACCTTTTAAACCTTGGAAATTTGTTTGGGCCAAGAAAAATTGGATTTAGGCTTGATAGCATCTCAAACCCTAACCAAACCCCCTTTAAACCCCAAATTGAAGCCCACTTGGTTGGGGCCCCCCAAGGCCCACGAATTTGGCCACCTTGGCAAGAGTTCATGGAGAAGTTTTCTCCCCCACATGGCAGACCATTCACTGCCCTTGGCTGCTCCCAATAGTGCCTTGATGAGATGGAGAAACCCACCCCATCAACCTCCATAACTCACAGCTTCTGCAGGCTGTCCTTTCCCCTCTCTATTCTCCACTTTATGTCACATATCCACCTCCAATCAAGGGTCATGAAGGTCTATATCTTCCCCCTACAGAAGGCTTGAGTCGTGCAAGACACACTTACTTCACTTTAATCACTTCTTCACCCCGTTCTTAGAGAGAAACCCAAAAGAGCTCTCTCGGGCAGATTTCTGTGTGTTTTTGCATGGATATTTTCAACCCTTTGTAAGTATTTTCACACAATAACTCCTTCATAAACGTTGTTCCCCTTTGAGTATAGTTTCCATAGATATATTATTTGTATCATTACATGGTCATTTTCTCTGTCAAAAGTATTTTTAACCATGGAAAGGTCATTCTGGGCATAAATCTAGAGAGTATGTTATGTTTTGGAGTTTTTGACCAAGCTAATGGACATATCTTGGTCCGAAAATTTTATGGAGTGTCCTTAGCATGTGTTTAAGAGTTTTTATTGAGGTTTTTTTGCATGAATAATGTGACGCCCCCAAATCTCCACGTATGGACACGGGAAAATCGAGACGTCCGGATGGTGACAACACGGGTCACCACCCTATCGATGAGTGCCAAGTGTGTGTAAGCGACAAAAGTGCACGAAGAAACACGTAGCGGATAGCAAAGACATATAACTAAGTACCAGAATTTTTCATAACTTAATACAAAGCTGATCAAATCATACATAATAAAATATTACAAATACAAATATTATTCAAAGCCAAAAACAAAGCATTACTTCAACTCAAAACTCCGGCGGAGCCGCCTCCTCGGGCTCAGCCTTCTCCTCCTCCTCCTCGATCCCTGCATCAAAATCTACGGTACCAAAATGGTGCCGCAGGTAAGTAAGATCCAAACACCACTAGATAAAAAATATATTATAACTCAAACAATATACATGAAATAATGCAACGCACATGTCCCATAAAACAACATTTTTCTACGCACGTCAAAATCCCATTTGGCCCAAAAGCATTTCCCTTACACATATCCTCGCCATTATCTCAGATAATGGCCCAAAAACCAGTCTCGCCATTTTCCTAGAAAATGGCCCATTAACCAAAACAACAAAGCACTGTAGGCGGGAATCGCAGGCGGGACTCTACCACCATCCCTGCTTACTACCATCCCTACTCGTCGTGCACCGTAGGCGGGAATCGCAGGCGGGACTCTACCACCATCCGTGGTTACCACCATCCCTACTCGTCGTACACCGTAGGCGGGAATCGCAGGCGGGACTATACCACCATCCCTACTCGTAGTGCACCGTAGGCGGGAACCGCAGGTGGGACTCTACCAGCATCCCTGCTTACCACCATCCCTACTCGTCGTGCACCGTAGGCGGGAATCGCAGGCGGGACTATACCACCATCCCTGCTTACCACCATCCCTACTCGTCGTGCACCGTAGGCGGGAATCGCAGGCGGGACTATACCACCATTCCTGCTTACCACCATCCCTACGCACGCTCCTAACTCAAACAAAACGTCCACATATATCATAAATCATTTCTCACTCACAAACCCAGTTTTCATTCACAAACAAAGTATATGCATGCAACTACACGAAAACCGGGTTTTCCCCTTTTTAAACATGAAAACGTGTGCAATACACCATGCAAATATCAAGGTATACATATCTCAAACAAATAACCACATCAACCAAATCAACTCCGTCCTCAATCCATCCAACCCCCGAACTCCTCGGACTCAGTCCGGAATCAACAAACCAACCAGATAAATTATTGAAAGAGCAAAATACATTTAAATCTAAAAGTAGAGTTTGGAAAATACTTACAGCGCTATATGGTATTTTTCGAAAGCTTGCGGCGTTGCAAACGGCGGAGGAAAAGCAACGTAACAGTGTATTTTGCACTGTGGCCATGGGTAATAAATTACCCACTTTCGAACGGGGACAAACCAAGACACGAAATTGATAGGGAATGGCATTGAGATATTTATGAAGCTAAAGGAAGTGAGTTTTGGCCGTGGGTGGCGGTGGAAACGGCGGTGGAAGTGCAAAAAGGGGCTGATCGGAGTTGAGTTCGTGCGAGCTGCTCCGGTAACGGATCGGGGCCGAAAATAGGTGGGTTAGGACGGTAAGAGGTAGGGGAAGAAGCTGTGAAGAGATGGTGGCCGGAGGTGGTGCGACGGCGCCGGAATCGGTGAAAAACTGTGCGTTTTGGAGGAGCTTGTGGTGGCTAATGGTGGCTCGGATGGAGGTGAAACTTGGTGGGGATGTTCACCGGTGAGAGGGGAAGAAATCTGGGTGGGTGGTGTAGGCCGCGCCGCCGGCAAGCGGCGGTTCTCGACGGAGGAAGAAACCGGCGACAGGGTGAAAAACAGAGCAGGTGCCGCGACTTCGAGGGGCTCGTGGCGGCTAACGGTGGCTCCGATTGTCCTGAAAATTGGTGGGGTTGTAGTCTGATGTGAGGGGAAGAGAATGGCAGGGGTGGTGTACAACACCTCCACCGGACGGCGGAGATATGGGCGGTCGAAGGAGGCTGCACGGAAAGGAAAAAGAAGGGAGAAAACAGGGCTGGGGCAGCAACTTTAGGCCGTGTGTGGTGGCTAATGGTGGGCCCGATGGCTCTGAAAATTGGTAGGGATGTAGTCTAATGGGAGGGGAAGAGAATGGCGAGGGTGGTGTACGACACCTCCACCGGACGGCGGAGATATGGCCGGCCAAAGGTGGCTGCGCGGTAAGGAGAAAAGGGAGAAAGAGAGAGAATCCGAAAATGCACGGGAGAAGAAACGGGGAAAGAAGAAAAAAGAAGAAAAATAAATGAAGGAAAAGAAAAAGGAAGGAAAAAGAAAAAGGGAAAAAGAAAAGATGGGGAAAAGAAATGAAGTCCAAACTTCACTTTCGGGATCCAGAAACTGATCCGCCGAAAACGATATTAAAAACATAAAACGACCAAAATAAATTAAACACTACATCAAATAAATAAATAAACACTAAGTAAATATTTTAAACACAACGTCAAGCTAAAATATAATAAATAACTAGTAAAAACTAACTATTAAATTTTAAATCCAAAAACGAGTTAAAATAAATTAAACCGCAATTTTAAACTCGACAGCAAATAAAATCTAATTAAAATCCGATAATTTAAAATAAAAGTACTATAATATTAATTAAATTAAAATATCCCTTTAGTGAAAATACACATAAAAACGGGGTGTCACAAATAAAGCTTTTTATCATAGATTTTCTCAGATCTAGAAACTGGAAAACTGGAAGTGGCAAAACAGTTTTTATTTGGAGAAAGTTTGAATATTTCGAGGTTTGATCTAAAGGCTTTGATATTTTTATATGATGATCCTAAGTCTCTTATTTTCATGTTAGGATGTTATTTTGAAGATATTTAGTATTAGTTTCAAAGATATGATTTTTCTATGCAAGAGGATTCCGGTTAGGCCTAAGATTTGATGTGTTTGGGTTAGATCTATGTTTTATTGATTTTTAGCCATGTGATTTCAAGTTTGATGGTTGGATCCTATTTAAGACACATTCTTAAACCATGTGATGCTTTATTTCGAAGATCTCATATTGTTAAGCCATTGATCAAGAGATTTATCAAAACTAGTTGAGGAAAAAGTTTCTGTTTTTGGACTCAATGTAAAACCAAAAACTCCAAGTGTTATTTTGTGATTTTGGTGACTTTAGTTTGATGATTTAAAGCATGGTTGATCTTAGGATGATGTTATGAATATTTTAGAAGTAAGATTTGATTTTTTGAATTCTTGGAGATGTTTTGATTTAGGGTCAAAGCATGTGACTCAAGTGTTTGGATCTTTTTACAAAAGAGTTTGGTGTTGATTATTAGCTTTTTCTAAATGGATGTTTTAAGTATGGTTTTAAACTTAGGATAGAAAGATCTTTGTTGCAAAATATTGGTTTAAGCATGAGTTTTGAAGTTGGAAGGAATTGCAACAAAAATCAAGAGAAATGGCCTATGGATGTTTCGGCCATAGTGTGTTTTCCATAGTTGTGTTTTGTTTTAAATTTTTCTCAGTTGATATTTGAGTTTAGGACAAAATTTACATGAGGAATGTAAATTTTGAAAATTTTTGGAGTTAAGATGTGAAATCCTTAAGTTAGGGATAAAATAGTCATTTTCCCACATGTAGAGGGTAAAATGGTAATTTTACTCTAAGTTGTCTCTTTTACACATTTCTAATTGTTAGTAATTAAATTTCTAACTTTTAGAATGACTTCTTACAGTTCCTTGTGTTTCGTGCTTTATTCTTGTAGAGCGCGATGATCGAGGTAAGTTAGCTTCTAACTTTCTATCAGTTTACTGTGTATGTATGATGTGTAAGGGAACTACAATTTATGTATGTATGTTATCATATATGCCATGACATGCCATGTCATTACATGTTATCTGTTATGCATGATTTATTCTGTCATGAATATTTATCTGTTACACAATCTATTCTGTCATATATTGCTATATGTTACAAGTATGCCATGTTAAGTATGTCATATGTTACATGTATGTCATATCATGTAATATTCATCATTGCAAGTATGTTATGTTAAGTAAAGAAGTCAGATCAAGTTTATGTTAAGTCAAGTTTCAGATCACGTTCAACTTAAGTTATTCATGTCAATCACGACCCTAGGTATTAGGATGGGGTAATATCCTAGTGGAACTCCTTTGTTCACGCTGGAGTGTCTAAATAGGTGTGAAATTTCTTGGGTTGACCAAATACAGTCAACAGGTTGCGAATGGGGCCTAATTAGCTGGTCACCGGAGCGCGCCAGACACTAATGCCGATGTTGCCATATTTTATTTTACAAGTATTCATGGGGCCACAACAACTGTGGAGCATGAAGTACGTGGTCACAACAACTGTGGAGCATATACTACGTGAGACACAGCAATTGTGACACGTAGAATACGTGGGGCCACAACAACTGTGGAGTACATATTAATGCATTCACAGCTGGTGTAGATACCTGTGTTGTGAAGCGGTAATCGGCAGGGACACACGGCTCTAGGGGACCAGTGTAGCATCCATATGGTCACGTTATTAATTAAGTCAATTGAACAAGTGTCCAAGTTTATGTCAAGAAGTTAAGAATAAGCAATCATGGTAACCCAATGAGATAAGAATAAGTTTCAGATCAATTCCACGTTAAGACAAGTTTCAGATCAAGTTCATGTTATGTTATGTTATGCTCACGTAAAAGTTATGTTCATGTTCACGTTAAGTTTCATGTTCATGTTCATATCATGTTATGTTCATGTTTATGATATATTCTAGCTCACGTTCATGTTATGTTATGTTCATGTTCTTGTTATGTTTCAAGTTCATGTTTTTGTCATGTTATGTTCACGTACATGTTATTTTCAAGTTCACATTCATGTTATGTTATGTTCTCGTTCACATTATATCTCAAGTTTACATTTATGTAATGTTATGCTCAGGTTTATGTTAAGTTCAAGTTCATATTTATGTTATACATGTTCACGTTCATGCTATGTTTCAAGTCCATGTTATGTTTCAAGTTTCACGTTCATGTTATGTTGCTAGTTCATGTTACGTTTTAAGCTCAAGTTCATGTCATGTCAAGTCAAGTTCAGTTCACGTTTAAGTTCAGGTTATGTGATGCTATATGTCAAGTTGTCATGCTTATTTACGACGTTATTTATGCATTTATGCTTTTACTGCCATGCATGCATCTTTAATCTATATGGGAGTTTCCTGTTAACTTACTGAGATTTGTAATCAAATCTCACCGTGGTTGTCCCAACTACCATTCCCCCCGAATGGTAGGCGATGTGTCAGGATCAAAGCAAGGAGCAGACTTTGGTAGACTGAAGGAGGTTGACCAGACGCCGCAGACACGACACGGAGCTTACAACTTCCTTAGTTAGTTTTTGGATAGTTTTTTTGGCTTCGTTAGTCGAGTTACACGAATTACTCGACAAACTTCCTCAATAGTGTATTTTGGTAATGTAAATATGGAGTTTGGTCTCCCATGTTTTTGAGGTTATAGTCTTCTAAGTCTCATACTGAAATCGTGGATGTTTATTTTGTTAAGTATGCTTGGATTACGACTATTTGAGATATTATAAGTTTGGTGCATAGTATTGCTCAAGAAAAAAAATATTATCTGCTGCGAATATTGCATAATGCTAGATGCATGTTAGGAATATTGCATCTTATATGTCATGAACGGGGGTAGGTAACCATGTGTTGCATGTCTCGACGCTTCAGATGTCCATTCGATCTCAAGCGGAATCTGGGGGCATCACAACTTAACAAAAATGCAAATAAAAAATAATTTGAAATTGATGAAGTCATCCATGCATATATGTACTTGGAACTCAGACTATCATGATGATAGCTATTATTGTTTGTAAACAATTTCTATCTGTTAAATACCTATATAATCCATTCTAGTTGAGTTATATTAGTTCTTACATTACATTATAACTTATGGATACAAACGGTGCTTGTTTTGGAATGATGTAGATAATACCCTCCCTGGGAAGGCTCCCCTTCCCCCCTCCCCCACATAAAGTAAGGTAAACATGAGTAGCTTGTATATCTGAAAATATATATGGATGCTTCTCTTTGAATCTCCAAGTGGGTTATTTTAGCTTAATTTCAAATCATGTAAAAAAATTCAAGCATGCGGCTTTCATCTCATAAGAATCATGGAGTTGAATTGGGTTTGGGTTTAAGGTATTAATAGTAGTTACCCTTGCTTTATGTTTTTTTTTTTTTTTTTGATTACTTGTGTATACAGAAATCTGTTCTCAAAGTGAACATCCATTGTGATGGATGTAAGCAGAAAGTGAAGAAAATCTCTATTTCAAATGATGGTACAAAATTCTGTTTATACTAGTACCAAAATTGTAAAATACTATAGAACTTGTTGCCTTTTTTTGATTTTTGGAAATTTATTAAATAGCCCCAAGATTAGCTGGTTCAAATCCACACACAGAAAAGCCCATGAGTAATAAGATTTGCATGGCAAGATTTTCTTCTTTTTTAAGGCTAGCTCATGAGTAATTCCAAAGGTTGGCTCTTTACTAGCGCTTCTTGAGTGGTTTGGGATGACATAATCACTTTTTCTATGCAGCACACCTATAGAGAAGGTAACTCTATTGCTGACCAGGTAGCAAAAATTGGTGCGCGTTCAAGGTTTGTCTAAAGCTATCTTTCAAGCTACCTCTCTTTTGCCTAGATTAACATGGACAAAATTCAAATTAGATCATTTAACATGGATTGCCAAAGTTTAGTCATACTTTGTAGTTTTGAATCATGTTTGACATTGTAAAGTTTTATTAATATAGTTTAGTTTTCAGTGTTGTATAGATAGTTAGCTGGTATAGTTTTCTTTTTTTTTGCATTGGTTTTAGTACTTGGTTGTAACCCCAAGTTCTTATCTTCGTACATAGTACTCTCTCACCAAATGTGAGGACTATTAATAAATCTGGAGGTTCCATCTCTCTTCTTAAAAAAATTAAAGATTATGGCTATCCATTTAGTATTAGAAATGTTTACAGCGAATCTAATGTGTTAGTTGACAGCCTAGCCAATTATGGTGCCATGGGACATAAGGCAAGATTTTTCGTCTCTTCCTCAATTCCCTAAGCACCATATGATTCATGCATGTTCTGTTCTCTATAGATCATACAAGTCTTTCTTCTATTCGATACTAACTCTTCTTTTTGTTTATTCCTTATGCTCAATGTAATGATTTGAATCCATAAGATCGCTCATTTTTTAAGGAATTCTGTTTTGGGTAATTGTACAAATTTATCATTGTAATATCCAAATATATCTCCTTATATAAGCTAGGACTCGAAGTTAATTAAGAAAGTTGGGGTACCGAATAAAAAAAGGTAGCTGTGGAAACAATAAATTTTTAATTACAACAATTTCAATGTTAAAAGTTAGACTGTTATATTATAAGGACTATACTAAGCTGAGTAGATGTGTTGTGGGTTGATGCCATTTATATTTTTTGTCCTTTATGTGTTTGATCCTCTTATTTTGTTTTCAAAGTTATCTTAGGCTGCTTGTATATATTGATTTCTCTTAGATTCTGGAAAATCTTTCCTACTTATTCTCCTTGATCTGGTATCAGAAAAGGAGAAGAAAAATTACAAGAAAACTGTTGCTACTGATAGGCGAAACACAATCAAGAATTTTATTCTACTGTAAATAAAACTGTTTTTTTTAAAGGAAATCAAACATTATCCTAAAATCTTACTTTTTGTACATGGACTGAATGAGAATTAAGCTATAACTATGCGATTTATCTTTCCCTCAAAGTTCCTCTGATCTGTTGGGATTGCAGTTTGAGTGAAATTGTCTAAGTTCTAGTTCACTTATCTATATTAATTTAAGTTTACTATTTAAAGGCCATATGTGACTTTCTAATTTATAACTCCCATTATCAAATTGGTGAATACGGTGGCTGATCTAGTACCAACATTTCCTCGCTTGTTTCCTTATTGAGAATGGCAGTTTGGAAAGAAACCGTTTTCTACTTGTCTTTGATTGCCTCTGTTATGTCTATTCATTGCCTTATCTCGAGTAAATAATAATGTTTTGACTATGTTTAACCATTTATTTATATGTGTTAAACTAGTGGAGATGAGAAACTCGTACCTAGGCAATTAGAAAGACAATGCTTCAAATAATGTCCTAAAAAGTTGGACTTGAGATATGATTCCATCAAGTTTGAAAGAAGTTTAAAGATACTGTACTTGGGTTGCTAGTGGTAACTTGGGTAAGATTAGTTTGTGTTGAAGAGTGAAGAAAGATAGGGACTCAAGCTATTTGCATAAAAGCCACACTGATATTAGAAGATGATATTTGCTATTGTTCTCATTTTCTCATTCTGTGTTGTTACAATCTGTTCGCAAATTTATAGACATCTTCTAATATCTGACTCAAATCTACTCTCCACTGACTGCATGACATCTGTGTAAAATGTTTCAGTAAGTATCTCTGCATTTCATTTGTCTAGCTCTCAGGTTGTTGTGCTGCAAACTTGATGTTGAAAATTGATGGTCATGCGGTCACTGATGAAGAACATATCTTACTTTCAAATGATCTTTGCCGGTTTGGAAAAATAAAACAAATGTTCAAATAAAGAACTCAACCTGCTTTTTTACCTTGCACATAGATCATCATGATCATCAAGATCAAACAAGAATATAACATCTAAAACTTTTTAGGCCATGAAATCCTTGAGCATGCTTGCAAGTAATAAGGGTCATGCTCTTGTATTAACCCTAGTTGCTTCATAATTGGGGCAAGTTATAAGGATTGTGCTAGCTTGGATCTTTTTATAATAATAAGGTAAGATCTTCAATAAATAGTAGACAAAAGAAAATAAAGGGGGGAGTAGGGAGGAATGAGCCATTATAGTATCTTTTTTTATTTTATCTGCCTACAAAATAAAAGATAATTTTCGTTTCTTCATTCTATTTTGATTCATCTTTCTTTCTACCACCCTAAATATGTTCAACAAAGCATTACATTATTTAAGCACCATTTTTCCCTTTTCTATTTAGTTTTTTGTGCTCTAGATTATCCTTCCGCTAAGTCTTATGTATAGCTTTTTTCTTTCCTTCGATTTCAGAAACTTTCAACTCTAGTATGCTTAGTTTATTTAGTTGAGATTGTGGATAGATGAGGGATGTTTAAGAGAATGAGTGTGCTAAAGCTGCTAGCTGTTCATGGTAGTGCAGAAAATTCTGTTATGCACTCGATATTCCTGATTCAACCAGTCCATTTCATCCCCATTTTTCATTTGCATCTTTTGCTCAACCAAAGTTATTTGTTCCTATGAAAAACTGTTGAAAACAAGGAACAAAAACTAGTCATCTTGTGAGCTTCAGCTCTTCATTTAATTTGGTTCCAACAAGTTACTAAAAAGCTGTCAAATGCCCTTTTTGGTGAAAATTCCAGATTTTTTGTACTTCCTTGTTCTCTTCCATTTCTAAGTAAATTTCTATCATTTGTACATTCTTAACCCACGATCTTCATATATCATTCATGTAGAAAACTCAATGGCCTTTATTGGACAGCAAGCATGCTATAGTTGGAGGTGGCTTTGGCCGGAACATCTTATTCATTTTTGGAAATAATAGGTGCAATAATGGTATGTGTTGGATGATTAGAGAAATTTTAGCAGTACTTTGAAATTTATCAAACTACCCCTCCATCTATATAAATTGTAATGTAAATGAATTTATAATTTGACTTGGGTAAGGATCCTTGAGTACTTTGTTGTTATTTTCTATGTACCATTTGTATTATTAAGTAACGGGAATTAAATCCTAGCTGATCTACTAACTCTGCTTCTAATACAAGTGAAATAAAATTACTGAAACTGTATGTTTCAGTAGTAAATTTTTTTTTTAATTTTTTAATTGAGTATTTCCAGCGACTAAAAATCGCTACAAAAAAGTCAAAACTCGTCGCAATTGATCTGTTTCAACGATTTTAGTCAGTGGAAAAAATGTGAAATGCAACAAAGAAAGCAAGCGCTGCTTATGATATAGGGTATTTGCAGCGCTTTTAGACTTTTTGCAACGATTTTAGTCCTTGGAAAAAATGTAAAATGCAACAAATGAAGCAGGCGCTGCTTCTGATATGATTTTTTGCAGGGATTTTAGTCATTGAAAAAAATTTTAAATGCAAAGAAGGAAGCAAGCGCTGCTTCTGATATCAGGTATTTGCAACGCTTTTAGTCCTTGGAAAAAATGTTAAATGCAACAAAAGAAGCAAGCGCTGCTTCTGATATGGGGTATTTGCAACGCTATTGAGAGCTTTTGCAAGGATTAAACTCGGTCGAATTGCTCAAAAGCTGCGATCCTAATGGGAATTTCATAACCCATTCCTAGCGTGCAATTTTATAAATTGCAACGAAAATATATAACTGCAATTGACTCTATTTGCAATAGTTTTTTTCTATCGCTGCAATTGATCAAAATGAAAGGATTACGGTGTTGAACATGCAAGGAACTAAAAAATGCAGCAATTGAGAAATTGCAGCGTTTTACACTAGTATTTGCAGCGATTTTGAGCGCTGCAAAACGCCAAATTCCATGTAGTGGCAATTGAAAACTTAATAATTAAGGAATATACTCATGATGTCTATAAATTAATTGATCAGCCCATGCATTTGATTTCACATAAACATGACCTACACAACTGGGAAAAAAAAAATTGTATATGGTAAAAATGGTTTGGTTTTCCACCACAACCAGAATTGTATTCCATTATAGCTATAGCTATGTACAATGTTAAGGAAATATACATGAATTAAACATAATAATATGCAAAATATAAATTACAGATTTACAACATATTTACACCATTATATCCTAAAGATCAATTGCAGACAACTATCCTTCTAGAGTCTTGATATGTGCTATCATTCTTCTCATCTTGGTCATGTTGAGATTGAGCTAACTTGCCATTTGTGATGCACCGAGATTAGACAGAATCGTATATGTTAACACTATCCTTAATTAATAATTGTTCAAAAACCATGATCATGTGACATACTAGTATAATGCTATCATGTTTGTTATTGGTTATGCAAGTGTCGCTCATTTCTTTTGATAAGAGTGGGGTCCACAATTACAAAACTAATTTATCTTTTTTTATATAAGTCTTATATTTATTCTTTTTTTTTCAAAATTAGTATGATTGCACTCTCTATAACTGTAAATATTATTTATAGATTAAACGTTGGATCCCGTACCAAGTCAAAAAAATAGTGAAAGCTTTCCATATATAGGCAGGTTATTAGTGAAAGATTTAGAAATTAAAGCGGCAAGTTTGTTATTGGTCAATGAACAGGAAGAGAAAGCTTGGTTAACCTTCGAAATTTGCTCTCCCGCAACCTCTCTATTAATACCCTCCCCGTCCTGCACTACAAAACAATCTTACCTACAATTTTTCTAATTCTCAGAACATGGAGCAGTCTCAAGGATTTAAAGCATCCGATGTAGAATGCTCCATCTCTTCTTCTTCCTCCTTCTCTTTTTTTCATCATGAATAAATATTGTTGTATTTTCTATATTATGTGTATCTCTGTATATACATCATGTTTATGTTCTTCATCCGCGGTATCAACTTTTTTTATGGCTAGATTGATCTAATTTGGTTGAATCTTAAAGGACATAAAGATTGTGTTTCCGCTTCTGTGATATATATATATATATATATATATATATGGTTCTCTTGGTTTTAATACAATATTTTCTTGGTTTCGTTTATAAGCTCGTTCTAATTTCCTTTTCCATTTGAGATGTAATATTATTGAAAAAAAAATAGGTAATGCTAGGAATTATGCCTATATTCCACCATTGCGATCTCACTCTGTTGAGAGCATTGTTGAAAACTGGACATATAGGCTTAGGACACCAGCAAGTTATAATTTGTATAGAAGATAACTGTTTTTGTGTACAAATTATGAAACAACAATTGTCTCACCTACGTGACGGTTATTTTCATATAAACAACCATTTTTGGTTATTTTAATATATATATATATATGTTTTTAAAATCTCTTACGTACGTACTTCAATGATTGACTTGTACCAAAGAATTTAAATAATTAGTCGACTGGAAAAGTGTGATGCCCCCAAATTCCGTTTGGGATTGAACGGACATTTGAAGCGTCGAGACATGCAACACAAGGTTACCTGCCCCCGTTCATGATATATAAGATGCAATGTTCCTAACATGCATCTAGCATTATGCAACATTCGCAGCGGATAATCTTTTTCTTTAGCAATACTATGCACCAAACTAAATATATCCCAAATACTTGAAACATAATTCATACATAAAGGCATACTAAAAAGCCGTGATCATCACACTAGTCCAAAATGGTTGTGATCAAAAGAATACTTGAGATACAACTCCAAAAGTACAAGTATTAACCTAAGTTAGCTGCGTAGTTGTGAAACGAAGTGTGGTTGTGAAGTGTTAGGCTTGATTTTGTAGTTTTGTGGACTGTGCTGTGAAGTATAGGCGTGAGATGGATGCCGTAGATGTGATACGGCGGGTTGTGTGAAGAGAATACGCGTGTAGCGTATTCTGTGTAATGCAGCGACGCGCCGCGCGACGTGCGCTGTAGTGATGTGGGTCGTAGAAGGAAGGGAGTACGCATGTAGTAGTACTCCGTGTGGTATGGCGATGCATCGTGTGATGTGCATCGTGTTGATGAGTGTTGTAGCGAAGGAAGTACGCGTAGCGCGTACTCCGTGTCGCGTAGCGATGCACCGTGAGACGTGTATCGCAGTGATGGGTTTTGTAGTGTGAATGGAAGAGAGTTCACGTGAGTGTACTCTGTACTAAGTCGTGATACACCGGATGGCGTGTCACGAAGGGTTGGATGGCGTAGCAGAGAAGTGTGGAGCGTATGGTGTAGTGTTGGGAAACTGTATGACAGTGTCCCGAAGCAGTGATGATATGGATTATAGTCCGGGGTGACTGGTGTCATCTTGTGGTTGACTATGGCTAAGAGTATATGGATTGAGAAATGAGTTGTTTGTTTGGTTGTTATTGATAATTTTAATGAACTTGTTTTAGTGCAAAGGCTTTCTGAAGTCAATTTATCTCTTCCGAGTATAGTGAAACCTCAAGTTGGCCGTGGTGTTGCAAGTGCTTACAATATGGCAATTGAGTTCAGAAGTGAAAATCTTAAGGACTTGAGTGTTCCTCTTCCAGCTGTTGTGCAGTTCCTCGTGTTTCGCGCTCTATTCTCATAGAACGCGACGATCGAGGTAAGTTAGCCTCTAACTTACTATCAGTTTATTGTGTATGTGTGATGGGTAAGAGAACTACAATTTATGTATGTATGTTCTCGTATATGCCATGTCATGCTATGTCATTACATGTTTATCTGCTATGTATGATTTAATCTCTCATGAATAATTATCTGTTACATAATCTTTTCTGTCATACAATGATGTATGTTATAAGTATGCCATGAAATGTTATGATTAAATCATATTGTGCCATTTACAAGTATACGCCATGTTAGAAAAGTATATGATATTAATTAATGATCTCATGCATTAAGAAAGATAAGATATGTTATGATACGTATAATACGTGGGGCCACAACAACTGTGGAGTACGTTTATATTATGTATTTATTGCCAACACTGTGGTACTAATTGTACGTATAATGCGTGGGGCCACAACAACTGTGGAGTACGTATTATATTTTATGTTACTTATAATGCGTGGGGCCACAACAACTGTGGAGTACGTATTATATTTTATGTTACTTATAATGCGTGGGGCCACAACAACTGTGGAGTACGTATTATATTTTATGTTACTTATAATGCGTGGGGCCACAACAACTGTGGAGTACGTATTATATTTATGTTACTTATAATGCGTGGGGCCACAACAACTGTGGAGTACGTATTATATTTTATGTTACTTATAATGCGTGGGGCCACAACAACTGTGGAGTACGTATTATATTTATGTTACTTATAATGCGTGGGGCCACAACAACTGTGGAGTACGTATTATATTTATGTTACTTATAATGCGTGGGGCCACAACAACTGTGGAGTACGTATTATATTTATGTTACTTATAATGCGTGGGGCCACAACAACTGTGGAGTACGTATTATATTTTATGTTACATGAAGTATGGGGCCACAACAACTGTGGAGCATACACTACATGAGACACAGCAATTGTGACATGTAGAATACGTGGGGCCACAACAACTGTGGAGTACGTATTATATTTTATGTTATGTGTATTCATGGGGCCACAACAACTGTGGAGCATACACTACATGAGACACAGCAATTGTGACATGTAGAATACGTGGGGCCACAACAACTGTGGAGTACGTATTATGTTTTATGTTACTTGAATACGTGGGGCCACAACAACTGTGGAGTACGTATTAACGCACGTTATTAATCAAGACAATTGAATAAGATTCCAAGTTTATGTTAAGTCCAGTTTCAGATCAAATACATGATAAGTCAAGTTTTAGATCAAGTCCATGTTATGTTATACTCACGTACATGTTATGTTCAAGTTTATGTTATTTTCAAGTTCTTATTTATGTTATGCAGGTTTACGTTCATGCTATATTTCAAGTCCATGTTATGTTTCACGTTCATGTTATGTTGTTTGTTCATGTTATGTTTTAAGCTTAAGTTCATGCCATGTTAAGTCAAGTTCAGTTCACGCTTAAGTTCTGGTTAAGTCATGCTATATGTCAAGTTATACTATGTTTATGTATGACTATAATTATGCATTTATGCTTTTACTGCCATGCATGCATTTTTAACCTGTGTGTGAGTTTTATGTTAACTTACTGAGATTTGTAATCAAATCTCACTGTGGTAGTCCCAACTACCATTCCCCCCGAATGGTAGATCTTGTTACAGGACCCAAAGGAGAATTGGAATCTGACCAACTGAATACGGTCGACTAGGCCACGGTGCGATGTTGATGATGGTATAGTATTTAACTTAGGTTAATACTTGTACTTTTGGAGTTGTATCTCAAGTATTCTTTTGATCACAACCATTTTAGACTAGTGTG